>CM053034.1:115365260-115847059 GCA_028564925.1 Lithobates sylvaticus | reverse complement strand
CAGCTCTGGTCGCTAGGTCTGCAGGGTTGTGTTTAGTTGGAACGAAGTGCCACTGTTCTGGGTGTACGGATCTCCTAATCCTCAACACTCTATTACTGACGTAGACGTAGAAGCGTCTGGTTTCGTTGTAGATGTACCCCAGGACTATTTTACTGTCAGTGTAGAACTCAGTGTCTGGTTTTCTCTGGAAATTACATTTAAGGGAGGCAAAGCATTTAAGGACTTGTTCTTTGTTGTTAGGTAGACGCTGTCTATGGGGTCTAAATGGGAGAGGTGCGACCCAATTGTTTGACTCTTCCTTGGCTGTCTCCCTTTCCATTATTTGCAAGAAAAGTCTATCTTCAAAGGACATTGCTACCTGCTGGTCTTCCTTTGTTCTATGAAAGACTGTACACCCTAGGTGGTCTGGGTCACTGTCACAAGCGTGGTCATCTGCGTCTGGGTCTACAGAGGAACAAGGTATGTGAGTACTACCTGGAAGTTCTTTTGTGATGAAGCTGTTGTGACATGGTTGCAAGGAGGAAGGACGTCCTTTGTCAAGTACATTAGTGAACATGCTACTGACCGTGGTGGGTCTGTGCACAGTCTTTAGACAGACGTCCCCTACGATGACCCACCCCAGGTCAAGTCTTTGGGCAAAAGGAGCATTGCGGGGACCATTAATCTGTTCCCTTACTTTATGAACCTGCAAAATGTCTCTTCCCAGGAGCAGCATTAACTGAGCTTGCTCGTCATATTCTGGTAGGAGATGGGCCATGCGTTTTAGATGAGGTTGGTGAATTGCTGCATCTGGTGTAGGGATTTCTGACCGGTTGTCAGGAATCTGGTTGCACTCGAGTATGGTGGGTAAAGGTAGGCGAGTCCGACCGTCTATAGACTCTATACAGAAGGCGGTGGCTCTTCTCCCCGCCGTCTCAACAGTACCCGCACAAGTCTTTAGGGAATAAGGGGAGCTTGGACCCCTGACACCGAAGGTGTCAAAGAATATGGATCTAGCCATAGAGTGGTTGCTTTGGTCATCTAAGAGTGCATACATCTTGACAGCTTTGTTTCTGTGACCCGCTGGATAAGCTCTAATAAGACAGATCTTTGAACAAGACCTACCGCCTGCAGGATCTTTGCATACCTCAGTACACTGTGAGGTAACCATTGAGATGTTTGAACCAGTGTTCTCTTGCTCCCCGCCATGCTCGTTGGTATCGCTAGCTCGCTGGGCGGTCCAAGGAGCAGGGCCTGGATGTAGTGCTGAGTTGTGATCTGTGTTGTTACACTCTGTGCATGATACACTAACCTTGCAGTCCTTGGCAAAGTGTGATGTGGATGAACAACACCTGAAGCATATGCGGTTCTCTCTTAGGAAGGCTTTGCGATCTTCTAGAGACTTTTCCCTGAAGGTCCTGCATTTTGGTAGAGGGTGCGGCTTCCTGTGTAGAGGGCACTGCTTGCTAGGATCTCCGACTTTGTCTTCTGGGTGAGCAATGTTGGAAGACCTATAGGAAAAATCTGTAGGAGAAACATGAGACTTGTTCACGGTCACTGGCATCCTGTGCTGTTTGAAGCTAGGGGGCGTGACTGATGACAACATAAAGTCAAAGCTGGGATCATTCAGGAACTTAGCTTGCTCTGAAACAAAGTCTACAAAAACGTTGAATGGTGGAAATGGTACTTGGAACATTTTCTTATGTTTAGAACCATATGTGACCCACCTTTGTTGTAGGTCATAGGGAAGCTTCAGAATTAAAGGTTTAATCCCTCTGGCCGCATCCAGGGAGGCGAGACCAGGCAGGTCTCCCTCCTCTTTAGCAAGAAGTAGTTCCTCTAGCAAGTCGGCTAATTCTCGTAGTTTGTGATAACCCTTGCTAGGTATTCTGGGAAAGTCCTCAATCCTTTTAAAAAGTGCATGCTCTATAGTCTCTGTCGAGCCATAGCACTCTTCTAATCTGCTCCAAATCTTTTTAAGACCGGTCTCTGGTTGTTTTATGTTAATGTTCCTGATTCTACTGGCATGTTCGGCAGAGTCCTTCCCAAGCCATTGGACTAGGAGGTCTATTTCATCGGTGTGAGACAGGTCTAGACCTTTTATGGTATTTTGAAAGGACGACCGCCAGGCTTTGTAATTTTCTGGCCGATCGTTAAACTTTACAAGTCCTTTTGTGATCAAATCACGTCTGGCAAAGAACTTGGCAAAGTCTGTTATAACTTGATTGGTGTTAGAGCATGTTGGCGATTCACTACTGTAGTGGGAGTGTGGTGTGCGACCATACCTGTCAGAAGTTTCTGCTTTAGGCTCTCTTGTCTCGTATCGTTGTGTAGTAGAAGGGTTATTCTGATGCTGGTTTGGAGGTTGAGGGTTGTGACGTGCAGAGACGTAGGCTTGATCTGTAATGTGCTGGCAGGAGTTCTGCTGCTTGCAGCTCTGAGGAATTTGGTTGCTCTCATGCTCTGTTACCTGCAGTGCTTGGTTTGTTTCTCCTAGGACATTGTCTATTCCCTGTAGAGAAGAGGTACCATAGGTTGATTTGAAGTGTTGATGCACGTACTCTGAAGTGCGTTGCGAGGGATTTGGCTCTCCTTGTTCGGAGCCAAGCACATTTATGCGTTCACCACTGAGGCTTACGGCTGCTTCTAGGGCTTCTGCTTCAGCTATGGCAATTGCAGCTTCCCTTTCTGTAGTGAGCTTCTCTAGTGCGACATCTAGACGTGTTTGTTCAAGCTTTATAGAGGCTTCTATTGCGGCCCTATCTTGCGCTTGCTTGGCTTCTATTGCGGCCTTATCTTGCGCTTGCTTGGCTTCTAGCGAGGCCTTTTCTAACTTCAAATGCATTTCTTGTTCGGCAAAGGTAGCTCGCGTCTTTGCCGCTTCGGCTTTCCCACGGGCAATGGCGGCTGCAACACTAGCCGTCACCGACTTGCTGGAACCGTAAACTCGTGATCTGGTTTTGAGTGAGGATGTGTTACTGCGTGACATGGCTGCTTGACTGAGTAGCGGCCTGTGGGAGCAGTAAGCGTATAGGGCTGCAGTCTCTGTATGCTGCTTGGCTGTATGAAAGTGGCTGTATAGTCGATTGCAGACTGTAGCTCTTCCGTGTGGGCCAAAACCTCTTCCCCTTCTGCACTATCCTTAGTGTTCCTGGACAAAGTTTTACTGTCCTGGCCTCGCCCCCCGTACTCCCGGAGTCTATGGGTAGCTATCCAGGCAGATAACCTTTTTTCTGCGCACACAATAATTGACTGCTGTTTCTTTGTCTGTGTCTTTTATTGGCACGTTGCAGATTTTAATATACACGTGAATGACACATGTGATATGCGGTAAAACTGAAAACAACAAGAATAATATAACATTACCATACAGCAGTAATCATCATACAAAATAATAACTAAAATGACTAACTCCTTTCCCTGATAGCTTGTGGAGGAGGAAGAAAGATATGGCTTACCTTCGATGCCACGGATGGGGAGAGATGGCATCTAGGCTGCTGCCATGATATGAACATGCTTATCACTGAGGTTGCTTCACTTCCTGACTAAAGAGGATATGACGATTTTTACATCACTTCCTAAGTAACTGGACATCTTATAACTATATTAATGTTTGGCCAGTAGGTGGCGCAAGCGTAACAGCTAACCTAGAACAAACATAATTTATAGCTTAATAATGCAACAACACAATATACAAATTAAATGACAAGGTAATTCTCTTTTCTGGACCTCAGAAAAGAAAGAGGTATCCTGGAGACATAACAAGGTGGTTAAGCCAATTATTTTATTTAAAGCACCAATCCAGCCGCTGATTTAATACAGGTTATTGGTATACCTTGTGGTGGAGAGTTATCACTTCCAAGTGTTAACTTTCCCCCTGGTGTGATTGTGATAATTGTGCAGATTGATACAGTATTTATTTCATTCAGTATAACAACTACATTACCTCTGGATTGTGGGCTTGTGGTTTTGAGCTGTTTTATTGCACTCTGGGTTAACATTTTATTATACGTTGTACACAATATAGCATGGCACAAAAAATAAAAATCACAAAATATGCTTTGTGACTTATTTTGACACTGTTTGGCAATTTGTATGAAGGGGATAGCTTCAACTTTTATTTTTTTACAAGGTATATACTTTCTGATAGATACAAAATATACAGTCACTTCCAGCAGCAATAGGTCTTCCAAGGTGGGGACTAACAGATGTCAGATAAAATGATTGCCTATACCAGTCAGCAAATTCAACAAAAAGCAATGCAGGTAGACATGTACCATGAGTCCCAGCAAGCTTATTATGAAGTAATTATACAGTGCCTTGCAAAAGTATTCACCCCCTTGGGATTTTTTTGTATTTTGTTGCCTAACAATCTGGAATTAACATGGATTGTTTGAAATTTTGCATCATTTAATTTACAGAACATGCCCACAACTTTAAAGATGTTTTTTTTTTTTTTTTTTTGTTTTGTGAAGCAAACAACAAATGGGACAAAATAACAGAAAAAGTCAATGTGCATAACTATTCACCCCCCTAAAGTCAATACTTTGTGGAACCACCTTTTGAGGCTATCACAGCTCCAAGTCGCTTTGGATAAGTCTCTATGAGCTAGTCACATCTTACCACTGGAATTTTTCGCCCATTCCTCCTTGCAAAACTGCTCCAGCTCCTTCAAGTTGGATGTTTTGCACTTATGAACAGCAATCTTTAAGTCTGACCACAGATTTTCTATTGGATTGAGGTCTGGGCTTTGTCTAGGCAATTCCAACACATTTACATGTTTGGCTTTGACTAGACCATTCCAACACATTTACATGTTTACAAAAAAAATAAAAAATAAATCACAAAATATGCTTTGTGACTTATTTTGACACTCTGACAATTTGTATGAAGTGGATAGCTTCAACTTTAAATTTTTTACAAGGTATATATTTTCTGATACATTTCAAGTTATTGGATAAGACAAATATGTAATAACATTTAAATGGTTGTTATTGGAACTAAGGCGGTAACCTGGGATGATATCAACTGATGATGGTATATATTTGAAATAAGGCCCTGGATTGTATGCAGACAAAGAAGACACATTTTGTAATTCAGAGGCTTCATGGTTAAAAGACTGCTCATGTACAAATACAGTATATGTGTCATAAACCGGATGTGACCAGAACTGTGTGACTGCAACAGAGTAAACCAACCAAGTAGATGAAAATAAGTAATTTTATTTAAGATAAATGCATATAATGTGAACACACCACCAATACCAAACAGAGTGAGAAAACCAAATAACAGTGACACAAACCAACCAGTATATATAACAAAGGGATACCAGAATCGTAGTCAAGCCAGGCCAGGGTCATAAACGGAAGGTCAGCAGATGGGGGGAAAAGGAGAAAGGGAGAAAGGGATCAGGTGCTGGACAAGGTTCCAGGGATGCAGGGGCAGGCAGGATCAGGTACAACAGGTTTCAGGGATCAAGGTTCAGGCTAAACGGGTAACAGGATGCAGATCAGGGCTCAGGGAAAAAAACAAGGCAAACATGTAAATGCTTGCCGGGTACTTATAGTCCTGTGATTGGCCTCAAGTGACGCCTGATTGCAGGAGGTGCTGTCTGCCCCACACTGCCAGGATCCATCTGCTGGTGGATGCCAGTACTGCAGCACAAAGATGACATAACAGCAGGGAAAAGCTCTCCTGACAGTTCCAAACTGCCAGGAGACACCTGCTGGTGGACCGCAGTACTGCATGCCAAAAGACAGATATTACCAGCGGATGGAACATTTCCTGACAATATGTGTTATTTTCTATGCACAAAACATATGTTTATTAAAGCAACAGTAAACACTTGGGCTTGTAATACATCTGCTGACTCACTGACCAACTGACTGTTGGGTCTTGGACACTGCCAGGTGTAGCACGAAATGGTCTTGGAGGCAGCACAGGTGGCACCTGAGTAGAACCTGGTATCCAGGGCCACTGTAGGTGAACTTGCTTGGCTGCAAGAAACTGTAGAAGGGCAGGTAGATGACCAGGCTGGGCAGTAACCCTAAGGTGGGACTGTGACAGGATAGCCGACATGTCCCGGAACGTGGCACTTGAGATGGGTAAGCGTTTGCTGCCGGCTACTGGCCGATGTTTTTGGATGCTGCGTAGGATGGCTTTGACTGCATGGGCCGTGAACAAGGAAGGCTTTTAAGGGTCCTGTTAGGACAGAAAATGTTGGATGCAAGCCAAGTATAGCCTGATGGTGTTGTCGGATAAAGTCAGCGGCATGTGATAATATAACATGAAGGCCAGGACGTGCTTGATGTCGCCTATCCCCAACGCAAGACTCGAAACCTGCAGTAGGTGTTCAATGTGTTGTGAGAAAGTGACCGGTTTAGTAAATCGGGTAGCGTTGTGAAGGTGGTCCTTCAGCCCATCGTCAGCTGCGATCAAGTTTCTGCAGAAAAAATAACGGGAAGTTAAGGCAGGACAGCGCATCTGCTGCGAGATTGCATTTGCCGGGAATGTAGGTAGAGTGCACATTGAATTTGTAATAAAGGGATATTTGCACTAGCCTGCGTAGGAAGGACATGATGGCAAAGGATTTGGACCTGCCTGACTATTTTGGTTGTGGCCAGGTTGTCGGTGGAGAAGACCACGGTCTGCTCTATCCAGGTGTGGCCCCAAACCTGAGCTTCTGCAACTATGGGGTAGAATCTCTTGTGGCCATGGACCTGCAAACACGTAATTGCCAAAAATTTCAGCGAAGCCTGTGGAGGCTGCTGCGTCAGTATCTACGTGAGGTAACAAGGCAGATGCTACTGGGATAAACTTGGACATGCCATTCCAGTTCTCTGAGAACTCATCCCACATTGCCAGATCAGCGGTTGCTGCTTGGTCCAGCCTGAGGACTTGATAGGGGGCCTGTGCCTGTGAAAGGAAAACCAGGAGGCATGAAATGAAGGAACGCCCTTGAGGGACAGTCCTCATTGCAAAATTAAGCATCCCTAACAGGGACTGTAGTTGTCTCTTGGTACAGACTTGTGAACGGGTGAAGGCATGAATAACCAACCTGATCCGGGACAACTTGTCGGGAGGTAATCTTGTCTGCATAGAGCGGGTGTCTGGAGTGATGCCTAGGAAGGTGATGGACTTGTCCAAATCTGAGGAGGGCTCACCAGGCTGTTCAATCAGCAGGAAGTCATCAAGGTAGTGGATACATTTCTGAAACTGCACTTGGTGAGACAGGATCCAGGTGAGGGATTGAGCAAAAGTGTCGAAAAGCCACGGACTGCTCTTTGAGCTGAAAATTTGTTTAGTGATGAAGCAGTACAAGCCTTTCCATTTGATGCCATGTCATTGCAACAAGGACGGCTCGATGGGCAACAGTTTGAAGGTGTTCAAAATGTCTGCATTGGACAGCCAATGCTAATGCTAATGATGGATTGTATGGCTAGGTCAATAGATGCATATTTGAGGGGGAACTCTTAAGATGTCATTAATGAGTTTGAATTAGGAATGTGGTAAGAATGAGGTGCAGGAAAATCCTAAACCAAGCAGAGTTTATTGTAGATCTTGCCCTTGACAAGCCCAAAAGGGCTGACTATATAGGTGACAGCAAAGGGGTCGATGATGAACCCCCGGTCCAGTTCGGTCCGCAGCAGAGTGTCTATGGCTTTTGCTCGTCAGTGGCGGCAGAGAGAAGATTCCTGCACTCGTGGGTGGTATGGGGCAGGGTGATGAGCCTGATGTGGAACCCGAAGGTGAATTTGCGCACCAGGAAGGGTGCAAGTGAGGGAGAAGGGTGAGAGGAGAGGTAGAACCCCAACCACTGTACGTCCACTCAGCTTAGTCATGAAGCGTTGAGATTTTTGTGGGTGCATATGATCTTGGAATGTGCTCTGTGGCAGATGTGAAGCAGCCAGCATTGGCTGAAGTTGCAGGTAGCATAGTTAAAGTTGTTACAGATCTGTGCTTTCCCCAGTGACTGGACAGGCTGCTGCCTCAACTTGTCCACCTGGGGATGCTACATGGGGGCAGGCACTACAAGTGGAGGGGAAGGTCAGGGAGCCTCTGGAATCCATGTTGGAACACCACCAGTGCGCCGTGTGAGTGGAGGACTGGCAAACGGAACAGAGCGGGGAACGTAAGCCTGCAAAGTGACGGCAGAAGAGCTCAGTATCCATGACGCTCCAATTAGTGCTGGCTTGGAACCGAGAAAGTTTGGCTGCCGCCTTAGCCTCGAATGACCGATGGTAGTCATAGAAGGCGAAGCCCCCATACTTAAAACCAAAGTTAAGAATGGCATGGAGGTACAAATACAGCTCTTCCCTCCTGCTGGGACTGGCTGAGCATAGGACATCTCTAAACATGCCAAAAGCCAACACAAACTTAGTGATAAACAACTTGCGGTTGAGTCTAGGATCCTTGGCCCTCACTACCACTGAGACGTCCCCCCAGGCATAGGAATTATTCTCGGCCACGTCATGGACCGAGATGAGCAGAGAGACCAAGTTTACATCCTTCCTTTTTTTTATAATCACTTTTTCTTTATTAAGACAAATTCTAACTTACAACATAGAAATACACATTGCACAATATATCTATATAAATCTTTTCATTAACTTACACCACACTAATCCCCCCCACCCTGAGAAAACACACCGTATCCTTGATCATGTCCTCTTCAAAAGAGAGAAAGAAAATAAAAGAGGGGAAAAAAAAAGAAGGAAAAAGCCCACCCATTTGCCTACCCATAACCAAAACTCAATTTGTGCAAAACATTATTCAAAGTATAATTAAGAAGGGGGCTTTACAGCACCCTATTACGTGTGTCAAACAACCAACAATACAAAAATAAATAAAAATTAGTAATAAAAAAAAAGAAAAAAGTGTATAATTTCGAATTACTATTTCCGTGCCCTATTATGTATAGTGTTTTAATTCAATATAATCTCACTCTACTATTTCATTTTTATACCTCTCCACCTTTCATTTCAATCTACCCTTTTTTATGTGATTCCATTACGTGTTGCCCATCCTGTGCCTAATTTACTATTATAACTTATCCTCTTCCTTTAATGACATCAATCATCTCTCCACTGTGCCACCCAGAGGAGGAAAAAAGAAACAACACAAAAAACAACACTAAAAAAAGAACCCCCCCTCCAAATTCCCCCCCACCAGATGCATCTTACTGACTATCCGAACCATAATGCAGCATTGCCCCAAAAGGGTTTAATCCACCCCTATTTCTGAGGAGTAGCCATCCTGCCCATGTATCTTTAAATTTATTCTGTTGGTCTTTAACCATATGTAGCCATCTCTCTGCTTACATTATTTTTTCTACCTCCCTTTTCCAATCCATTATAGTGGGACATCCAGACTGTTTCCAAAATCTAGGTATGCATTTAGCAAATGGGGAGTAACACTTCTCTTATAAAACCTAGCAAAAGATGTCATCCCATGAAAAAGAAAATGGAGAGAATTCTAAAGGTCTAAGTGTAATTTTCTTAATCCAAGGGGCTATCTCTTTGGGCTTTGGGCAATGCCACCATAAATGCACAAATGAACCCCTTAGGTTACATCCCCTCCAGAAGTTAACATCCGCCGATGGATATATCTGAGCCAATCGAACCGATGTATGATAACATCTTGTCAGGAACTTATAAGACATCTCCTGTATATGGGAACTTATTGAAGTATGGTGTGTCACACCCATCAGCCTTTTAATTTGCTCTGATGTAAAATTATAGCCCAGTTCTCTTTCCTATTCTCAAATGAAATAGGGAGTTGTCATATTTTGGGCATTCAGGACCAGCCTATACATTTGAGACAACATATGACCCGGCTCTTAAAAGTCAAGACACCATTCCTCAAAAGTAGTAAGCGGGTTCGCTGGCCTAGTCTGGTGCTTTCACTTATTGAACAAGTCTGTCAGTTGATAGTATTTCCATACAGCCATTGGTACTTCCCCCAGTGCTCAAACCAAATCCACCAATGGAAGCAATTTACCCTGTGGGGCCACGCCAGCGCAATTACCCTTCCTGTCCATTCCACAGCAATCTAAACTCCCTTTCTCTTCCCCCAGGGAAAACCAGGGAAATCCTTCCAATGGTGTTATTGGGGATATTGGGGGGGGGGGGGGGGACTTTCCCGTACTGTTCATTCTATCCCAAATGGATAGTGTTGTCTTTGTCAGTGGTGATGCTTATTGTTTACAGAATGTCAGAGTGTTATGGGTACGGTATGTAAAATGTAAATAAGTCTGGGAATTACACAAATTTTAAGTGCGTTTACCCTACCAAACCATGTCCGAGTATGACTTCTCCACTTTTGCAAGTCTTGTATTACGGATACCATCAAGGGTCCATAGTTTAAATCATATAGGCGCTTTATATCTGAAGAGATATAGATCCCTAAATAGAATATAGAATCAAGGCGCCAAACAAAAAGGAAAAGATGTTGCAAGGTGGTCTTCATATACAAAGGCATATGGCTCTGCATCAACACTGATTTCTCAATATTTATTTTAAATTAGATATAAGGCCAAACCTGTCTATTTTCAACATCAGTTCCGTCAAAGACTCTCAAGGATAGGAGAGGTACAACAGTAGATCATCTGCATAAGCTGAGATCTTATGTTACGTTGATCCAATACAAATCCCCTTGATCTTCCTATTTCCCCTAATCGTGCACAGAAAGGAAGCCAGCACCATAGCAAACAACAATGGGTACAGTGGGCATCCCTGCCTAGTCCCATTCCATATCTCAAAATAATCTGATAGTCTACCATTAACTTCAACCCTTGCTCTAGGATCTGCATACAGTGCCGTCACCCATCCCATCATCTGCTCTCTCAGACCCATCTCCCTCAAAACTCCAACCATAAACTCCCACCCCACCCTATCGAATGCTTTTTCAGCATCCATTGAAATTACTACACTCGGGTTCTGGTTCGGTTCACTATGCATCCAATGTAATACATGCGGGGCCCGAATAGTATTATCTCTAGCCTCTCGACTCTTTAAAAACCCTGTTTGATCTGGGTGAATCAATTTAACTATATGCTCTTGTAACCTTAGGGCCAGAATTTTAGCCAGGAGCTTAGTGTCGGAGTTAATGAGGGAGATGGGTCTGCAGTTGGCACAGCACTGAGGGTCGTTCCCTACCTTAGGGAGAACCATCACATAAGCCAACAGCGCCTCTGGAGGAAATGGGTTAGAGACTGAGATAGAGTTAAGGTATCTGCAAAGAGGAACCAACAGAATTGAGGAAAGCTTTTTATAATACATATTTGTGAAACCATCGGGTCCCGGGCTTTTACCTAATGGCAAAGCCGCAATCGCTCCGCCCAGTTCTTCAATGGAGATAGCTTTTTCCATTTCCTCCAAGGCCACAGATGCAATGGCCTGTAGCCCTGAGGCCTCAAGATATTCCCGAATTCTATCCAAACGTCCACCCTCCTCCGCTTCCACAGGAACTAAGTCTATGTTATATAGAGACGCATAAAAGCGATGAAACTCAGCTGCTATTTCTTGGGAGTCCACTATCTGCTTATCGCCTGTCTTTATAGTGTGAACATGGCTTGAATCCTGTTGTTTCTTTCGTTGTCTAGCCAATAGTCTCCCACCCTTATTCCCCTGTTCATAGAATCAGTGGGCAAAGTATCTATGTTTATTTTGAACTTTTTGATGCAGAAGCTGTTTTAAGTCTGCCAGCAGTTTCTCCAGTCTCTGTGCTTCCCCAGGTTTTAAATGGGCCTTATGTTTAATTTCAAGTTTATGTATTTCCTCAAAGAGCCTGACCATTTCCTTCTCTCTCTTTTTTAATCTACAAAACCCATTGAAATTAACTCCCCTCTGATGACCACCTTGTGGGCTTCCCATGCCACTTGGTCAGACACCTCCTCTGAAATATTGGTCTCAAAATATAATGCTAATGTGCGGGACATTCTGTTTATCATCCAAAATAGATTCATTCAATTCTTTCCAATGTACTTTCCAGGCGCCCAATCGATGCCGAACATATTGGTAAACTTATTGGAGCATGGTCCGACATGGTGATTGACTCAATAGTTGATGAATTTACATAATTCAGATAATATTGATTGATCAACAACATATCGATCCTTGAATATACATTGTGTATTTTGGAGTAATAACTGAAATCCCTGTCTCGCTCATGCAGTACCATCCAACTGTCCACCAAATGCAGAGAGCGAAGGCCCTGTTTAACCACTTCAGCCCCGGACCAATTGGCAGCCAAATGACCAGGCCCCTTTTTGCGATTCGGCACTGCGTCGCTTTAACTGACAATTGCGCGGTCGTGCGACGTGGCTCCCAAACAAAATTGGCGTCCTTTTTTCCCACAAATAGAGCTTTCTTTTGGTGGTATTTAATCGCCCCTGCAGTTTTTATTTTTTGCGCTATAAACAAAAATAGAGCGACAATTTGGAAAAAAATGCAATATTTTTTACTTTTTGCTATAATAAATACCCCCAAAAAATATATAAAAAAACATTTTCTTTCCTCAGGTTTAGGCCGATACGTATTCTTCTACATATTTTTGGTAAAAAAAAAAATCGCAATTAGCAATTGATTGGTTTGCGCAAAAGTTATAGCATTTACAAAATAGGGGATAGTTTTATAGCATTTTTATTAATATTTTTTTTTTTACTAGTAATGGCGGCGATCAGCGATTATTATTGTGACTGCGCGATTATGGCAGACACATCGGACATTTTTGACACATTTTTGGGACCATTGTCATTTATACAGCAATCAATGCTATTTAAATGCATTGATTCCTGTATAAATGACAGTTGTAGTGAAAGAGTTAACCACTAGGGGGAGGGGAGGGGTTATGGGCTGTGACGTGTGTGTGTTTTTTTACATTAGGGGGCGGGGCTGACATCTGACGTCATCGATCGGCTTTCCCGATGACTGGGAACAGCCAATCAATGACAGGCAGAGTAATAAGCGCGGGGAGAGGTTTGTTTACACATACCTCTCCCCGTTCTTCAGCTCCGTGACCCGATTGCGGGACACCAGCGGCGATCGGGTCCGCTGGTCCCGCGGCCAGGGTCATGGAGCTCCCGACCGGGTCGCGAGCGCGCGCGCGACCCACGGGCAGGCATTTAAAGGGCCACGTACAGGTACCTGATTTTGCGTGCCATTCTGCACACGTATATCTGGGTGAGGCGGTCGGGAAGCGGTTAACATATCTTAACACCTTATGAAACACAAAGGTTTTCCCCGAAGAGGTGTCTAGACTAGGGTCCAAGGTAATGTTAAAATCTCCTCCCATAACCAATAGACCTTCCTGAAACTTCCCCAGGATATCCAAAGTTTTAGATTTAACAGTATGGCTATTGGGGGCATATATAGTAGCTAGGGTATAACACTGGTCCTGGATCTTTACTTTAACAAAAAGAAAGCGGCCCTCAGGATCTACTCGTATTTCTGTAGGTACTAGGGGACATTGGAGGGGGGAAAGTGCAGCGCTGGAAAGATGAATGGTAGTGGCACCGTTCAACTGGGAAGATGAATGGCGGCAATACCCTTCACCTCCTCAATGGTAATTGAGGAAGTATAGGTGCAAACCTGACGTGAACAAAAGTGATAAATGTCTGTTCCTCAGTAATGACTAAAGGAAATGGACCTATAGCAAAAAAGGGCCAACAATACGAGTGAGTGGTGATGCACACAAATAAAGTCAATGACATATGTTCCTCAGTGGTAATTTGAGGGGGTAGTGTAGACCTAAAACAAAAAAGAATCAACAACACAAATAATAATATTTCTGGTGCACACAATAAAGTCCCAAGGAAGATCCTCAATATTAATTGGGGAGCAAATTCCTAAATGCATTTGGGGTGAAAAAGTATCAAATCAACTGGTGGTACAACAGAAAAAAGTCCCAAGGTGATGAACTATGGATGACTTTGGAACAGGGTGATCCTGGACCGAATCTTCTGGTATACACACTTGGATGTGAGAAAATATAGATGTACGCTTACCAGAACCGATGGACTCCCTGTCAGCAACAGGGAGTCAAACAGGCATGAAGAGGCTCTAGGTAGCCTGCAACCTCGATGTTCCCGGGCAGACGGATGGATTATGTAGAACCACTCACGGCTACGCCAGCAGGATACGGGGTGAAGGCAGCTGTCATGAAGTCTGGATATCCATGGATGGAATGGAGATTCCTGGACAGGCCACTTGGTAGGTGGAAAATGGAGTGAGCGGATGGTGGATGCTCACTAGGGATGGGGCGAAGATTCGCTTGAAATATTCTCCAAGTAGATGTTCAACCATAAAGAAAAAATGATAAAAAACAATCGGAGGGGACTCCAATAGTGTGGATCAGTATAGCCGGTTTTTATTAAAAAACCAAATACAAAAACAAATGGTAATAGTAAAAGTGATCACAATTAAAAGCAGTGTGGGTGTAGGTATGTCCTAGCCCGACGCGTTTCGTCTATAGTAGACTTCAACTGGGGCATATGCGGACTGTTCGGCTCCGCTCGTAGTCCCGCCTCCCTGCGCTCGCTCCGGAAACAGCAGGGAGGCGGGACCACGAGCGGGGCCGAACAGTCGGCTCTGTCTTTTCCGGTGGCGCTTCGGTCTTTTCCGGCGGAGATTCAGTCTTTTTCAGCGGGGCTTCAGTCTTTTTCGGCGGCGCACGCGCGGTCTGTCTCGGCGGCGGGAAATTTAAATGTGGGCAAGGCTGCAAATGACGCTGGCAAGCTGCAAATGACGATGGGCAAGCTGCAAATGACGCTGAGCAAGGCTGCAAATGACGCTGGGCAATGCTGCAAATGATGCTGGGCAAGGCTGCAAATGACGCTGGGCAGGCTGCAAATGACGCTGGGCAAGCTGCAAATGATGCTGGGCAAGCTGCAAATGACGCTTAAATGTAATTTTTTTTTTCCCTAAACTTCCCTCCTAAAACTTTTTTTCCTTAAAATGCCCTCCTAAACTTGGGGTGCGTGTTATACGCCGATAAATACGGTATATGTACCGTGCGTCTAAGTGCATCTAAGTGCGTCTCTTGCAAAAAAAACGATCTCTGCCTTCATGTGACGCAGTTCATTACCAAAGTACTAATCGAACAAAGCCCTCTCATATGATATGATACAATCTTCATTCTACCTGCCATTCTCTCATTACTCCCTTGAGTCTCATATTATACTGCTGTGCCTGATCGGTGTCTGCACCCGGCCTTCTGAGCTCTCTCGCCTTGGATGCATCTGATGAGAAGAAGGAGGAGGAAAAGAAAAAAAAAGAAAAAAAAACACACAAAACCATCTAAAAGCCATAACCTATTATGCCATTGTCTGTGGCACATCCCCCTAAAGGGAGGGTGAATCTGGGCAGAGGTGCACCACCTGTGTCGGGCCCCCCCCCCCCTTCCGCCTTTTAGCAGAAAGCAAAGTCCCTTGTCTCGGGACCGACCTGTTGGGAAAAAGATGAATAAAAACATGAAAAGGGTACCTCGTGAACCCCCGGGCTTCCATTTATATATGTTTTTGCGATATTTCAGTGTATTGCCTCAAAAATTCCCACCAAAGGGTTGAAAACAAATAAATATTTAGAGGGGGGAGAAAAAAAAATGGGGCGTTGGTAGGAAAAAAAAGGGGGAGGGTGGTGGGGGACTAAGAGAGGACAGAGGGAAAAACCAACATCTCCCCCCCCCTCTTCCCACCCCACACCTCAAAAAAAGGGGGTTATAATAAAAGTGATAAAAAAGGGGGAGGGTGGTGGGGGATTAAGAGAGAACAGAAGGAAAAAACAACCACTCCTCCACCCAAAACACCCCCCCCCCCCCCAGTCAACTCTAGGCAATCTGCTCCTTTCCTCTTAGCCTTTTTCACTTTATACCACTACTCAGGCATATCTTTTTATGACCTGATTGTAGTCCTGTCTTATCCACATCTACATCAATGTTCTGTCGACCTTTAACTAGCACTTGTTGCCATCGTTCTGGTCGTTGTAGTGATGGTTTGTAGTTATTCAAGCTCCAATCCGGAAAGTCCACCAGGGGGAGCTCCAGCACCTCTATGAAGTGTTGCAAGTCATCTTTCGTTTTAAGTGTTGCTGTTTTCCCATTCCGGGTTGCTACAACCTTAAAGGGATATCCCCAGCAATATTTAACATCAGCTGCTTGTAGAACAAGGGTTTAATAATTCTGTGTTGCATAAAAGTTCTATATGATCTCTGGATTCACCACAAGTCCTTTGCTGATTTTTTCTGATTCACCTCTGGGTTTTGTAGTACCATGGCTTTTCGGCATTCAACTGTCCCTCCTGGGATTCCTTCCACCTCCTGAAGACTCAGGTTCCCTCCAATACACTCCCCCTCCGGAATCTCTGTTCCAACGGCAAAAACCGAGGCGTCTCTCTCTTCTCCTGGGAGATCCCTTTCCAGGGCTGTACAGCTCTGCTTTGGGCTCAGAGGTATTTGGCCATTGCCATGTGCTGCAACACCCCTTCCAAAACCTGTCACTCCCGGCCCTGTATGGAGGGATCGCATCTGACCCTCCCAGGTCCCCCCCTCATATCAGGGGAGCTGAACTTCCTTCCCTCCTGGACTGGGGTTATTTTAATTGTGCTCCCAGAATCATCACTCTGCGCCAAGAGGTAAGTTCTAAGGCCACCTACACACGAGCGGACTTTTCCGCGGGATTGTCCGCCGGACTAGACTCCGCCAGACAAACCGCCCATGAGTGGGCGGTGGCGGACTTTTTCCTCCCAAAAGTCCAGCGGACTAAGTTTTAAGTTCAGACTTAAAATTGTCCGCTGGACTCGGCAGTCCGGCGGACAATCTCGCAGTCTGTGTTCTAGTCCGCAGAACTTTTGAAATGAACGGACTTGCCGACACACGATCGGAAAGTCCGTTCATTTAGAACGTGACTGCAGGTAGACGGGACTAGCGAGTGAAGTGAATGCCGCCGCGCTAGCCCCGTCACCTGGTATGGATTTAAAGGGAAATCCCTACACCCAAAAAAACGGCGTGGGGGTCCCCCAAATCCATCTCAGACCCTTATCCGAGCACGCAGCCCGGTCTGTCAGGAAAGGGGGTGGGGACGAGCGAGCCCCCCCCCTCCCGAGCCGTACCAGGCCGCGTGCCCTCAACATGGGGGGTGCCCTGGTGCCCTTCTTCTTCTTCTTTTTCTTCACCGCGTCTCTACGAGTCAACATCGGAAGAAGAAGAAGAAGAAAACGACGACGCAGAAGGCGGTGGCGACAGCGGCAAGAACAGAAGAGACCCCTCGAAGACCCCAGAAGGCGGAACAAGACCCCCAGACGACGACGGCGGCGATGAAGGAGAAAGCCGGCTCCTCCGCTAGTGAAAGAGCTAGGTAAAAGAGCAGAAGAGAGCGGAGGAGTCCCGCGAGAAGACCCCCCAAGACGGAAGAAGACCCCCGGAGCTGTGCAATAAAATATTTAAAAAAATTGTGTTTTTTTATATTTACACTTTTACACCTCAGGTGAATGGGTAGGGGTACATCGTACCCCATACTCATTCACATAGGGTGGGGGGCCGGGATCTGGGGGCCCCCTTATTAAAGGGGGCTCCTGGATTCCGATAAGCCCCCCGCCCGCAGACCCTGACAACCAATGGCGAGGGTTGTCGGGAAGAGGCCCTTGTCCTCATCAACATGGGGACAAGGTGCTTTGGGGTGGGGGGCCGCAGGACCCCCTTTCCCCAGGGCACCCCCCATGTTGAGGGCACGCGGCCTGGTACGGCTCAGGGGGGGGGGCGCTCGCTCGTCCCCACCCCCTTTCCTGGCCGGCCGTTCTAAATGAACAGACTTTCCGACCGTGTGTCGGCAAGTTTGTTCATTTCAAAAGTCCCGCAGACTTTTTCCCACGGATTGTCCCCTGGAAAAGTCCGGGCTTGTGTGGGCAAGTCCACACGCTCGGAAAGTCCAGCGGACCTCCGCTGGAAAGTCCGGCGGTTACATAGTCAGTAAGGTTGAAGTAAGGTTAAAAAAATACACCAGTCCATCCAGTTCAACCTGTGGTGGGTGTGTGCTTGTGTTTATGTCAATGGTAAATGGTACATCCCTGTATGTTGTGATCGTTAAGGTGCCCATCTAATAGCTTTTTGAAACTATTCGATGCTCCCTGCTTATACCACTGCTTGTGGAAGAGAATTCCACATCCTTACCGCTCTGACAATAAAGAACCCTCTATGCAGTTTAAGGTTAAAGCAGAGCGCCAGCTTTTCCTCCCTAAAACAACACATGCATTGTGCATGTACATGAATCACAACCCCACTGTCATTTTATCTGTATCTTACCTTATTTAGCTGTATACAGCAGGTTTCTGTGTCTCTGATGTCACTCCTTCTTCTGCCTAAATTTCAACGTTCTCTGACTTCCTGTTTCTTTCCTTTTGCCAGTCCCAATATGTGGCAATGCACATCACGTTTGCATTACCATTTGTTCTCATTTGCCTGTTTCCAAACGCATGGCAACCCGCAATAAAAAAAAAACGCACACTTTGCCATATGTTTTGAAAATGAGTAGCAATATATGCAACGCTTGTGTTACCATTTAGGCTGTGTTCTCATTTTTGCATTTCCAAATGCAACCAGCAAAGAAAACACGCACTTTGATGTGCGTTTCAAAAACACATAGCAATGCATGCGGCAACCAGCACAAAAATACGCACTTTGACATTTTAAAAACACACGGCGATGCGCATCATATTTATGTTATCATTTGTTTGCATCGGCGTGTTTCCGAATGCAGGCAACTCGCAAGAAAACACTTTGGTAGCGCTTCGAAAACGTGTGAAAATGTGTGGCTCGCTGACATTACCATTTGTTTGCATCTGGGTGTTTCTGAATGCACAGTAACTTGCAATAAAAAACGCACTCTTTGCCATGCATATCAAAAACGCGCAGCAACCAGCGAAGAAAATATGTGCTTTGTCATGCGTTTCAAAAACAAACGGCAATGCTTGTCGCATTTGTGTTACCATTCGTTCACATCTGCCCATTTCCAAATGCAACAAAATCGATAAGAAAACACATGTAACACTTGCATTACTTTTCTTTTGTATTTGCACATTTTTGAATGCATAGCAACCCACAAGAAAATGTACACCATGCCATTAAGGATGAGCTCCGGCGTGTTCGCATGCTCCACATGCAGAGCCCGCCAGGAAGTCGGCGCAGCGTTGCTGGAGCAGCCAGAGAGAGAGAGAGAGTAAAAAGCAGTTAGAGTCATGCTGTGTAGTGGTCAGTATAGAAAAACTATAGGTAGGTCATTGCAGTGTAGTGGGTAATGCAGTGGTCAGTGCAGTGGGTAGTGTAGTTAGTGTAGTGTAGTGGACAGTGTAGTGTAGTGGACAGTGTAGAGTAGTGGGTAGTGGTCAGTCTAGTGGTTAGTACAGTGTAGTGGTTAGTGTAGTATAGTGGTCAGCACAGTGTAGTGGGTAGTGATCAGTGCAGTGGGTAGTGTAGTGGATAGTGTTCAGTGCAGGGTAGTGTAGTGGGTGGTGTAGTAGTCAGTGTAATTTGTAGTGTAGTGGGTAGTGTAGTGGACAGTGTAGTGTAGTGGGTAGTGGTCAGTGCAGTGTGTAGTGTAGTGGACAGTGTAGTGGGTAGTGTAGTGGTCAGTGTAATTGGTAGTGGTCAGTGTAGTGGTAGTGTAGTGGTCAGTGTAGTGTAGAGGGTAGTGTAGTGGACAGGTAGGTCAGTGTAGTGGTCAGTGTAGGAATCGGGTATGCCAGAATAGGATTTAGGTAGGTCAGTGTAGTGGTCAGGTAGGTCAGTGTAGGAATCAGGTAGGTTAGTTTAGTGGTCAGTGTAGGAATCAGGTAGGTTAGTGTAGTGGTCAGTGTAGGAATCAGGCTGGTCAGTACTATTGTAGAAAAGGAAAGGAAGAGCTAAAAATCTGCTGGTTAGGGGCGCTAATTACTTGCCTTGCCCCGGGTGCTGACAACCCACGCTATGCCACTGCGGAAGTGACATGACCGGGATGCGCCTCAACGTACGTTTCGTCTTCACAATGTCATCAGGAAGCGTCCTGGTCACTAGGCAGGTTACGTTTTATTTCCCCAAAGTCAGATGTGATTGGTGGAGCCTATTTTTACCCTCCCACTGTCTAGCCAATACAAAATTAGCACCTAGTGGAATAGTCAAATAACTACAACCATAGAACGAACGGACACAACCAATCCCATATTATCTCTGGAGAACACATTAATTACTGTACAAATTAATATAAAAATACATAATAAAAAATAATACATAAATTTAATTAAATTAGTGAATATAATTATAAAGCGAAATTATAGCCAATATAAAATTGGCAAATCATTTCTTTCATCGCCAGTTTCATACATAGATAATTGTACCCCTAAAGTGTCTATATTCAGCCTATTTCAATTTACCCCACAATGTGTCACTACACATATGATTTACGCGTGGCACACATTGTTGGGTAATGGGAGACTAAGATTTCCCTAATATGTTAATCAATCATTTGTCAGAAAACTATTTAGATCTACATCCAGGGCTGCACAGTGCACTGGGACAAAAATTTGGCCCTGGACTTCATCCAGACCGGCCCACTTTCATTTTGCAAACACGCACAAAAAGAGTATATAAACTATACGCAATTGAGCAAAAAAACACAAAAAAAAAAAATGTAAAAACATTCCACTGTAAGTATAAACGGCTTTTTGGAGCCAGTGCAGGAAGCGGGACTTCGTATGTTACTCGGCCGCGCTGGGTAAGCGGGACATTGAGATCCCTGCTCTGTGTAAACCGGCAGTGCTCGCCCCCCTTACCTTCAGAGGCAACCTGGCGTGCACCTGCCCAGGTTTGGCCTGAAAGCGGCCCCAGGGCAGGCGGCCAGTTCCTGACCAACCTCAGGCCATTGGGACTCGGGGCTAATAATGGTCATTGGTAATGCAGAGACCCAAAGCTTTTTGGGGGCCCACTCGGGGCCATATCCCGGCTCAGGCCCCCTCCTGAATCCACTGCCCACAGGTCATGGCCAGCAGGGCTCACAGGCCATGGCCAGCAAAGGACCTGACAGAAAGAGAGGGCTATTTCCTATTTTGAGGTTACTGGATAGTGGGCAGGACACTGGGGCAGGGTAAATAGAGTGTATGGGGGGAGGGGAGAATGGAATGTGGGGGTCAGCTGGGGGTATTATGGTCTGGGTCTCTCACCTCAGCAGGTCCTTCACAGCCTCTTGGGGGGCGGGGGGTGATGACAACTTCCAAACTGCCTCTGCCTGCCTCCTGTCCAAAGACTCCGGGAGTGTAGTGGAGAGGTAAACTGCCCGTCTCACTGACTCAAAGTAAGCTGCTGGCTGCTCTCTCATTCACTGTCTGTGAAACTAGTTGCAGCCACTCAAGTCAGTGCCCAGCCCACAGCCTGAGCCAGTCACATGACGTTCGTGATGCGTCCCCTGGCGTGCCACACGCCCTACCTCTGCCTGCCTCCGAGATTTCTGGGAGTTGTAGTTGCAGACAGCTAGGCAGTCGGCAGCCGCCGCAGCCAACTTCTACACAGACAGTGGCAGTTTTGAAGATAAGGTAGGTGGCCTGGGAGGGGGGGGTTTCCACTCTGCCTCCAGGCCCAGCTTGCCCCTGGGCAGTACAGTGGTGCTCAAATTAATGGATTAATTAATGAAGCCGCCTCACTGAGCCATCGGCCCACCGGGAAACTCCTGGTAGTCCCGATGACCAGTACATGCCTGCCTACATCTCTTTTCATGCCAGCAGGCTGCAAGGTGTCTAGATTATATAGCCATTTTTTTTCATTTTGTGATAGTTCTACCTACATATTGCTTGGGACATGGACATTCTGGGCACATATTTGACATGCTCAGAATCGCAGGTAATTAGTGATTTAATTTTGAACTTGTGTTTTGTGACTACTGACTGAAAGCTGTAAATTTTTCTTATTGTTCTTTTGGAGGTTTTACACGATTTGCACCTGGTGCAAGGCATAAATTGTTTTTGGGGGATCTTGAATATTAGGTGCAATTTTATTTCTTAATCCTGGGGCCCTCTTGTATATAAATTGTGGTTTAATAGGTAAAACTTTCTTTAGATCCTTGTCTTTCATGAGGATGGGCCAATGCTTTTGTGTATATGTGCCCGTACAAAGCTGTCACCCTCCTAAATGGCTTCCAGCCATTGCTAAAGGTCAGTATATGAGGATTAGAAGGAATTGTGACAACATAGAAGACTATAATGTGCAAAAAGCCATCCCTACCAACAGATTTTTAGAGAAGGGTTATTCATCCAAGGCATTGAAAAAATGCCAAACACAGGTCCTTCATATGAATAGGGAGACACTCCTAAGTAAAAATAAAAAAATATTTAAATTGGCCAATCCTCATGAAAGGATCTAAAGAAAGTTTTACCAATTAAACCACCATTTATATACAAGAGGACCCCGGGATTAATAAATAAAGTTGCACCTAATATTGCAGATCCCCCCAAAACAATTTCCACCTTTCTAGATAGAGAATGTTCGAATTATTGCACTAGGTGCAAAGCGTGTAAAACTTCCAAAAGAACATTATAGTTTGAGTAGATTCAATTGTGTGTGTATACTCTCTCTCTCTCTCTCTCTCTCTCTCTCTCTCATACACGACTAAACATAATAATAATAATAAAAGGCTTACTTCAACCTATACTATATGAACAAAATAATTTTTTTTCCAACCAACAGCAATATCACTGTATTATATTACACTATACACATACACACATATATATATATATATATATATATATATATATATATATATACACACACACATGAATGAATGAATGAATAACTTGTATAGCGCTACAATGCGAACTGAATCGTCTCAAGGCGCTGTATTGGCATTTGGTTGTCGAGCTTCTAGAAGAGGTAGGTCTTGAGTTTCTTCCTGAAGGCCTGATGGTTTTCTTCCATGCGAATGTCGGTTGGTAGAGCGTTCCATAGCCGTGGCCCTTGGACAGCGAATCTCCGTTCCCCCTTTGATTTGTAGCGGGATTTAGGAATGAGGAGAAGGTTTTGATTAGCCGATCGAAGACTGCGATTCGGTGTGTAGTGTTTTATTTTCTCACGAAGGTATTGCGGAGCGTTTCCATGTGCGCATTTGTGGGTGAGGCAGAGGGTCTTGAATGCAACCCGATTCCTTACATTTAGCCAATGTAGGTTCCTCAGGGAAGGGGAGATGGATTCCCAGGTTTTTTTCCCTGTGATCAGTCTTGCCGCTGTGTTTTGGATAAGTTGTAAGCGCGCAAGTTGATATTGGGGTAATCCTATGTAAAGGGAGTTAGCATAGTCAAGTCGAGAATTGATGACTGTTCCAACTACCACTGCTTTGTCCTCCTTTGGAATGAAGGGGATAAGTCTGCGTAGCAGGCGGAGCAGATGGTGAGATCCACTCACCACTGCTCCTATTTGGGCATCCATTGACATTTCTGAGTAAAAATGACTCCGAGACTCTTGGCCTTGGTCCTAGTGGTGATGGTCCGTCCAAAGATGGTAGGAGGTGTCCAAGGGATCTTGGTTAGGGGGTTATGATTTGCATGTAGAATAAGAAGTTCTGTTTTTGATTCATTAAGTTTGAGGGAGCTAATAGTCATCCAGTCGTCTATCATAGTGAGGCATTTTTCTAATTGCTGATGATGGTCTTTTTGTCCGGTGAATACACACTGTATCTCACAAAAGTGAGTACACCCCTCACATTTTTGTAAATATTTTATTATATCTTTTCATGTGACAACACTGAAGAAATGACACTTTGCTACAATGTAAAGTAGTGAGTGTACATCTTGTACAACAGTGTAAATTTGCTGTCCCCTCAAAATAACTCAACACACAGCCATTAATGTCTAAACCGCTGGCAACAAAAGTGAGTACACCCTAAGTGAAAATGTCCAAATTGGGCCCAATTAGCCATTTTCCCTCCCCGCTGTCATGTGACTCGTTAGTGTTACAAGGTCCCAGGTGTGAATGGGGAGCAGGTGTGTTATATTTGGTGTTATCGCTCTCACTCTCTCATACTGGTTAGTGGAAGTTATACATGGCAAAGAACTCTCTGAGAATCTGAACAAAAGAATTGTTGCTCTACAGAAAGATGGCCTAGGCCAGTGATGGCAAACCTTTTTGAGCCCGAGTGCCCAAACAGCGACACAAAACCAACTTATTTATTTCAAAGTGCACTGGCCTAGGCTATAAGAAGATTACCAAGACCCTGAAACTGAGCTGCAGCACGGTTGCCAAGACCATGCAGTGGTTTAACAGGACAGGTTCCACTCAGAACAGGCCTCGACATGGTCGACCAGAAGAGTTGAGTGCACATGCTCAGCCTCATATCCAGAGGTTGTCTTTGGGAAATAGGCGTGAGTGCTGAAGGTTGAAGGGGTGTGGGGTCAGCCTGTCAGTGCCCAGACCATATGCCGCGCACTGCATCAAATTGGTTTGCGTGGCTGTCGTCCCAGAAGGAAGCATCTACTAAAGATGAAGCACAAGAAAGCCAGCAAACAGTTTGCTGAAGACAAGCAGACTAAGGACATGGGTTACTGGAACCATGGCCTGTGGTCTGATGGGACTAAGATAAACGTATTTGGTTCAAATGGTGTCAAGTGTGTGTGGTAGCAACCAGGCGAGGAGTACAAAGACAAGTGTGTCTTGCCTACAGTAAAGCATGGTGGTGGGAGTGGCATGATCTGGGGCTGCATGAGTGCTACCGGCACTGGGAAGCTACAGTTCATTGAGGGAACCATGAATGGCAACATGTACTGTGACATACTGAAGCAAAGCATGATCCCCTCCTTCGAAGACTGGGCCGCAGGGCAGTATTCCACCATGATAATGACCCAAAACACACCTCCAAGATGACCACTGCTTTGCTAAAGAAGTTGAGGGTAAAGGTGATGGACTGGCCAAGCATGCCTCCAGACCTAAACCCTATTGAGCATCTGTGGGGCATCCTGTGGGGCATCCTCAAACGGAAGGTGCAGGAGCGCAAGGTCTCTAACCTCCATCAGCTCCGTGATGTCGTCATTGAGGAGTGGAAGAGGACTCCAGTGGCAACCTGTGAAGCTCTGGTGAACTCCATGCACAAGAGGGTTAGGGCAGTGCTGGAAAATAATGGTGGCCACACAAAATATTGACACTTTGGGCCCAATTTGGACATTTTCACTTAGGGGTGTACTCACTTTTGTTGCCAGCGGTTTAGACATTAATGGCTGTGTGTTGAGTTATTTTGAGGGAACAGCAAATTTACACTGTTATACAAGCTGTACACTCACTACTTTACATTGTAGCAAAGTGTCATTTCTTCAGTGTTGTCACATGAAAAGATAGAATAAAATATTTACAAAAGCGTGAGACTTGTGAAATACTGTGTGTGTATATATTTATATATACACACAGTATGTATATATATATATATATATATACTACAGGTGTAATATTGAACTACCAAGCTGACTAGAAAAAGAGTGTACAAATCAAATCCCTTGAGATTCTACAATGCTCCATACACCCACTCAGCACAAGACATGCTAGGCAAGAAAGGAATATTCAAAGCCCTTCCCACCTTTTTATAGACTTCTACATTGAAAGGGCACTGAAGCAAGAAGTGGTCCATGGTTTCCACTTCACCCTGACACTCCGGTCTGGGACAACCACGATTGCACAAATGAGCGACACTTCACGTTCCCCTCACATAGAGCCTACCTGGAAAGCGAGCAAGGCCTGGTCCCTAAATTTCAAGGGAATCCGCTCAAATCTTATCAAACGTAAACTCTCCCTCATAATATGACCTGGGCAATCCCTTAAGGCCAGTGGCACATGAAAGACTGTACCCACGATCTTCTCACCCAGGAGTTTCCTAGGGAGGAACCTGATATCCTCCGCTGTCACATACGACTGTCTAAGAATTTTCAGGCATGGGGCAACATAAGCCGGGAACTTACCATGCTTGACCATTAGGCTTTTCACTGGCCCGCCACTCTCCCAACAGCCCAGAAATGGTCTAAATCAGATCTGGAAAATACCTACCCATCCAGGCGCTGTCTCTCTGTTAGCATGTTACCAAAATTATGCTTCAAAAACAGAAGAACACAACATAATCACAGCAGATTGTCTCATGGAGGGAGGGAGCGAACCCTCTTGCAGACAGCTGTTAAATACCGCCACAAGATAAGGTACCAAAGCTGGTTTGGAAAGTCTTATAAAATTCAGCCGTCAATCCGTCTGACCCAGGTGTTTTCTTAATAGCCAGACGGTATATAGCTTTAACTAGCTCTTCTGCTGTGATTTCCCCTATCAAACTTGCCAGCAGAATGTTATTTCCCAGACCTGGTGTAGAATCCAGAAAACTCAACATCTTTGCCCGATCGAGGTAGTTCTCCCCCAGAAGATCCACATAATAAGACCTCGAGACCTCCATGATCCCTAACCTGGATTTTGTCAAAGAGCCCGTACTATCCCTTAGCCCAACAACCATCTTAACTGCTGCAGTTTGCAGTTCTGATAAGGGTCGGGCGAGTGATATTTCCCGTAGTCCCTTTACAGAACCAAAGAAGCATGCCGGTCATACTGATACTTCCTAAGGAGAAGTTTCACCTCAGAGATTGCCCCTGAATCTCCACCACTCAAGACAAGGTGATCAAGTTTTCTCCGCAGCTGCTTGTAGGCAAAGTACTTACTTACCAAGCTGTTTCCACTTTCCTATGGCCTTGAAAAACCCACTAATCCGGCTTTTGGCAAGCTCCCACCACTCCGACTTACTGCTGCAGAAATCCTGGATGGTTACCTGAGCCTGAAAAAAATCCTCAAAAGATTGTCTTACCTCTTTGTTATCCAGCAGAGCCGAATTCATCCTCCAAACACCCTTTCCTTTAGATGGCATATCTGAAGCATTGAGAATAACAGACAGCATAAGGTAATCAGAGAACTCCACCATACCACACTCAGGAGCCGAAAAGGCAGAGTCCCCCTTAAAAAAAAAAAAAAAAAAAAAAACACTTCTATCCTGCTCTCACATCTGCCTTGCTTAAATGTGTACCCCGTGCTGTCTGGGCAATGCTTAATATGCGCATCTTCCAGACCTGCTTCCCTGGCTATCGTATTAAGAAAGATGCTATCATATCTCAGGCTATCAGCCTTTCCTGTCTTTGGGCCTAGTGATGTGTTAAAATCACCTCCAAAGACAACTTGCCGAGATGTAAAAAGAAAAGGCTTAATCTTTGTAAAGAGGCACTTCCTCTCCCATCTACTTTGCGGTCCATAAATATTTATTAAACGTAGATCATGCCCCTTCACAGAGACGTCCAGGACCATACACCTTCTAATCTCTACCTCGATAACCCACGACACGTTACCATGCCAGTAAAAACCATGCCACAAAAGACCAGAAGGAGGGCCACGCCTCAACCCCCTCTTTCCAGGTGGACATCTGCAAGGCTATTTAGCCGGGTCTATTGCAAAAATAAAATATCAGCATCCATCTCGCTGAGCAAAAATAAGGCCATATTATGAGCCCTTACAGATTTTATGCCGGCAACATTAATCATTGCCATCTTTATCGGAGTGGGAACTGCCATCAGAATGATTGGGGTAGGCGTTTCTTAGCCTGAGCTCCCTCCCCCGTTACTGGAGACCTTGACCTCTTTAGGGAACATTACCTCATCCTCCTCCATCTGAGACATGGATTTAGAAGACTCCTTCTCCCCCCCAGATAAGGACCCAATGAAACCGAGGAGGCAGAGGTCAGGACTACCTTATTCCTCCTTCTCCCCACCTTGGTCCACTCTCCCTCCTCCCCTTAAGCATTACCCTGAAAGGCCTCATCTACATCATTAGCAGTGGCAACTTCCCCCTTCTTCACCTTAGAACCTTCCACTAGAGGTCTTACGTTGAATCAGGGAAGGCCCCAAAGAAGCTGCCACCTCAGATGTGCACGAATCTGCCCCTTTGGCAGCCTCAGCCAATCTGGATGACTTAATTACATTTGGAACACTGGGCACCTGAAACACTGGGGAAGAACACACAACAGAAGTAGACACCAACACAGTAGGGAGCACAGACTGGGGAGCAGACACAAGAGGGGTCACACCTTCAGATTGGGAAACTGACACCTGAGGGGGCCCTTAGGACTAGCTGAAACAGCTCCATCAACCCCTTGCTGCCCCCCACGTTCCTCCTCATCCATCCTGAGCAGTTCTTCTACCACCTCCGGCTGATTATGGAGGGCTTCAGGGCAAAGGCTATAGGGGTGACCTAACTTGTTACAGAGATTACAACGAATACTATTGCAGTCCTTTGCAACAGGCCCTGAGCCCTCACAAGGAACATTTCTGCATAGAACATGAGCTTGAAAAATGCCCCTTTTCACCACAGCGATGACACAGCTTTGGCTGCCCTGCATAAAACGTAATAATCCTGTCACGACTTTTAAAGGCAGACGAACGGATGTGCTTAACAACATTACCTGTGACATGCAGTTTTACTAACACTATCCATCCTCCTGTCCATATCCTCCTATCATCTACAACTTTCCTCAAGGGGGCTTGGACATCTGTATATCTCCCCAACCACACCACCAGATCCACAGCAGAAATGGACTCATTACGTACTAAAATGGTGATATTTTTGTATAATGGCTGGCGAGAGACTACTTTGGGTGACAAACTTGCCCATCTTGGGGACTCCTTCCACCTCTGCTCATACCTCTACCAAAAAACATCTACCGTATTTGCCGGCGTATAAGACAACCTTTTACCAGTGGCGTAACTAGAACGCTCAGGGCCCCGATGCAAGAAACCATGGAGGGCCCCCCCCCCAACCTCCGGACAAAGCTCTTTTCTCCGAGCCCGATGGCAGAACACCAGGGCCCGGTCACAAGTGGGTGGCTGCATATAAAGGAACCTAAATATGGGGGTGGCAGCAGGGGCCATGGATAGAATCATGCTATGCATGAATCTATCCATTTGTCATAGAGGGAGTGGCTGGAGAGAGGGGGTGGCACCTGTGCGCCCTTTTGGACGCACCGCCACTGATAAACACATGCACATTCACATACATGCACTCTCACATACATGCACACACACATACACACAGACAGACATACATGCATCATGCACACACACAGACATACATGCGTGCGCACACACACACATACATCATGCACACACACAGACATACATGTGCACACACACATACATGCATCATGAACACACACATACATGCATCATGCACACACACAGACATACATGCGTGCGCACACACACACATACATCATGCACACACACAGACATACATGTGCACACACACATACATGCATCATGAACACACACATACATGCATCATGCACACACACAGACATACATGTGTACACACACACACATGCATCATGAACACACACATACATGCATCATGCACACACACAGACATACATGCGTGCGCACACACACACACACATGCATGCATCATGCATTGCACACACATGCATGCACAGACACACACATACATACATGCGCGTGCACACACACACATGCATCATGAACACACACATGCATCATGCGCACACACACACACACACATATGCATCATGCATTGCACACACAGACACACACATACATCATGCATTGCACACACACACACACACACACACACACACACACACACATGTATGATGCACACACATACAGATACAGTAGATAATCTTATATAAAAAAAAAACAAAAAAAAAAACGACAGTCCTCTTACCTTGTCGCTTCCTGCCGGGTACTGCACTGCAAGGGGAGACAAAGAGCACACACTGTGCTTTGACTTTCACTTTAGCCTAATGTGAGGAGCTCAATGCACATAGCCGATTACAGTTTAGAATCGGCGATCGGGGGAGCTCCTCTCAGCCACCCCTCCTAGCGAAGTGTACAGGGGGCCCCCTGGGCCCCCTGCAGCAAGGGGCCCGGTCGCCATGGCGATCGCAGCGACCCCTATAGTTCCGCCACTGCCTTTTACACTTAAAATAACTGGCTAAAAAGCAGGGGTCGTCTTATACGCCGGGTCAGCCCCTCGGATGCCGGCTGGGTGTTCGGTAATACTGTATGTAGCTTTGGCTACATACAGTATATTCCGCTGAGCCAATCCTGGTGAGCGATGTATTCAAATGAATACAGAGCCCGCTCGGATTGGAGTAACAACCTCTGCCAATCCGAGCAGGCTACTCTGTAGCCTGCTCGGATTGGCTTTGAGAGTCAGAGAGGCGCGGGCTGATGATGTCACAGCCTCTGACAATCCAAGCAGGCTTTGTATTCATTAATAGAATACATCGCTCGCCGTGATTGGCTCCAGCAATAGCAGGAAGAAGGATATGGCGCCAGCTCCAGCAAGAAGGAAGAAAAATGAAGTGTCGGAAGCCTCGGGAGGGGGGTCGTCTTATACGGTAAGTACAGAAAAAAATGCTTAAAGAACTTTAGGGGGTCGTCTTATATGCCCCATCGCCTTATACACCGGCAAATACGGTAATCCTTTCCCCTTGACAAAGGAGAGGTCATACTCATATGACCCAATTGGGCTGATAAGGGCAAAAATCTCCTCAGAATACGGTCCACCACATCTCTCCTATTTGGGGAGGCCTTCTCCAGTTCACCTCAATTGGACCACATTGCAGCGTTTAAAGGAGCTACCAGATGGTGTCAGATTGACCTGACCTTCACTCACATCACTCCTAGTGACCACAGAATAACTGGTCCTACTCACTCTCGGGACAGGTGCAGCCACCGATGCAGCATAGGAAATAACCGCACTCCTTGCAACATCCCACACATCACTTTTAGTTACAGACCCCTCTTTAGATAACATAGAAACAACATTATTGTCAGGAACAGATGGAGCAGAGACTTCTGACACAGAAATGTCATTTACATTACCCTTGGTAATTCTAATTTCATTACCAGTAACTAAAGGGTTACCAAACAGTAGAGATGTCCTTATAAGCACTCTTCACAGCAGAGTCTGCACACCCTTCACTGGCTTTCTGTACACAGTTGGGAGTCTCAGCCTTTAGATGAGCTTACTCTGCTGCACTCTACTGCACCATCCATAGGAACTACACCTCCATTATGTTGTATAGGCAAGTCATGAACAAAAACAACTTTTTCTGTCACCCGATGTTTCAAAGGTTTTGGGGGGACATCATTATCCTCGTCTTCATCCTCAGATGATCCACACACGGAAAACTTGCGACCATGCAAAGGCAATTCCTTTTCTGTAATGAACTTTAGCATACCTGCTCCCTTCACATGCTCAGATAGATCATCTTGCTCCATAGCCTCCTGCTGCGGTGACAAGGGCACAGAACTTCCTTGGCCCGATGACATACTGGCAGTCAAAACACCTGACTGCTGATCACCCGCAGCATGTCTGCCAGAGCTTTCTCCACTTTATGCAGGCATACTGATACTTGGCACGGGATGCAAAGATTTTCCAGCATACTGGCCAGAAACACAGTCCAAGCCCACAGAAACTTTTTTGCATTGCAGGGACCTTGGCTTCTCTCACTCTGGTGATACCTGCCCTCCACTGGCCTCTCTGGCCCCTCTGCACATTGCACGGAAGCGATCATCATTGCCATACTTTTCCTTGAAAGATCTGCGGGTTTCTGTCAATGTGGCCTCCAAAGCCATTAACTCAGGCCACATCTGTCTTCTCTTGGAACTGTGAATCCGGTCACTTGCAATTGTTTTATGCTTGAAGTCAAACTTTAACTTCGCCAGTACATCTTCCTCCTTGGCGACCCTTGCAATCCTCGCACAAACCTTCTTTCTGTAGGTTGCCAGGCTTTCACCTTTAGCTGGACCATTTCTCAGGTCTTCAAACACTGGTATGGGAGGACCGGTACTCTGGCCATTTGGGGGATCCTCCCCTGGGTCCACCCCAGATTCCTGCATCCACTATGGGTATAGAAAGTTATCAAGATTCTTGGACCAGTAGGCCTCACTGGAGCTCAGGAGAGCAGCAGTAGTCAGCCACACCCTTTGCAGCTATAACAGCTTCAACTCTTCTGGGAAGGCTGTCCACAAGGTTTAGGAGTGTGTCTATAGTAGTGTTTGACCATTTTTCCAGTAGCACATTTGTGAGGTCAGGCACTGATGTTGGTCGAGAAGGCCTGGCTCGCAGTCTCCGCTCGAATTCATCCCAAAGGTGTTCTATTGGGTTGAGGTCAGGACTCTGTGCAGGCCAGTCAAGTTCATCCACCCCAAACTCGCTCATTCATGTCTTTATGGACCTTGCTTTGTGCACTGGTCCAAATAATTTGGTGATGGGGGGATTATGGTGTGTTACATAGTAGGTGAGGTTGAAAAAAGACACAAGTCCAACAAGTCCAACCTGTGTGTGTGTTTTATGTCAGTATTACGTTGTATATACCTGTATGTTGTGGTGCCTATCTAATAATTTTTTTAAATTATCAATGCTCCCCGATGAAACCACTGACTGTGGAAGAGAATTCCACATCCTTACCGCTCTTGCAGTAAAGAACCCTCTAAGCAGTTTAAGGTTCCAGTGAAGGGAACTCTTAAGGGGTCATAATACCCAGACATTTTGGACTGTTTCATGCTCCCAACTTTGTGGGAACAGTTTGGGACCTTCCTGTTCCAAAATGACTGCGCACCAATGCAAAATGCAAGATCCCTAAAGACATGGATGAGTGAGTTTGGGGTGGAGGAACCTGACTGGCCTGCAAAGAGTCCTGACCTCAACCCAATAGATATACGTGTGGGAAATAACTCGCCAAACACACCCGGGTGGGCAAAAACTTTGAGCAAAGAAAACCAAAATGTATTTAACATTGTCCACCGACAACACTTGTAAACCAAAATTAATAGAAGACAGAGTAGCTGGTTCAACACAGTAGTGCAGGGCCGCTGATAGAAATCATGGGGCCCCGTACAGCCTAACTGACGGGGCCCCCTTTAGCTCCACCCCTGGTCCCACCCCTAGTCCCTCCTTCAGCCACACCCCTGCCCCCTCCCCAGACCCCGCCTTGAAACAAAGTGCAGGTTTGTCTACAAGTGATATTTATTTTTCTCACAGCAACACAGGAAGGCCCCTTGCCCTCTGGAAGATTTACCCCCCTTCATGACCAGGCCATTTTTTGCAATACAGCACTGCGTTATTTTAACTGACAATTGCTTGGTCGCGCGACTCTGTACTAAAATGTATGTTTCCCCCCACAAATAGAGCTTTCTTTTGGTGGTATTTGGTCACCTCTGCGTTTTTTACTTTTTGCATTTCTAAACAAAAAAAAAAAAAAAATTTTGAAAAAAAATATATATATTTTTTTTACTTTCTGCAATAAAACTTACCCAATAAAAAACAAATCAAATTTCTTTAATAGTTTAGGCCAATATGTATTCTGCAACATATTTTTTGTAAAAAAAATTATTCCAAAAATCGTTTATTGATTGGTTTGCGCAAAAGTTATAGCGTTTACAAACTATTTGATGTATTTATGTATTTTTTATTTATTTTTACTAGTAATGGTGGTGATCAGCGACTTGACAGTAGGACAGGCCAATGCCATAATGTACTGCAGAGACAGTGCTACCCATGCCATGCAGCCAATTCCATATTGTGCTGCAGACAGTGCCATCCATGCTGCCAATGCCGTAATGTGCTGCAGACAGTGCCATCCATGCCGCCAATGCCGTAAATGTGCTGCAGACAGTGCCACCCATGCCGCCAATGCCATATTGTGCTGAAGACACTGCCACCCATGCCGCCAATGGCATAATGCCATTGGCAGCATGGGTGGCACTGTCTCTGCAGGCAGCACATGCGTTATGGCATTAGCGTCATGGGTGGCACTGTCTGCAGCACATTACGGTATTGGCGACATGGGTGGCACTGTCTGCAGCACATTTACGGCATTGGCGGCATGGGTGTCACTGTCTGCAGCACATTACGGCATTGGTGGCATGGGTGTCACTGTCTGCAGCACAATATGGCATTGGTGGCATGGGTGGCACTGTCTGCAGCACAATATGGCATTGGCGGCATGGGTGGCACTGTCTGCAGCACATTACGGCATTGGTGGCACTGTCTCTGCAGACAGTGCCATCCATGCTGCCAATGCCATAATGTATAGATGCTGCAGCAGTAGTAGTAGATCTTGAAGCCCCCCCCCCCCCAACCAGGCACACACCTTTGTAATTGTTAGCTGGGCCCCAGGAGTCACTTCCTCCATGATCCTGCTGCTGCCTGGACTTGAGGGTCCACAAACTAGTTAGATGGGATGCCTCTGCCGTCTGTCGATGCCGATGTCCTCTGCCTACTGCCGGCGCTGCTCGCCTCTCACCTCACTGCCAGTGCTACCGCTAAATCTCACGCGTAGAGCGAGGAGGCACCACCAGGGGGACGGCACGCATTGACACTACAGAGGGCGCGCTGGCCGGGATGAGGAGTGGGCGCGGAAGAGGTATTCTTCCGCGCCCGAAATACAAGAAATAGTCCCTCCCCTCTCGCAACCTAATTATGATCCTATTTATCAGTAAAAAAAAAAACGTAGAAAGCAGGTTGCGGCTGGTGGTCTTGTACGGTGGTCGGCTGGGTGTGAGAGGATGAAGGCTGGAGGATTTTTTTTTATTTTTTTTTTTACATTAAATTGCTTATCTGTTCAGGTTGCCCGGGCCCCCCTGCTGGTCTGGCCCAGTACAACAGGGCCAGTTGTACTGGCCTATCAGCGGCCCTGCAGTAGTGAGACACAAAAGTATTAATTGAAGACCAAGAAGCCGCTCTGCAAATAATTTCAGGCGCGACATGCCGCGATGCTGCCCACGAGGTCAAGATACTCTGGGTTGAATGAGCTGTCACTGCCTCAGGAAGAGCCAAGCCCTTTGCTCTGTATGCCCTCTGAATGGTCTGCACAATCCAAGAAGAAATTGACCTAACTGAAGCTCGCATTCCTTTGTAAAAGAAATTCCGTTTGTCTAAACGGAGCAGTTACCTCCAGATATTGTTTTAGAGTGTGGCCTACATCCAGAGGATGGACACCTTGATCATCTGAGGTCTTGAAAGTAGGTAGCACAATCTCCTGATTTTCATGGAAGACTGAGGTCACTTTCGGGTTTGACCCTAACATGGGAATCAGTACCACTCTGTCCGCAAAAAAGGTCAGAAAAGGTTCCTCCGAACCTAGATTCCTAATTTCCGAAACTCTTTTCGCTGAAGTTATAGCTACTAGGAAATTGGTCTTAAGAGTGAGGTCTCTTACAGACAAAGGTTCAACAGAATCTTTTCCAAGATTTGATAGAAAGTCCAGCACTAAAGGAAGGTCCCATTTGGGGAACCTAGGTCTTCTTTGTGGTCTAAGCCTGATGGCACCTTTAAAGAATTGACGTACTAAAGCGTGATTTTCCCATGAGACTCCCGTGAAGGCCGAGATGGCTGACACTTGAACTCTTAATGAGCTGACTGCTAGGGATAAATCCGGTCCTAAATGAAGAAAGCTCAAAATATCTTGAACTGCTGGGGAGTTACAAGAATTTGACCTGGAGGACATGTGGACAGTAAATCTGGACCATATGCGTTCGTACACTCTATTAGTACTCCTTCGTCTGGCACTAAGAAGGGTTGGAATAGCTTCTTCCGGACAACCAAGAGCTTCTAGCCTTCCCCTCTCAAGAACCACGCCCTGAGGTGTAGACAGGATGGGCACGGGTGTAACATTGTGCCTTGTGATAATAGATCCAGCCTGAGAGGCAGGGGAACTGAATCTTGATAGCTGAGGAGCAGCAGCAGAGGAAACCAAGGCCTGTTGGGCCAGAATGGAATTACTGCAATGATCTCCACCTTCTCTGTTCTGAGTCTCCGCAGGAATTGTAGAATCACCGGGACTGGAGGGAAGATGTAGGCTTTCCGAAATTTCCAATGATCTGTTAGAGCATCTATCCCGTATGCCTGAGGGTCCCTGAACCTCGAATAATACTTGGGCATCTTGTAATTGCACGGGGAAGCGAACAGATCGACCTCTGGAGACACTCCCAGGATCAGAAGCAAGTCGAATACCCCTCTGTGGAGGGACCACTCGTTGTCCATTTCGGCACGTGACAGAAAGTCTGCTTGAACATTCTGGATCCCCAGAATGTAAACCGCAGAGACGTTGGTCAAGTTCTTCTGAGCCCAATTCATTATTGGCTCCACTTCCTGTAATAGGGACCAGCTGCGAGTTCCACCTTGCTTTCTTATATAAGCCATATAGCATAACTGATGAATTCTCCACTAGATGGCGAAATGATAGGAGCGCCTGAAAGGCTGCCCTTAACTCCAGAATGTTGGAGACACATCCGAAAGGCAATGAGCGCCCCAACCTTGGTTGCTGGCATCTGAGGTCACCGTGATCCATGAAATGGGAATGAGTGAATGGTGATTGGGCAGATTCTTCCCTTGAAGCCACCAGAGGCGAGATGTCCTCATGGATGGGGTGAGGAATATGCGCTGGGTCTGGCTGGTTGAATCCCACTGTTGCAGAAACCCTTTCTGAAAGGGTCGAGTGTGCCATTGGGCCCACTTCACCATGGGTTGGTCGCTGTCATTGTGCCAATTACTTTCAGGCATTGGAGAGAAGAAAGGTGAGATGACCCAAGGGCTGCATGAATCCTGTCTCGGATCACTACGATCTTCTCTTCTGGGAGGGAGATAGTGCCTTCCACCGTGTTGAACTGAGCCGCTAAAAACACGAGGGATTGTGATGGCTCTAGATGGCTCTTCTCCAGATTCAGGAGCCACCATACTCTTGCAGGGTGGAAATTACTACTTTTTTGTGCTCCAATAGCTGATCTCTGTTCTGGGATAGCAGAAGCAAGTCATCCAGATAGTGATGGAGACGAACCCCTTTGACTCTGAGAAGAGCTACTACTGCTAATAGCACCTTGGAGAAGACCCGGGGTGACGTGGTTTACCCGAAGGGAAGACATGTAAACTGCAGGTGTTGGTTGCCTACCGCAAAGTGGAGGAACTTGTGAAAATCCTTTGCCACGGGCACGAGGAAGTATGCATCTTTCAGATCGATTGATATCAACCAGTCTCCCAGATGCACTGACTGCTGAATGGTAAGCAGGGTCTCCATTTTGAATTTTTCCTTGCGAATGAAGGAATTGAGATGGGTCAAATCTATCACTGGCCTCCACGTGCCGTTTTTCTTCTGTATCATAAACAGAGGGGAATACATGCCTTCCCCACGTTTCTCTTCTGGAACTGGTACGGCTGCGCCTTGCTCCAATAAACAGCTCACGTAGGTCAATAGGACCTGTTTTTTCTCCTCTGAGCCTGGAAGAGTTGTTGGAACAAATCTTAACTTTGGGGTGTTGATGAAGACCCATTTGTGACTGGACGATACCGTCTTGACGGTCCAATAATCCCGAATTGAGGCCGCCCAAACATGCCTGAAGTGGAGAAGACGAGCCCCCACCTGACATGTTTGAGAGGGCCCAATTTCAAAAGAACTTCGTGGAATCCTGGTTAGCAGAAGAACCGCCTTTTGAGGCTTTTTTGAAGGAAGATTGTCTAGACTTCCACGATCTTGAAAACTCCCGGCCAGGCCTATAGCTTCTTGCATCCCTGACGCGATCAGAGTTCTGCCTTCTTGGGAATGAACGTTTTTGGTTCTGAAGACGTCTGTCTTGAGGGAGAAACCCAGATTTCCCACCTGTGGCCCAGGATATGGCAGAATCGAGCTTATTGCCAAATAAGGATGTCCTCTTTGAGGGGATACGGCACCAAGCCTGTTTAGATGCTGGATCCACCAGCCATGGACAGAGCCATAACGAACGGCGTGCTGAAACAGCCGCCATCGCAAGTACTGGCTTGCACGCCATTCCAGATGTCAGGTAAATCCTCTTCAAGTCTGAATCGATCCGTCTTTCTAAAGGATCTTTAGAAGATACAGTATCTTCTAAGGGAAGAGTCACATATCTCACCAAACACATAAGCGCTGCATCCACCAATGGAGCTGACTCCAGGTGCGTCACATCCTCTTCCTTAAAAGGATACAGCTTCAGAATTTTTGATTGCATGGAACTCTTTTTATCCATCTTGCTCCATTCATCTGAGATGATGTCAGCCAACTCAGACAGAAAAGGAAAATATTGTCGCTCCTTATTGAGCTGCTTAAAATTTTTTTCTTTGTTTTGGGGGGGAAGTGATAGGTTCTTCCCACTTCAGAGCCTCTCTCACTGCCTTGACCAGGGAGGGAACCAAACCGTAGTCAAAACCCAATCCTGGATCTTCCAGATCCGATTCGCTGTCCGAGACAGGAGCAGAGTGGTGACTTGGTTGGGAGGATTCCCATGTTTCCTGCAGCAACCCTTCTCCCACTGGAGGGCCTAATGTGTCTGATGGAGATTCACATGGCTGTTGAGCTTCCCTTTCCTGCAGGGATTCCCTTACAACTCGCCTCACCATTGACTCTAAATGCTGGTCAGCGCCATCTCTTTCATCTGCAGCTTTAGAGAAGCAATGGTCGCATAGGGACTTGTCTGCTGGAACAGGCATCCTGCACCCCCAGCATGATTTTTCTGGCCTCTTACTGGAATGAGCCACAGGGGGGCGAGAATAATCTCTGTCACGCTTTTCCGACCTAGCGGACCTATGATGGCTAGACCTTGAGGAGGATTTACGGTGGTGGGATTTTGATGATCCACTGCGTCTATAAGAGCTATGCTGTGGATCAGACCTGGAAGGGCTGTGAAACAGAAAGACAGAAAGAAGGGACATATAGTCACACTTGCTACCTATGCTCAACTCTCTCCAATAAATTAAAAACACAAAAATTACAGCAACCTACCTAACATGAGCAGGCTGGCCACTAGGGGGCAGTGAGGCATCCATATCACCAATACTTGATACTGCAGCAAAACAAACAATACTATTTCAGCCATCAAATAATGGAAACCTATGTATCCCTAGCATAAGGCATTGCCCCTACCTTGAACCGCCGTGCTGTCAGCCCCGGGAAGTCGCTGTGTCCTCTGCAATCATTTCCGGGGCTCTGACAGCTCTCAAACGATTTTAAAAGTGGCGCCCGTGACGTCATCGCCGACGTCAGACTGGAGGTGCTCGCGCGCATGCGCGAAACCAAGCCTCGCTCTCACATCGGGTTCGCGCGTGCGCAGAATGCCCGCGATACCCGGAAGTTGGAGAGAGTGGTTTGCTGGAACACGGAAGCGCCAGCAAACCTCACAGGCAGCACCGCTATCCACTACAGGAGACATGAAAGAAATAGAAACACATAAACACTGCTGCCATGGAAATATACAGACTCACCACTCCACCAACGATCACCTGGCTGAACGAACTGAGATACACACACACACACACACCGGACCTCCCGGCAGATAATGGCTGCCCATAGCAACAGGTACACAGGCCATGCGCACTTAGGTAAGTCAAACTGTTTCTTCAGCGCTACTCTGCATTTACACTCCATACCCTGCTTAACAGTCAGGGCCTATCGGAGGAACATAACGTTGTCATTCGGACGATCGATCGCTGTGAAGTCATCTTCAGGTAGGAGAACCACTTGGTCCTATGGAGGAGGACAAAAAAGGAACACGAATAGCAGCCAGGAGCAAAGATTTATGGGAGAGGGGTCTTATTGGGTAGTTATGGAGGTGGGGCTAACCCACACGTATGCTGCCCTGTCAGGAAATCTATTTACTATGCCAGAAAAACAAAACTGATTTGCTGAACAGTATTTACTTCATTGTAGTTAAAATACAAAGATAGAAAGCAGGTAGATTTCATACATGTAGAACAAACAAATAGCTGCCTTTTTCTGAGACTTAAGATCAAAAAAAGTACGCATTTGCAGCATTTTTGATAATCTGCTTTTTCAGAGGGAGAGAGCAGGCAGATTCCATGTAAAATAGTGAATTGTTGTTTAACTGACTGAAGACTAAAAAATTGTATGGATTTAAAGCACACCTTTCTAAGCCTTTATTGGATATGTCACAATTTTTAAAGGAGAAAGCAGATTGTAGCTGGAAATAAAAAACAAAAAACGTGTCATTATTTTCTGACTAGAGACTGAAGATGTAAACATTTTACAGATTGGCACTGCAGGTATTACAGTAAGCCTTCTGGTCCAGGCCACAATTTCAGAGCAGTCATATACTGCATTTGGAAATGAAAAATAATTTTTTTGTTTGAAATTGGAAAGAAAAATAATTTCACATATTTGCACCACAGCTATTAAGCCTTTTTGTACAGACTACGATTTATGAGAGATTCAGTGGACTACTGAAGACAAAACAAATGTACAGTTATGCCCCGTACACACGGTCAGACTTTCTGACGGAAAATGTGCAATCAGGGCTTGTTGTCGGAAATTCCGACTGTGTGTAGGCTCCATCGGACAGTTTCCATCGGAATTTCTGTTGCACATCTGGTTCTCAAATTTTCCGACAACAAAATCCGTTCACGCAAATTCCGATCATGTGTACACAATTCCGATGCACAAAGTGCCACACATGCTCGGAATCAAGCAGAAGAGCAGCACTGGCTATTGAACTTAATTTTTCTCGGCTCGTCGTACGCGTTGTATGTCACCGTGTTCTTGACGTTCGGAATTTCCAACCAACTTTGTGTGACCGTGTGTATGCAAGACAAGTTTAAGCCAATATCCGTCGGAAAAAAAACATGGGATTTTGTTGTCGGAATGTCCGATCGTGTGTACAGGGCATTACAGTTTAGCAACACAACCATTAACCCTTTTCACTACCTTAATGCCAGGACATTTTATAGATTTCCACGCTATCACACTTTGAATGACAATTACTCAGCCATGTAACACTGTACCCAAATGCATTTTTTTTCATTTTTTTGAGACAGATAACAGAGAACACTGTTGCAGATTTACACCAGTGTGGTGACACAGGCTCTTTGTCCATGTCCAATCACGGCTGATCACGATGTCAACAGGAAAAGCCGTTGATCGAATTTTCCTCATAGACAGACAGACGCGAGTAGAGGAGAGCCGATCGGCGGCTCTCCTGACAGGGGGGTCTGCGCTGATTGTTTATCAGCGCAGCCCCCCTCAGATGCCCACACTGGACCACCAGGGACTCCACTAGGACCACCAGGGAAGTGGGAAACCTGTGGATGGCCAGGTATGTACCCCATGGCCATCCACATGTGCAAATGATGCCCAATCTGTGCCAGTCAGTGCCCACAAATGGCCACTGACTGGCACCATCATGTACCAATAAAATGCAATGCCACCCGTCAGTGTCATCAGTGCCACCCATCAGTGTCCAGCAGTGCCACCTATCAGTGCCCATCAGTGCCCACCTATCAGTGTCCATCCATGCCACCTATCCGTGCCACCCATAAGTACCCATCAGTGCCACCCATAAGTGCCCATCAGGGCCGCCTATGAGTGCCCATCAGTGCTGCATACCAGTGCCACCTATCAGTGCCCATAATCAGTGGCCGTCAGTGCCACCTCATCAGTACCACCTCATTGGTGCCACCTCATCGAAGCCCATTAGTGCTGCCTTATCAGTGCCCGTCATTGAAGAAGAAAACTTACTTATTTACCAAAAATATTAACAGAAACAAAGAAAAACTAGTTTTTTTCCAAATTTTCGTTTTTTTTTATTTGTTGTGCAAAAAATAAAAATCGCAGAGGTGATCAAATACGACCAAAATAAAGCTCTATTTGTGGGAACAAAATGATAAAAATTCTGTTTGGGTACAGTATAGCATGACCGTGCAATTGTCATTCAAAGTGCGACAGCGCTGAAAGCTGAAAATTGGCTTGGGCAGGAATGTGTCTAAGTGCCTGCTATTGAAGTGGTTAAAAAGGAGTTCTGCCCCCCCGCTAAAAAAAAAAAGAAAAGTCTGCAGCTAAAAACAACTGTAGCAGCTGACTTTTAATATTAGGACACTTACCTGTCCAGGATTCCCGCAATGTCGGCACCCGAAGCCGATTTTCAGGTCAGCTGAATGCCGGCTACCATTCAAGGCGTACACCATTGGTGTCTGCCATAATGTCGCAGTCACAAAAAAAATTGCTGATCGCCGCCATTACTAGTGAAAAAAAAAATAAAAAAAATGCTATAAAACTATCCCCTATTTTGTAAACGCTATAACTTTTGCGCAAACCAATCAATAATCGCTAATTGCGATTTTTTTTTTTTAACCAAAAATATGTAGAAGAATACGTATCGGCCTAAACTGAGAAAAAAAATGTTTTTTTATATATTTTTTGGGGATATTTTTTATAACAAAAAGCAAAAAATGTTGCATTTTTTTCAAAATTGTCGCTCTATTTTTGTTTATAGCGCAAAAAATAAAAACCGCAGGGGCGATCAAATACCACCAAAAGAAAGCTCTATTTGTGGGAAAAAAAGGATGCCAATTTTGTTTGGGAGCCACGTCGCACGACCGCACAATTGTCAGTTAAATCGACGCAGTGCCGAATCGCAAAAAGGGGCCTGGTCCTTTGGTTGCCAATTGGTCCGGGGCTGAAGTGGTTAAGATAAGCCGGTGATCGGCTTTTTTTTCTCCTCCGCTTTCAGCGTGAGGAGAAAAATAAAACGATCACCGAGCTTTTGTTTTTATCATGTGATCAGCTGTCATTGGCTGACAGCTGATCACATGGTAAGGGGACGGGACCCGCCCCTTACTCGGATCGCTGATCACCCGAGTCTCAGTGACTCAGTGATCAGGGCGCGCGCAGGGACCGTGCACAGGGGAGGACGTCATATGACGCCCTCCCAGGAATTGACATCCGCGCTGAGGCCGTCATTCGGCCATAGCGCGGATGTCTAGTGGCTAAAATATTTTTTTTCCAGCATCAATGTGGTCTTTTATTAAACTCTCCAGTATCTTCCCGTCTTTAGAAGTTAAACTAACAGGTCGATAGTTACCTGGTAAAGACTTTTATCCCTTTATAAATATAGGCACCACATTGGCCCTATGTCAATCCAGTGGTACCATTCCATTCATTAACGAGTCCTTAAAAATTTGAAGCAATCGCTTTGAAATGACAGAGCTCAATTATTTTAGGATCCGTGGGTGGATGCCATCTGCTTCAGGTGCTTTATCCACCTTTATTCTGTCTAAATATTCCTGGACCATGTCCCTTTGAGCCATTTTGGATCATTTGGGGCTGTGTCAATACCATTCCCATTATGGAAATGAGCTCCCCCATGCTCCTTTGTATACACAGAGCTGAAGAAAGTATTTAATAAATTTGCCTTCTCTTTGTACCCAGTCACCCACTGTAGATTATTTTGTAAAGGGCCTACATGCTCAGACTTGACCTTTTTACTATTAATATATTTGAAGAATTTTTTGGGGTTTGTCCTACTATCTTTTGCAATCTGTCGGTCGTTTTGAATTTTTGCATCCTTTTGCTTCCTTTTTTACATATTCTGTTATATTCTTTGTAACATTTAAACAATGATAGTGTCCCTTCATTTTTATATTTTTTTAAAAACTCTTTTCCTATTTTTTATAGCTCTTTTTACTTTGGCGTGAGCGATATAGGTTTTATTTTTAGCCTTTTAAACTTATTGCCCATGGGAATATACTTTGCAGTAAGTTTGCATACAGTCTTTTTGAACAATTCCCATTCCTGTTCTGTGTTCATTGATGCCAATATTGCCTGCCAGTCTAAGTCTTGGAGAGCAGCCCTCATCCTTGGAAAATTTGCTCTCTTAAGGTTAAGTGTTTTTATAGTACCCGTATGTGTTTGTTGCTTACAGTTAACATTAAACAAAATCATGTTATGATCATTACCAGTTAATTTCTGGGTAGTTAAAATCCCCCATTATTATCACTGTCCCAGCTTTTGCAGCCCTTTCTGTCTGTGCAAGGAGCTCAGTCTCCACGTCCTCATTAACACTGGGAGGTCTATAACAAACTCCAATGATAACCTTAGGTTGCACACTAATGTACAGTTCCATCCATAATGCTTCAGACTCATAACACTCTCCATCATCTAGGTTCTCTTTCACACTCGCTTTGAGATCACTTCTCACATAGAGACAGATACCACCACCGCCACCAGGAATGTAATGTTCACTGACCAGGAAGTACAGGAGGCTGAAGAAAGGAAGAACAAAAAAGTACCTGTGGTTCCTGGAGTGGAATTGTCTGCAAGGAATGAATAGCAGAATTCCCAGAGGAAGTCACAAGAGTGACGAAACCAGTAGGAGGAGCTTGATCGGCTGACGAGCGAGGTACCAGGAAGTGCAGGAGAGCTGACATAGGACAGGGGATACGCCGTGAAAACCGGGGCTGCAGAGCCGGACCACAGGTGACTCTATCACCCCTCAGCACTATAGCATTTTTATTTATTTGAAATGTGAGTTGTATATATGTGGAGTTTTGTGTGCAATTAAAAACAGTTTAAACAGTATCATGCTATTGCATGCCTCTGTCATTTCCCACATGTGATGTATGAGGAGATTTTCTGAACATACCAGGAGAAAATAGAGACCTCTATGAGGGTCCTTGTATAGGGTCCAAGGGGTTAAAGCAGGTAGTGAGGAAGTGATACAATGCCTCCTCACTGGCTGTCAAATGCTGTCTGAAGAGTGATGAGAACATGCTCTTCAGTGAACAAGTCCTTATGGTCACACTATGACTGGTTTGGCGGTGACCAATGACACTGTGACTGGCGTGGCTGTGATCACAAGCACTGGGACTGGTGTGGCGATTATCAGGGACACTGGGACTGGTATGGCGGTGATCAGGGACAATGGGACATGTGTGGTGAGGATCAGGGACACTAACTGGTTTGGCAGTGATCACGGGTGCTGTGACTGGTGTGGCAGTGATCAGAGGCAATGACTGGTGGCACTAACATACAGTAATATCAGAGCAGCCAGTCATTTTACAGAAGTACAATGTCACCATAGTGACACTGCACTTGCTCTGGTGACAGTATATTAAAAAAATAAAATGTTTTATATTATAATTCCTTACATAGTAATAATCACTGTGTAAGCAATCATTTCTCTATCTGTGTTTGGCATCATTCATGCTACTACTGTACTACTATGCTTGTTGTGATTGGCCACAGCTATCATATGGTACAGGGCTGCTGTGGTTGGCCCAGTACCATGTAATCACTGTGACCAATCATAGAAATTTATTTTATTCAGACACAGGTTATATTTTTTTTTTTTTACAGCTTATTTGCTGAATAGAATTGTATCCTTTGAAATAGGAGGCAAAATTTGGAGGCAGATAGGAAGTATATTTCATTCTGAAAATTAACTGAAATTGTAGGACATTTTGAAAAAAGATGTACAGATCTGATGAATAGAATCTCATCCTTTTTGATTTGAGGCATATTTAATATCTAATATCAATTTTTTTTAGAAGACAGTAATTTTAGAAGAAGGGAGAAGCCATATATCAGTCCAAAATGAATTAACAAGACTTTTTTTATATTTCTCAAACACTATACTAAAATTGTACTGATTTACTGCACATGATTTCATCTTCTGTTGCAGACTTCCCACGTCATTACTTTGACCTTGACCACGATACTTCACTGCGCCACTTTAACTGACAATTGCGTGGTTGTGCGACGTTGCACCCAAACCATTTTTCTTCCCCCACAAATAGAGCTTTTTTTTGGTGGTATTTGATCACCTCTGTGGTTTTTAATTTTTGCGCTAGAAACAAAAAAAGAGCAGCAATCTTGAAAAAAATATTTTTTACATTTTGCTTTAATAAATATCCCCCCCCCCCCAAAAAAAAAATCTTTCTCAGTTTAGGCTGATATGTATTCTTCTTCATAGCGTATATTGATTGGTTTGTGGAAAAGTTATAGCATCTACAAAATGGATAGATTTATGGCATTTTTATTTATTCATTTTTTTTATTTTTAGTAGTAATGGCAGCGATCTGCGTTTTTTTGTGATGCAGAAATACTAAAGCGCTGAAATTAATAATTTAATTTAAAATAACTAAATAATTAAGCTGCAATTATTCTGCTATTGTATCAAATTAATCAGAAATAAATAAATAAATCCACCGCTAAATATATGGTTAACCACCAATATTGCTGAGGGGAAAAATGGGGATAAAAACGCTGGATGCATTCACTGTTACATATAAAACTCTAATACCGCGTACACACAACCGGACTTTGACGGACTTGGTCCAGCGGACAATCCGACTGACTTTGCAGCTGAGGTCCGCCAGACTTTCAAACGAACGGACTTGGCCACACACAATCACTCCAAAAGTCAGACGGATTCGAACGTGATGACGTAGAATAAGGAAGTTCATAGCCAGTAGCCAATAGCTGCCCTAGTGTCGGTTTTAGTCCGTCGGACTAGCACACAGACGACTGGATTTTTCAACCGGACTCGAGTCCGTTGGAAAGATTTGAAGCAAGTTTTATTTCTAGGTCCACCGGAATTTTGGGAAGAAAAAGTCCCCTGGAGCCCACACACGATTGAATTGTCCGACGGATTCCAGTCCGCTGGACCAAGTCTGTCAAAGTCCGGTGGTGTGTACGCGGCATAAGGGTTAATAATTAATCCTAAAATTCATCCAAATATATTACAAATTTATGTGTTTGACATGTGTTCCAAAATACTTGAGAGTTCAACAGACCAATCTCAATTGCAGCTTACAGGCTAACACTGTCCAGCCCACTCCACAACACAAGTCCACCACCAGTCCGTCAAACCACTATAAAGTAATGCTTGTTTCCGTTTTGGACTGGAATCTTAATAGCGTTGTCAGACGTTGCTGCAGTTAAGCTCATGTAATAAAACAAAGTTGTATATCATTGCGCAATGATTTAAATGCACAGGGGGATCACAAAAGCAAAGATTTCACTCACATTACATCTGATTAATCTGCTCTAGGTAAAAACAATCAGCCGCTCAGAGCGTGGTTGATCAGAGATCACTGCTCCCGATGACAGGGAGCAGTAGATCTCTGTCATGTTGCTAGGCAGAACAGGGAAATGCCTTGTTTACACGATTGCGGGCCTCCAGCGGACATCGAGTCCACAGGACCCGCTGGCCCAGCCCTGAGCTCAGGGTACCGACTGAAGAATGTCTTGAAAGTTCACTTAGACTGCCACCACCACTGCTGCTCCTCCTTTCACCGAAAGGAGGCTCCAAGCCATGTTTGTTATGAAATTTTATACTGCCAGCCTTTGGAAGGAGGCTAACGTGTTCCTCTGCAGAACATCCTCCAGACATATAATCTTTTATTTCCTCTAAGAGGGCGGGGTGAGCCCTGCAACTTTCCTCTTATAAAGTGGATCCAAGAGGGTGGCCAACCAGTAACGGTCCCTCTCCTTAGTGCCACAAATCACGGGGAGGAAAAAGAACCTGTGTCCTCATGGTCAATAAGGACAACATTATCCTCGTCTTCACACAAAGACTGATTTATGGCCCACTGATGCATGTGCAGCTGCTGCAACAGGGCCAAGGTAGAGTTCCAACAGGTGGCCATTTCACATATCAGGTGGTTTTCCAGCAAATGGTGTTCATGCTTAATTTCATCCAAATAAATGTGTGCCAGGCAAGGTAGGTTGGTGAACTTTTCCTGCCAAGGGGTGGACAGTAGGTTGGTGTTATTGTCGCATACAATCTTTATTGGCACAAGATTGCATAGGATTACCCACCTCTGGGCTGGCCCCATGCCAGCTGTAAATCTGCCTGCCAGTTTTTTTGCCGGAGTTACTACATAGCCCCTAAAATGTTTGGGGGTATTGGTATTTCTAAATGACTCACTGGAAGAGGGAATGGAGGAAGAGGAGGAGATGACTGATCTGTCACTATCACCAGGTGTCAGGATGCACAACCAGGTCCAGCCATGTGGTCCACCCAGCGTCTATCAAAGTGACCAAGTGGGCTGTGAGTGAGATAAAACATCCTGCCCATGCTTGGTGGATCATGTGTATGTGGTCATGTGAACCCTGAAGCTGTGAACCCTGAAGCTGACTGTGTGAACAGTGGCATCGAAAAACACTACCTTCCACATCACCCTTATATGTGAAAAAATAGTGGCCAGGAACCTGACACTTTGGTATAGCACGAGCTGAAGATTTATAGAAAAAGGGACAGGCTCCTTTAACTGGAATGACAGAAACTGTAAAGCCAGCAATTTTGCCAAGCATGGCATCGAGACTCTGGGAATTGGAGTGACTGGGGGTCTACTTTTTCTTTCATTTCAGCATCTAGGGCACAGAAATCTGATTGTTGTGTGTCAAACGTGGAGATGGCAGGGTGGGGTTGGCAGAGTCAGAGCATGGGTGCAGCCCATGCTTTCTCCTACTCTGTGTCTCCATGCTAACCCCCTTCCCTACTGGAAGTGTTGTAAATTAAATCCTAGGCAACACCCATGGAGCTCTGCCATCCAATGGAATAGGGCGGCTGCTCCCTCCTCTCCTATATGAAGTATTGCCCATGGATAACATCCTACTTGCTGATGACCTGTACATCACTTTGCTCCTCTTCTCCATTTGGCTCTCAGGTATGGTTAGTGACCTCATCATCACCCCTCCTTCCTCATTGCTGGAGCCAACCTGGCAGTAAGCTGCTGTTGCAGGAACATCAGAGCCCCTTAGTTCTCCTTACCATTTCCCCCCCTCCCTTCATGCTTCCATTGCACTCCTCCTAAACCCCAGGTGCAGCTAATTGCTGTGCATCTTTTTTCAGTAAGTGGCTGACACTGCGCTCAAATAATTCTGCCAACTACTCTGTGCCAGTTTGTAGGGGAAAAGCAGGAGTAACTGGGAAAGAAGAGGAAAATGGGGTACTTTTGCAGTTGAGAATGACTTCACATCTTCTCTACATGCTCTGGCTTTATAGTACATACACTGCCTGCACAGTGTAGGTACATGTGCCTTGCCTCCTGATGTTGCACTCCGACCATTGTTTTGGCCTTTGGATACGAACGTTGCTTGCCCTATGATAGCTACACAGAACAACCTCTGCCTGTAGATGTCCCAGACATGATTGTAAAGTGGTTATTCCCTAGTTATCCCTAGCTATTCCCTAGTTTAGCTATGGCAAGAGCTGTATGGTGGGACATGGTTCATTGGTGCACTTGACACTGGTGCTTTAGAGCAGTGGTCATCTACCCTGTCTTCAGGGCCCACTAACAGGCCAGTTTTGCAAGATAACTGAAATACATCACAGGCGATATAATTTGCTGCTCAGTGATTGAAGTATTCTAGTCTGCATCTCCCCAAGGTAATACATAAAACCTGGCCTGTTAGTGGGCCCTGAGGACAGGGTTGATGACCACTGCTTTAGAGGACCAAACTGCACCATAATAGTATGCAGTGATCTGCTACAAACAAGGGGCAGCTTTGGCAAACAAAACACCACGCAAAAGCAACACCGCAATTAAACTTGAATAAAGGGGTAACTAGTGCGCTCAACCAAAAACTAAGGTAGAAAATATAAAAGGAAAGCAGCCGACATATAAGTGATCTCACACTTGCAAAGAGCTAAATAAATTATGGGGTATGTGGCGCTAACCCCTAAATAGATAATCTATAAAACTGGAAAAATCCGAAAGATGGGTGACCTTTGACAAATATGTAAATTATACCGCCTAAATAAATGAGAATAAAAATCCGAATAAAAATACATACAGTTCCTCAATAATGATAAAATGTGGGTAAAATTGTGAATAAATATAGAATGTGCATGAAAGTGACCAATAAATAAAATCTTCAGTATAAAATAGTCGTGCTAAAATAAATATGCGTGCTGAGATAAAAAGCGGTATTGGTAATAAAGAAATTCAATAAATTCAAAAAAATAGGTCTAAAATCGATACGCAGAAAATCTTCTGTAGACCTATAAAAACTAAAGTGCACAGTGCAACGTGCAAGATGTGAAAATGAAGAACCGATGAATGGTTCTGAAAGTGCAGAGAAAATAAATAAATGAACGTGCATATATATCCAAGGGACGTATCCAAGGGACTTAAAGGGACGTACCTGTACGCCCTTATGCCTGTCCGTGCCATTCTGCCGGCGTACATAGTCGGGAAGTGGTTAAAGGGGGAAAAAAAGTGAAATATTCCTTTAAATATCGTACCTGGGGGGGTGTCTATAGTATGCCTGTAAAGTGGCGTGTGTTTCCCGTGCTTAGAACAGTCCCTGCACAAAATGACATTTTTAAAGGAATAAAAATCATTTAAAACTGCTTGCGGCTTTAATGTAATGTCGGGTCCTGGCAATATGGATGAAAAACAGTGAGACAAACGGCATGGGAACCCCCCCCCCCCCGTCCATTACCAGGCCCTTTGGGTCTTGTATGGATATTAAGGGGAACCCCGTACCCAAATAAAAAAAAAAGGAAAGGCGGGGGACCCCCAGGCCCAATATACTCTAAACAGCAGTATACAGGCGGTGCAAACAAGACAGGGAATGTAGGTTTGTTGTTAAGTAGAATATGTTTGTAATTTTGAACTGGTACATTTTTAAAGTGAGCTCCAGACAAAAAAAATATTTTTAAGCTTTTTGGAAACATAGGGAAGGGTTATCACAAAGGTAACATTTGTTTTGCTGTCTGTGCACCTCTTCAGAAGATGTCACCTCACTTTCTGTCCCAATGACAAATGTTTTTTGAAAATTAGTTTTTTTTTGTGAAACAAGGATTGGTGATAAAGCATCAGTGGAGAGGAGACACGTTTTTCCCATATTAGCTCTTACAGGAGAGAATTTCCCTTCCTAGGGGTAGATTTCATCTCACTTCCTGTTGTCTGCTTCCGTTTGCAAGTAGTCGTTTGTAAGTAGACATGTGCATTTCGTTATGTTCCGAATTGAAATTCGGACAAATTTTTCATTATTCGGACATTCGGATGCATCCGAATAACCGAATTACAATGAATTTAACGAATTTAACCGAATCGCGGACGAAATTCGAAATATCTCAGGGTCACTTAGTGATAAAAACCCCAAATTTGGATATGTTGTAGTGCTAGTTCTACTGTGTTTGCATACCAATACCTAGCTACAAGTGGCCCCAAGATATGTGGCCCCAAAGTCGGGTCGAAAAATTTAATTCTCTGCTGCAGAAAAGTGCTTGACATTTTGTGACCCGACTTTGGGGCCACGTGTCTCGGGGTCACTTAGTTGGTATGCAAACACAGTAGAACTAGCACTACAACATCTCCAAAATTGGGGTTTCTATCACCAAGTAATCCCGAGATATGTGGACCCAAAGTCGGATCGCAAAATATTTTCGAATCCAGTTGAAATAGTATCAAGATGATTCTAAATTATTTCAACTGCATTTGAAACTATTTCAACTGGATTCGAAAATTTTTCCAACAGATTCAAAATTATTTCAACATGATTCGAAATTATTTCAACCGCATTTGAAACTATTTCAAACGGATTCAAAAATATTTTGCGACCCAACTTTGGGTCCACGTATCTCAGGGTCACTTAGTGATAGGAACCCCAATTTGGTATGCAAACACAGTAGAACTAGCACTACAACATCTCAAAATTTGGGGTTTCTATCACTAAGTGACCCTGAGATACGTGGACCCAAATTCGGGTCGCAAAATATTTTTGAATCCGGTTGAAATAGTTTCAAATGCAGTTGAAATAGTTTCAAATGCAGTTAAAATAGTTTCAAATGCGGTTGAAATATTTTCAAATGCAGTTGAAATAATTTCGAATCATGTTGATACTATTTCAAGCGGATTCAAAAATATTTTGCGACTCGACTTTGAAAAAAAAAATGAAATTGATTCTAACAGTCTGCAGGAGATCTGCAAAAAAAAAAAAGAAGTGAAATAGCTGTTAATAGTCTACAGGAGATCTGCTAAAAAAATAAATAGATGCTAATAGTCTGCAGGAGATCTGGTGAGAAAACAAAATAGATACTAATAGTCTGCAGGAGATCTGCAAACAAAATGAAATAGATGCTAATAGTCTGCAGGAGATCTTATGGAAACAAATAGTAATCTTCAAAAAAATTAAAAATTAAATAGATAGTATCTATATTCTATTCTGTTCTATTGTTTTTCTATTGTTTTTCTAGTCTATGCTCTATTTCTATTCTAATCTTTTCTATTCAAATTCGAATTCATTCTATACGAAATTCAAAAATATATATAACCATCTTCTGAAATTCGAATTTAGTATATAATGATTTCGATTTTAATAGAAAAGATTTTAATAGAATATAAAAGAATAGACTTCCTATCACTAAGTGACCCTGAGATACGTGGACCCGATTTTGGGGCCACATATATCGGGGCCACTTGTAGCTAGAAACCCCAAATTTGGTATGCGAACACAGTAGAACTAGCACTACAACATCTCCAAATTTGGGGTATCTATCACTAAGAGATACGTGAACCCAAAGTTGGGTCGCAAAATATTTTCGAATTCGGTTGAAATAGTTTCAAATGCGGTTGAAATAATTTCGAATCATGTGGAAATAATTTAGAATCCGGTAGAAATATTTTCGAATTCGGTTGAAATATTTTCGAATTCGAAAATCGGTCGAAAACAAAACAAAATCCGAAAACGAATTTAACGAATTTAACTAAACAAAATTAATTAATTAACAAATTAAAACGAAACAAAACAATTTTTTTCCTTTTGCACATGTCTATTTGTAAGTTGGATGTTTGAAAGTAGGGGCCTGCCCTATATACTCTGCAGGAATTTGGGCCTTAGGTGTTGGTGTTGCCACAACACTGTAAGCCCTCACAGTTACTCTTGGTGGGCGCTGGAACGCCCTGCTGTGAACTATTATATCAAGAATTGTAATTACATGCCACTGTTGAACAGTGGTAGAAAAATTGGGCCTTTGGTGGTGCTGGTGCCACAACACTGTAAGTCCTCAGTTACTCTTGGTGGCGCTGGAACGAGCCCTGCTGTGAAATATTATTTTAAGAATTGTAATTACATGCACCTGTTGAACAGGGGCAGAAAAATTGGGCCGATGGTGGTGGTGGTGTTGCCACAACACTGTAAGCCCTCACAGATATTGTATTTGAGCGCAGCAACGAACCCTCCTGCAAAATATTGCATCAAAAATTGTAATTACACGCCCCTGTTAAACAGGGGCTGAAAAATTGGGCATTAGCTACTGGTGGCGGTGCCCAGAACCAAAAATGTTCTTACAAGCTATCAGCATGATCATTGAGGAGGAAGAGGATAGTCCCTCAGCATAACAGGATAGTCACTCAGCATCAGCATAGGCAGTCTTGAAGGGATCTGACATTTGAAAAAAAATTATACGGTTACATCAGCTTCAGGTGCTTGGTAGCTGGTGGTGATCCAAGACTGATTAATTTTTATGAAGGTCAGTCGATCGACCGAGTCGGTGGATAGGCGCACCCTGTGATCGGTTACAAAGCCTCCAGCAGCACTGAATGTGCGTTCTGAAAGAACGCTGGCTGCAGGACAGGCCAGTAGCTCAATTGCATACTGTGCAAGCTCTGGCCAGTGATCCATCCTCAAGACCCAGTAACCCAAACGATTTTCGGTGGGAAAGGTGTCCAAATCTGATCCTGCCCCTAGGTATTCCTGTACCATGTAAAACAAACACTGGCGATGGTTGCTGGAACCGATCATACCTTGGAGCTGCGGACTAAAAAATTGTCTGAACGCATCGGTCAGACTGCCACCTTCTCCACCAATCCTTCTTTGACTGACCGAAGCCTCAGCAACACATTGTCCAGGAACAGGAATTTGTAACCTCCCAGTCTCTGGGAACGCATTGCACAGACCTTTCTGCAAGGCCTCCCGAAGACGTTTCATCCTCTGCTCCCTCTGCGACGGCAAGATAAGGTCCTCAACCTTACCCTTGTAACGTGGATCAAGGAGGGTTGCCAGCCAGATGATCCCTCTCCTTGATCCGACGAATATGAGGATCCTTCCGCAGGCTTTGCAGAATCAGGGAGGCCATGCAGCATAGGTTAGCTGAGGCATTCGGTCCGGAGTCCTCTGGGTCACTAAAAACAACATGATCCGCAGCCACGTACAAGTCCATGGGTTTCTTGGGACTGTAAATGATCCCTTAAAGACTGCTGCTGATGTTGAGTGCTAGGCTCCACCTCCATGCTGACACAATCCTCCTACTTCTAGTCATCTTCCTGTGTGATCGGCGGGCCAGCAGGAACACTGTCTGGATAAAGGGGGCCTTGAGAGGTAAGGAAGCCCTCCTCTTCCTGCCTCTGTTCTGCCTCAAGTGCCCTGTCCATTATTCCATGCAGTGTGTGCTCCAACAGGTGGCCAAGAGGGACAGTGTGGCCAACATTAAGTTCCATCTGGTGGGCATGTCACAGATTAGGCAGTTCTTGGACAGGTTAAATTCCTTTTGGAGGTCAGCCAGCCGAGCACTGGCATTAAATGACCGGCGGAAATGGACACATACTTTCCTGGCCTGCCTCAGGACATCCTGTAAGCCCGGGTACCTGCCCAAGAACCGCTGCACCACCAAGTTAAGGACGTGAGCCAAACAGGGCACATGGGTCAGTTGTCCCTGTCGGAGGGCAGAGAGGAGGTTGGTGCCATTGTCGCAAACCACTATTTCTGGCTTAAGCTGGCGTGGCGTCAACCACCTGAGCCTGCCCCTGCAGAGCTGACAGAATCTCTGCCCCAGTGTGGCTCCTGTCCTCCAAGCACACCAGCTGAAGCACCGCATGGAATCTTTTTGCCTGCCTACTTGCGTAGCCCCTTGAACGCCTACGGAGCACCGCTGGTTCCGAGGACAAAGCACAGGAAGAGGCCATGGAGGAAGAAGAAGAGGAGGGGGTGGAGGAGAGAGGTTTGTCAGAATCACTACTGCACCTTTACCTGCATCCTTCCCAGCTGCCAGCAGAGTCACCCAATGCGCCGTGAAAGATAGGTAACGTCCCTGTCCATGCCTGCTGGTCCATGAGTCAGCGGCAATATGCACATTACCACTGACCGCCCTGTCCAGCGAGGCCAAGAAATTGCCTTCCACATGCCGGAATCGCCTTCCCTGAGAAAAAGTGGCGTTTGGGAACCTGCCACTGAGGAACCGCACATTCCACAAACTCACGGAAGGGGGCAGAGTCACCCAATGCGCCGTGATTTTTATTTATTTTATTTATTTATTTATTACAGGATTTATATAGCGCCAACAGTTTACGCAGCGCTTTACAATATTAAAAGGGAGACAATACAGTATAATACAATAAAATACAAGAGGATAAGGGGGCCCTGCTCAGAAGAGCTTACAATCTAATAGGGTGGGGGAGGTGATACAAAAAGGTTGTAATTGTGGGGAATGAGCTGATGAAGTGGTAAAAGATTAGTTGGAGACATGATAGGCTTCCCTGAAGAGATGAGTTTTCAGGGATCGCCTGAAGGTAGGGGATAGCCGGACAGGTTGGGAGAGGCTCTGGAGAAATCCTGGAGACGAGCATGGGAGGAGGAAACAAGAGAGCTTGACAGGAGGAGATCTTGAGAAGAGCGGAGAGGACTGTTTGGGATATGTTTGGAGACAAGATGTAGCTCGGGGCAGAGCTGTGGATGGCTTTGTAAGTTGTGGTTAGTATTTTGAATTTAATTCGCTGGGCGATTGGGAGCCAGTGTAGGGATTGGAGGACAGGGTTGGCAGACACTGAACGGTTGGTAAGGTGGATAAGTCTTGCAGCAGCATTCATGATAGACTGAAGAGGGTAGAGCCTATGGAGAGGCAGGCCAATGAGGAGGGAGTTGCAATAGTCAAGGCGAGAGATAACAAGGGAGTGAATGGGTTAAAAAGGGGCGAATTTTAGAGAGGTGAAGTCTACAAACTTTTGACAGCGATTGGACTTGAGGCTGAAATGACAAGTCCGAGTCTAGGATTACACGAGTACCCTGGCGTGAGGGGAGGGACTGATGGTTCATTGTTGATTTTGATGGAAAAGTCATGGAGGGGGGCACGGGCGGGGGGAATATTAATAGCTCAGTTTTAGAGAGATTTAATTTAAGAAAGTGGTGCGACATCCATGTTGAGATGTCAGTAAGTGAGTTAGATAGATTTGGGTGTCATCGGCATATAAGTGGTATTGGAAGCCGTGGGTGGTTATCAACAAGGGAGGAGGTGTAGATGGAGAAAAGGGGTCCAAGAACAGAGCCTTGGGGGACCCCCACAGAAAGGGGCAATGGAGAGGAGGAGACAGAGTTGTAGTTGAAGCAAGTGACCAAGGGAGGAGGTTTATTGAGAAGGAGCGGGTGGTCAACAGTATCAAAGGCTGCAGAGAGGTCATTCAAAGGAGCGCTGCTGCGAGCGAAAGCCAGACTGTAAAGGGTCAAGAAGGTTATTTTCACTGAGGTAGGAGCTAAGACGGTTGTAGACTGAGCGCTCTAGAAGTTTAGAGGAGAATGGGAGCAATGAGATGGGCCTTAAGTTCTTTCGGCAGTGCAGCAGCAGTGCAGCAGCTGGGGCAGGGAAATTTGCCTGGTACAATCTGACGTTGGTGTACCGATAGCAGATTGCCGCAAGTACTTGGCTGTGACACACCTAATTCTACACCTTCATTCCTCTCAGTGCAGGTTTAAGAGAGGACTGAAGGTATAGTGGGGTTGGAGATCCCAGCTGAAGAGGAGCAAGGAGAGGTCCGCTTTGTTCTTTGGTGTGGGTCTTTTAGGTACGCTTGCCAACGAACTGAATGGCAGGTCGACATATGTCTGGTCACGCATGTGGTGCCCAAGCGGGTGATGTTTTGGCCACGCGAGATACGCTTGAGACATATGTTGCAAATAGCAGCGGTGCGATCTGATGCACTCGTCTCAAAAAAGACCCACGCCAAAAAACTTTTGGAATAACGCGCAGAGACAGCAGCGCCCTGCACATGCAGAGCTCTGCGGTGTGATGCAGTTGGTGTTCTGCCCTTAAGCTGGCCCCTGAGGGCATCCTGCCTTGTTGGAGATGTGCCTCCTTCTCTTCTCTCCTATCAGGCACCCACGTGGAGTCAGTGACCTCATCATCCCCTGCCTCCTCATCACTGGAGCAAACCTGGCAGTATGCTGCAGCTGGGGGAACATGACTGCCAGATTGATGTCCTTCTTGGGCACCCCCTCTCTCTGGGCTAACGTTACTGCCTTCCTCTAGCTGGGTACCATCATCAGAGCCTTCAAATCGCTGTGCATCCTCCTGCATGTACCCAACACTGTGGTCAAACAGGAGGACATGGTGGGGCTAGGGAGGAGGACATGGTGGGGCTAGGGAAGGAGTGACCGATGTCATTGAGCCGAGGGATAGGGCGTGTTGGCAGCTGCTTTGCCAGACAAAGTACCCTGAGCCTGGGTAAGAGAGAATGAGGAGGATGAGGACGGCTTGGTCATCCACTCTACCAAGTCTTCGGCATGTTGTAGCTCAACACAGCCAGCTGAAAAAAAAGACAAGTGTGTCCCATGGCCACGTGCTGATGAGGATGCACTGTGTCCACGACCAGCACTGTTGCCTCTAGACACAGAGCCTGCTTGCCCTCTTTTATTGGCTCCTGACTGTCTGCCTCTCCTTGTTGGCCTTCCAGACATACTAATGGCCTGCAGGGAGATGTAGCTGCACAAAGCTGGGATGTATATATATACTGATTATACTGCAGGTAGCAGAATCAACTGCCTGCCTGCCTGTAGTATTATTAGTATGAGAACACCAGAAATTGTCTTCAGTTAGCTTTAGTTGCACACTGTGCAGAGGAGACAGTACACTAACGGAAAATACTGCAGCTCCCTGCCTGTGGTATTAGTATGAGAACACCAGCAATTGTATTCAGGTAAGCTTTAGGTGCACAATGTGCAAAGGACACTAAATCAAATTACTGCAGCTCTCTGCCTGTATTTGTATGAGAATACCAGCAATTAGATTTAGGTAAGCTTTAGGTGCACACTGTGCAAAAAACACTAAAACAAAATACTGCAGTTCCATGCCTGTATTTGTATGAGAACACCAGCAATTAGATTCAGGTAAGCTTTAGGTGCACACTGTGCAAAGGACACTAAAACAAAATACTGCAGCTCCCTGCCTGTATTTGTATGAGCACACCCGCAATTGTATTCAGGTAAGCTTTAGGTGCACACTGTGCAAATGACACTAAAACAAAATACTGTAGCTCCCTGACTGTATTTGTATGAGAACACCAGCAATTAGATGCAGGTAAGTTTTAGGTGCACACTGTGCAAAGGACACTAAAACAAAATACTGAAGCATCCTGCCTGTATTTGTATGAAAACACCAGCAATTGTATTCAGGTAAGCTTTAGGTGCACACTGTGCAAAGGATGCTAAATCAAATTACTGCAGCTCCCTGCCTGTATTTGTATGAGAACACCAGCAATTAGATTCAGGTAAGCTTTAGGTGCACACTGTGCAAATGACACTAAAACAAAATACTGCAGCTCCCTGCCTGTATTTGTATGAGAACACCAGCAATTGTATTCAGGTAAGCTTTAGGCGCACACTGTGCAAAGGACACTAAATCAAATTACTGAAGCTCCCTGCCTGTATTTGTATGAGAACACCAGCAATTGTATTCAGGTAAGCTTTAGGTGCACACTGTGCAAAGGACACTAAATCAAATTACTGCAGCTCCCTGACTGTATTTGTATGAGAACACCAGCAATTAGATTCAGGTAAGCTTTAGGTGCACACTGTGCAAAGGACACTAAAACAAAATGCTGCAGCTCCCTGCCTGTATTTGTATGAGAACACCAGCAATTAGATTCAGGTAAGCTTTAGGTGCACACTGTGCAAAGGACACTAAATCAAATGACTGCAGCTCCCTGCCTGTATTTGTATGAGAACACCAGCAATTCGATTCAGGTAAGCTTTAGGTGCACACTGTGCAAAGGACACTAAATCAAAATACTGCAGCTCCCTGCCTGTATTTGTATGAGAACACCAGCAATTAGATTTAGGTAAGCTTTAGGTGCACACTGTGCAAAGGACACTAAATCAAAATACTGCAGCTCCCTGCCTGTATTTGTATGAGAACACCAGCAATTAGATTTAGGTAAGCTTTAGGTGCACACTGTTCAATGGACACTAAAACAACATACTGCAGCTCCCTGCCTGTATTTGTATGAGAACACCAGCAATGCCTGTCAGTATATTATGAAGAGAATAACAGGAACGGATCTAGCTAAACTGAATAGAGTGTATATAAATATATATATATATATATATATATATATATATATATATATATATATATATATATATATCTATATATCTATATAACTATATCTATCTATCTATCTATCTATCTATCTATCTATCTATCTATCTATCTATACATCTATCTACACACACACACAACACCTGGGATGCATATATATATATATATATATATACACACACACACACACAACACCTGGGATGCATATATATACACACGATACACTGTAAGTGCAGCTAACTGACTCGCCTGCCTGCTCTATCTAACTCAAATTAAATGACACAGTCTCTCTCTCTGTCTTTAACCACCTTCGCAACACACTACACAAGGCTGCAACGCAGGCTGCCTTATATATTGTGGGGCATGTACTTAACCCCCTGAGACATAATTGGCCAAAGCCACCACGGCTTTGGCCAATTATGGCTCTCCGTTTTTTCCGCACTGTGATTGGCCAAAGCATGCGGGTCATAGTGCATGCTTGGCCAATCATCACCCAGCAATGCACTGTGATGCCGCAGTGAATTATGGGCCGTGAAGCGCCCCTCAAATTTGGCGCGAACGGCTCATAACATTCGCAATTCGACAAACGATGTTCGAGTTGAACATGGGTTCGACTCAAACTCGAAGCTCATCCCTATTGGCAAGATGAGAAAAATTAAAGGGTATAATTTCAAAGTACAAACCTTCTTGGGATGCCTAGACGTTGTAGGCCACCCAGTTTACACTTATCCCATTCTCATAAATGGCTGTGTTGGGCCCCCTATTTTCTGTATTACAGGTCTCAAAATACAATTGCAGGTTTATGTAATTCATACAGTACTGTCCATATTAATGACAACCACACATATAATCATTTTGTAAAGTTGTGGTTAACATGCACACACTTTTAAAATTAGTCTATACATGATCTCCAACTATAATAAAATGCCCACCAAACACTCTTCAAGTGGTAAATATTATGAAAATTATTTCTTTGTCTGTGAGTTTTCTGGAGGCAGCGAACATGGAACACTATTTACTTGTTTCAGTATTCATTTACATTTGAAGGTACTAACATTAAAAGAGACCAAGCGTATTGATTATATCTTCAGAAAGTTTATAAAACCTTGGTGGGTGTATGATCATGTAAATGAACCCTTGATCCCCATGGACAACAGTTCAACTCAATTTGTTTGACTAAAATCTCCAACAATAACGACACCACAGTTTCACCAGCTAATGGCTCACGTCTGCTTAGTGTCCCAATATTTGACTGTGGAGAGACAGCAGGCGTTCACAGACATTGATCTATCTCTTTACATTTACCACACACCGGGGAGGCAGAGTGAAATTTCTTCCAGTTCGTGTATGATTGTATGAAACCTGTCTGTGTAAAAAGTGTTGCTTTATTAAAATGGTACTGTAGAGAATTCCTGTTATATGTCCAAAGGTAAATCTCTTTGTAGATGATAGCACAAAGATTACTTAAAAAGGAATAGTCTTGCCAGGTTGCCTATTCTTTCTTCAAATTTTCGATTTCTCTCCTAAATTTTGTATTAGACCAAGGGCCTTCAGTGATGTACAGTAGTTTTTAAAGCAGTTGTATTATGATGTTGTACAATGTATAGTAATTGAAAACAACCACATTCCACCTATACTCCTATAGTATGCGCATTTGCTTCCAGAATCCCTTAAATATATGTAAGCAAGTTTTTGATACAAATAATGTTGCATTGCATTAATTGTCTACTTGTTATCATTGGGAAAAAATGGGAAATAAAAAGTAGGGCCTTTTTAAGATCTTTTTCACTTATTTTTTTTACATATCCTGTAAGTATAAAACAGATCAGTTTTTTATGTTTTTTAAAAACTATAATTTGTAGCTATATATGTACACGGGACTAGGTATACTTAGTATTACATATGCAATCTCTGCTTCCTTGTTTTCAGGGTCTCAGTGTGGTTGTGCATTATTGCTTCTTCTCACAATGCATGTCTACCAGTTGGCCAACTTACTGAAAACAATACACTCCTGGAAGATATCTCAACAGTTGTTAGGCCACATTCACATGGGGCAATTAAATGCATGCCCATGCAGGGCCGTGTTTTGTCAGCATGGAGATGCACAGGTGTTGCGTGCATCCCCGTGTCAACAGTCCCATTGTTATCTATTGGGATGCAGCAGCTACACAGACACAGCTTCTGTGTCCCAATGTAACATCTGTCTGGGCATGCGGGGCCATGCAGCCACTGCGTCCCAATAGGCAACAATGGGACTGCTGGAATGAGGTGCTGGCAAAACATGGCCCTGTACAGGGCACACATGTGAAGGAGGCCTTAAAGCATACGTGTCATTAGAGAAGTACTGAGGCTGCTATTAGTGGCCCCCTTTAAAAATACAAGTTAACTGGTATAAGAGTCTTTCTTCTCTATACTTGTTCTGGATCAGCATCTCAGAAAGTGCTGAAGCTAATGCATTAGCATGACAGCCAGGGGACAAGTTTCCTAGGAAATGTCAGCATGGTATCTTCCATAATTTTCATGTGTACTTTAAGATCTAAGAAGAAAATTATTTCAGGTTGATTGTTTGCTGCCTTAATGGACCACTCTACAGATCACTAATTACCTTTGCTACCCACCTACTCCACTTCCACCAATCCAAATGAAATAGAATAAAAAACTTCCAAAGTTGTTTTTAACTCACCCACTGTCAAAACTCTTTTAGTGTCCCTCATCAGCGCCTCTTTTGGGACATAAGACAGGTGATCCAGTTCCACAGTCTGGGCCTGCTCTTTGTCAAGATGTCATCATGCTGCTGCATTCTGGAGCCTGAGAGAATCCCTACTGGAAAGCCAATAGGCAGTGTCTACGAAACCCAGCTATTGATGTGGGCAATTTAAGAGGGACCCTCCCACTCTGTAATCCAGAGGATGCTCAGGACCCAGTGCATCATTTGACCATTGATTAAGGATTAAGCTGGGTACACAAGGGGTAAAAATCATCTGAAAACAGTCGTTTAGGCAGGAACTGGCTGACTTTCGGCCCTCCTCTTACATCAGAAGCATGTCTCAGGAAATGCTGAACGAGCATGCTGGAAGACCAGCATCCAATCAGCGCTCACAGCCAATGGTCCTAGTCATAAGAACAGAGAGAGGAGGGGGATAGAACCGAATTAGGCTGGCAGGTGCTGGAAGGGAGTTTTCTATCAGTGCAACCAAATTTTCACAACTGTAGTAGATAGCAAGGCTGGTTTGGTTGCTTCCCACAGACATAAAATTGTTACCCTATCTGACAAAAATGTGCTGGATCAATTGATTATCATTTCATCACTATGGGTTTCCATACTTTAGAAGATTGCCTGCAAATTTTGCTTTTTAGTTTGCAGCATGAACCATCAGAGTACTTGATTTTTTCCCCAAATTTGATTGTACATTAAAACCATCTATAACACCAAAAGAAAAATCTAAAAATTGCCTATGAAGTTGACAAAATAAACTGATTTGATAGTAATACATATTATTTGTTTAAATTTTGAACTTATATTCTGTCTAAAGTCCCACTAGGGGTATATTTCCAACCTCTAGTTGATAATCTCTGCTTTACAGCAGCCAGAAAAATTAAACTTGCCCTTAGTTCTCAAGGAAAGATCTTTTTCTCTTCTCAATGGCCATTAAAGGATAACTCCGGGCAAAGCATAGTATCCAGAAGTAAATATATATATTCAAAAGCTATTTACCTTTATCTGTAAAAACAAAATTCCATAAAATGTTTGCCTTGTCCATTGTAATAAAGTCTGCCTCAATTAACTGCTTCTGTTAGCTCTAGATAACATAGTAGCAATTGCTCACAATTCTTTTTTTAGCAGTGAATCATCCCCATATACTTACTCTGATTAAAAGTAGTCGCTCTTTCCTGCTGTGAAAAGATGTGCAACATTCATCATGTTGGTAATGCTGCAGATGACAATCAGAAAAAGACATAATACATCCCACATTTTGTAATCATGTATGCATGTTTGTTAATTTTTTGTACAATTTATTGGAACCCCGGAAAATCAGCTGCAGCAATCAAGTTGTGGCTTGGGTGGGTAAGGAACAGGGCTTAATTTTGTTTTGACCTTAATGTTATGGGTTTATTGCCACGCAAATTCAGTTAAATGCCGTCACACCATCTTACATTTGTTTTTGTAGTGTATGTTGTGTGCCTGGTGAGTGGTAGGCAAAGGTTTATATATATATATATATATATATATATATACACACACACACACAGTACCTTGCAAATCTATTCACCCCCCTTGGCATTTTTCAGGTTTTGTTGCCTCACAACCTGGAATTAACATGGATTTTTTGAGGATTTGCATCATTTAATTCACAGAACATGCCCACAACTTTTAAGATTTTTTTTTTTTATTGTGAAGCAACAAATAGGACAAAATAACAGAAAAAGTCAATGTGCATAACTATTCACCCCCCTAAAGTCAATACTTTGTAGAGCCACCTTTTGCGGCTATCACAGCTCCAAGTCGCTTTGGATAAGTCTCTATGAGCTTGCCACATCTTACCACTGGGATTTTTGCCCATTCCCCCTTGCAAAACTGCTCCAGCTCCTTCAAGTTGGATGGTTTGCGCTTGTGAACAGCAATCTTTAAGTCTGACCACAGATTTTTGTAAAGGTACACGTCTTTCTTCTTGTATTCTAAGTGCCTAGGCCAGGGATGGTAGGAGCGGAGATCCCAGTTCACCGGTGGTTAACACACACACATACACGGGTTTGTAAGTGGAAGTGGTTACAAAGTTTAATAGACAATACGTTCCTCTTTTATGGGAAATGCAGAGGGAGGGGACAACTCTCCCAAGAACCAATCAGACATATACACATATGCATACATTAACATCTTCTTGTCACGTGACAGTCTTCAGTTGAAATATGGAATATGGGGCATAGGTCAGTCATGTGCTGGTGGTTAGCTTGCAACAGGAAATATAAGGCAAAGTTTAGAGTATGACAGTTAGTTCTGTTAACTGTACACACCTGCTGATTTGACCACAAGAAAACTCCTAAGTCACTCCATATCCTCTGGTGAAGTACAGAGTTAGAAAACCACATAACAGCTGCGTCCTGATGTCAACATATTGGTCAAAACCGTTTTTCTAAAGAATATACTTACAACAGTTTTGTTCAAAAGCTGAAAGTTAAGCATATTCATTTCAACCCCTATCAAAATGGTATATCATTATAAGTAGCCCCCTTATAATCCTCTCTTTGATCATTCTGATTCAACAAAATGATCATCCCTTTTCTTATTTTATAGCACAAGTCTGGTACTCTGTGGTTTCGTGTTCTTGACTCTCATACCACACAGTCTGTTCCTTGGTGATAAAGGTCAGTTTAAAACTCTCTGAACTTGTTTTTACACCCTTCTTACAGATACATCCAACTATTTTATAACAAGCATATAAGAACAAAATAAAAAGCAATATCATAACAATGGTCATGGCAGTATTTTTTAACCAGGAGGTTAGTCCCCCTAGGCCAAAACCTGTGGAGAAAGGATCCCACGTTTTTCCAATATTCCTTGCCTCATCCTGGAGTTTATTTACCTCCTTGCGATGTTGGGCAACTATGTCATAATAATCTGGTACTTCAATACTGGTATTATGAATCCAAGTGCAGCATTCATAATCTTCAGTAATTTCACAAAGGCCGGTAAGGGCTGCGCTCATGCTTTCTATAGCTAAATCTTGTAGTTCTAATTGTTTTCTTATTGCCCTGATTTCTATGTTTAATTTTGTGATGTCATCGGAATTCTTTTCCAAGATTTCATCAATGATTCCAGTGTAATTGTTTAGTCTCTTCATTAAATCTATTCCCCATCCTGTCCAGGAGGGGAACCATGCCCATGCCATATCTTTTTCCAGGAATATCTCTCTCTTATTGCGATGTTTAAGGGGGTACCTGGGGTGGATGCTGGCCTCAAGGAGGTGAGTACCTTCATTGTTTCCCAATACACCCATGAGTGGGGCCAGGGCTGCTAGATAACACCATCCCTGGGGCTGGATAGGAATCCAGGGATGACAGAGCTTCCCACAACAAATGTAAATATTGTTCCCTAGTGCTAAAGGGCGTGCACGCAGTACCTTATACATTTGGTCTGACAAACCAGATAGTGTAAGGGTAGCCAGAAGCTGAGCCATGGGAGAAGTGGTATTAACACTCAGAAATTGATACAGGGTGGTATTAAGAGTAAGATCTTGGGTTACATAGAATGTATCATTTAATGTTGTCATTGAGATATTAAGCTTTGATTGTTTACAAACTTCGGCTCCTTTGGTAGTATTCCCTAACCTAAAACACCAATCTGGATAATGGCTTCTGCCTATGATTTGAAAAGTGAGGGTTTTGTTAGGACTCTTCCTGGTAACGTCGGTAAGGACTATAGGGGTTGTGCCGTTTAGGAGTGAGGTAAAATTTAAAGGTATGGCCATTAAAGGAACTCTGGCAGTACTGGGATGTAGTTTACTGCATATCCAGCACTTTTCAAAACCTGATTTTTGGGCATAGCTATATTTAAATTTCAACAACAACATTTTATCAGAAAACTCTTGGGGGGGTTCACTTCTTCTATGTCTTACTATAGGAGTGTTATTTGACTTGGGAATCCCACATATCCCTTTTAGTGGTCCCAAATCCTCTGGGTGGTATATACAGTTAGCTATCAGCCAAGTAGGTAAGAATACTACCAAAATTAAACAGCACCAGAGGCATAAGGTCTTCCCTGTTGCTGATGTTGAAAACATTATATATATATATATCTAATGTCCTCAAAATTCACTATTCTTCTTCTTCTTCTTCACTTGTCCTGATGATGGGAAGATTCTGTTTAGTTTCCAGGTAAAATCATCGTGTCCTCCAGGGAGATTTGTCCTATGCCTTCCTGAATATCTTGTAGATTTTGTTGTTGTCTTGAAGGGAGTGTATCCTCGGTTACTGTTAGGGGCTCTGGAGTTGAGGGGAGCTGGGGACACTTCTTCAGTCGGCTGGCGTGGATCCAGGTGTTGCCTAGGTCCGTCAGTACCGCGGTCCTGGATACCTTTTCCACCTTCCACGGTCCGGAGTAGATTGGTCCAATTCTTTTCCTGTGAGCCAGCTGCTTAATCAGTACTTTGTCCCCTGGGATAAAGGGGTGGGTTGGTTCTGTTGAAAGAGGAAAAAAGGTGACAGAAACTTGTTCATTTATTTCATGAAGCATACTTACCAGACTTTTCACGTACACTTCCTGTTGGGAATAAACGTTAATGTCAGAATTTGGGTCTAATGGGGGTAATTCTATATTTGCAGGGATTCCCATTAGAATTTCAAAAGGGGACAATCCTGTCCTAGAATGGGGGGTGGTTCTTATCTGAAAAAGGACAGAAGGTAAGTGTTCCAACCAACCTTTTAGAGTACCTCCTGTAGCCTTTTTTAATTTGTCTTTGATGTTCCTGTTCATTCTCTCTACTACTCCTGCACTCTGGGGATGATAGGGAATATGTAGTTTCCATTGCATCCCCAGAGATTTGGCTACAACTTGGGTCACTGAGGAACTAAATGCGGGTCCTCTGTCGGACCATATGGTTGTGGGTATCCCGAACCTACAGATCCAATAATTTAACAAGCATCTCGCTGCTATATTTGCGGTTTCTCCGGTACAGGGAATTGCCTCAACCCAGGCTGACCATTTGTCAACGATTACGCAGAGGCACCTCAAGTTTCCCTTTTGCTTTGGTAGGTGTGTGAAGTCTATTTGTAAATCTGTTAATGGTCCCAAGGGTGGAGGTAGATGGCCATGTAGGCCATGTCTCTTTCCTTGAACATTGTTCTGGGCACAAGTTAAGCAGCTTCTAGTTAGAAGCTTAGTTTGTTTTTGTAAATTATTTGTGCAAAAAGATTTTGAATATATATTTACAAGAGGGGCGGGTCCTATGTGTCCTGGGCCATGGAGGTAGGATAAAATTAGGATACAATTAGCTTCAGGTATACCCAGGATCTTCCCCTCTTTTGTCCAAAGACCTTCAGAGTCTTTGGTCAAACCTTCATTTGCCCAGAAATGGACATCTGTATCTGTGGCCATTGACTGCATTTGGGCCACAACAGTTTTGAAATCAGGGGATGAGAAGTGCTCTTTAAAGAAGATTGTGGTAGGGGCTGGTGAATTGGGTGAACTGGCAGCAGCCTTTTTTGCTTCTCTGTCTGCGAAAGCATTTCCTTTTGATACTATACTATTGTCTGATGAGTGGGCTTTTACTTTTATAACAGCAACCTTTTTAGGGAGCAGAATTGCTTGCAGTAGATTAAGGATCTGCTCTGAATTAGCTATCTGTTTGTTGTCTGCTGTTTTAAATCCTCTATTGGCCCATATCACACCAAAATCATGTACCACTCCAAATGCATATCTGCTGTCTGTATAAATGTTGACTTCCTTGTTTGTGAACAGAATACAGGCTCTGGTCAGAGCTTCTAGTTCTGCTACTTGGGCAGAAACAGGGGGCAATGGTTTTGCCTCTAGTACTGTATGTGGCAGCTGAACTACAGCATAGCCAGTTAAAAATGTAGAGTCAGAGGGACGGGAACAACTACCATCTACAAAAACATTTTCGGCATTTATAATTGGAATGTCAGAAAGATCAGGTCTTGGTGAAGTGACTTGTTCCACTTTTTCTACACAATTATGTGTGTGATCAGGTTCGTGTGGTAAACGTAACATGGAATGTAGTAAACGTACAACTGGATTGCTATTCGGAACATATTTAAGTACCAAGTTGTCAGTATTTAACAAAGTGATCTCGTATCCACTGAGTCTTTGGGAAGTCATGTGTTGTGTGTTCATATTCTGTATGAGGTGGGTAACTGAATGAGTGGTGTACAGTGTCATTTTGTGTCCCAATACTATTTTGTTGGCATCCTGTGCAGACATGGCACAGGCAGCGACATTCTGAAGACAGGACGGCATGCCCTGGACTTGGATAGGGAGTTTTCTAGATAAATATGACACTGGGCGATACCCCGAGCCATGAGATTGTGCAAGTACTGCAGCAAAAGATTTTCCTGAAACTACACAGTACAACTGGAAGGCTTTACCATAATCTACCAATCCCAGGGCGGGGGCGGTGGACAAACTCTTAATAAGAGCATCAAAAGCATTTTTTCTGTCTTCTGTCCAGTCTATCAATTTAGGGGCGTTTGACCCGGCAGCCTCTCGTAGGATACTATCATAATGAGAACAGTCAGGAATCCACTGGCGGCAATATACAATTGCGCCCAGAAATGACAACAAAGCTGCTTTGTCTTTTGGAGGACTGAGAGCTTGTAAGGCTGCGGCACGTTTGGGGGACACTAGCCTGGTTCCCTTGTCCAGAATACATCCTAGGTATTCTACTTGTGGTAGACACCACTGTATTTTTTTCCTTGAGGCTAGGTGGCCGGCTTCGGCCAGATGTTCTAACAGTAATGTTGAATCGACCGCACAATCTTCAGCAGAACGACTGCACAAGAGCAAGTCGTCCACATACTGTATTAGTACCGACCCATGCTCGGAAGTCCAAGACTTGACAGTCTCGTTGAGTACCATGGAGAAGGCGGCGGGGCTGTCTACATACCCTTGCGGTAAACGCGACCAAGTTAACTGGCCCGCGCCGGCCCATGAGAAGGCAAATATAGGCTGAGCCTCTTCGGCAATAGGAATGCTAAAAAATGCGTTTGCCAAATCAATCACTGTGTAGCATAGGGAATCTGCAGGTATGCATGAAAAAATGAATGTTATATCAGATACCAAGGGCGGGAGGGGTAGTACTTGTTTATTAACTGCCCTTAGATCTTGGACTAGCCTCCATTCGCCACTGGTCTTTTTTACGGGGTAAATGGGCGTGTTCCAGGGGCTGATTACTGGTTTCAAAATGCCTAAGCGTATGTATTCTTCAATCTGTGGTGCAATTCCATTGGTTTTCTCTGGGGGCAAGGGATACTGTTTGTGGTATTGTGGCTGTGCATCTGGACGTAATTGGGGAGTGTAGGGTGTGCAGTTGATAAATCCTACGCTACCTTTGTTTTCTGCCCAGATCTTGTGAGTCTCTAAAGTGGCGGGCAGTAACATAAAGAATCCTTTATGTGTGTGTCGTTTAGGACCAGTCAGGTCACAGAAAGGGGAACTTGCAGTTAGTGACCCTTCTTTGTCAAATTTAATAGTGATATTTAGACTGGACAACAGGTCCCTTCCCATAAGGGATACAGGACAGGAGGCCAACACAGCAAAAGACTGATCGCACAAATGTTGCCCCTCGGGAGTGGTCACAGGTAATGGTGGAGTGATGGGATGGGTAACAGGGGTCCCATTTATACCAATAGAGTTTCCCTCAGTACATTGTGGTGTGTCAAAAATTACATTATTCACTGAACTTGATGAGGCGCCCGTGTCGATCAAGAAACAGACACGCTGCCCATCAACATTTAATACAACTTGGGGAAGACTCTTCCATGAAAGGTTATAACACACTAGACTGAGGGAAGGGACATACTCTAGGCATCCCTATTGGGGGTTTGGCTGCTGGCGGTTTGATGGCCACTGCATAGGGATCCGGGGAGTGTTAGGGACAAAAGGTGGTGGTCCATTAGGAGGCTGAGGTGGCATTTGTTGTTGTTGAGAAGGATATTGTTGTGGCTGGCGAGGACCCTGATAGGGTGGGTAACGTGGGAACTGGGTCGGGGGGTAAAATCCTCTTCCTCTTCCCCTACCCCTACCCCTATTCTGTCCTATCCTATAGGGACACTGAGATTTCCAATGACCTTGTAGGCCACAATTATAACAGCCCTGGTCCGGGGGGTATATAGCAGCTGGATCAGGATACGGTTGCATGGTCATAAGGGGAACAGGGGACACTGTCTCTGGCCCCATGCCAATGGAAGTAAAAATTCCCCCTTTCTGTTCAAAGACTCCAGAGCATTCTCTGGATCTTGCATCCTTCATAAAATCTTCGGGCGTTTGTTCAGTCCATTTTGGATTTGTAAATTTAAGGAGCTGGGTAACTTTAGGGTCACCACCAGACATAACTGTGGTTGTAAAAATTTGTGCTGAGGGTTTATCTACCGCTTTCCATAAATGGTAGACTCTGGTACAAAAGTCAAAGAATTTCTCTTTAGGTCCTTGCTTGGCTAGAATTAACTCTTGCAGAGCTGATGAACCTTTGTATAAGGTTGACCAGTGACTACCTATACCCTTCCAAAAAGAAGTCCAGTCATTTAAACCTTGGACGTGGGCTGCCCATAGAGTGTCTACAGGGGTTTCTTCGGGGCTGTCAGGGTCTATTATACTAAGTATGCCTTGGACATCCTCTTTATCTAAGCTTGACCCAATACTGTATTTTGCCAAAAAGGCAGCTGCTTCTCGGGGGCTTTTCTTTGGATTTGGGCATAACTCCTTTATTTTAGAAAGGGTTCCCAGAGGCAAGGGAATGTGTACCTGAGTCGTACCAATATGCATTAAAGGTGCTTTAATATTACACATTTCCTCCTCTTCTGAGGCATTGTCAGAACCTATTAAGGGGCTCTCTGTTTGTGTAATGTCCCCGGATTTTTCCCCTTTGGGAGGAACTTCTTCCTTTCTTTTAGTTTGGCTACGTGTGGCCGTAGAGGGTTGTGAAATAATGGACTCCTCAGCTTTCTTTAATTCCTCTGCCTTCTTTTCAAGAGCTTTCTTATACTGTTCTAGTTCCTCCCTTTGTTTATATATCCGTTCCTCTGCTTCCAGTCTGTCTAATTCAAACTGTTCTTTCTCTTTCTCATACTGTTTCTCTTTAGGGGTTAGGTTTCTTTGCCTTTCTTTTTCTCTGATACTTTCAGCTTCTATTCTTTCACTTTCTCTTTTTATTCTGCCATCTCTTTCCCATTCAGCTATCTGATCATCACTTGCTACACCATATACCATACTTGCGAGGACATGAGGTTCTAGTGAGGGATATAATTGGAGGCGAGGACCACGCTCTCCTGAGTCCATTTTTACAGTGACATAAGGTGGAGGGGGTTCAAAGGTAGGGGCGGATACATTTGTTTTAACTGCAGGAGTCTTTTTAGCATATTTCTTTCTATAATCTTTTAAACATTTGCTCCATGAGTGATAACAATCTTTCATGTATTGAGGGTCATTAGATTTACCCGGGGGGTAGGAATGCTTATGCGTCTGACAAATTTTGCTAACTTTCTTCCAATCTTCCTCTGAACAAGGACCTTGTGGTCCCGGATCATGAATACCTAACTGGTGGCATCTTTCCTGGACTTGAGCCCAGAAAGGTTCCACCTGTGGTCCAGGTAGATTGTTTTTAATATATTCATACGGGCATGGGATCCCTATGTCTGATCCTGGGGTGGCCGCAGAATTCCCCATCTAACAAAGTGGGCAGGGTATGACTAGTATGTGGGCACAAGTGATAGCAACCCGTTTGGGTAATCACTGCTTGGTCCGTCAAATCAGATGGACTAATGGGACTGTGAAGGTTTACCCTTAGTACTCGATTTATGGTTCCTTTCTTTGTGGCGGGATATATTCCTCTTACCCCTAATCTACAAGAATAGCCCCCTGGTCTATTGGTTAATAGAACCCACCTATTTTCTATTTTAAAAAACAGTAATCCTATAGTACAATGTGGACAAGATAGAGCTATGTCGCTACAATCAGGTTCTTCGTATTCCGAAGTCATTAAACTCTTATACTTTATACAACATGCAATTCTTAAAATTTTTAGGTACTTACGCTGTTCTGTAGAAAAAGAAGTCTCACATATACATATACATATATATATATATATATCTTAAACAAAACTTTATACTTATTTCTATAGGTCTTATACTGTAAATCTTATGAACAGAATTATTTTAAATGATCATTATAAAACCATACATTTGTTCAATTTTATAGTGCACTTTTTGTTTCTCAAAAAAACTTAATGGGCGTCCGCTCAACCAAACCTTTTATCACGGGCGTAATCTGCTACTTCCCGGTGATTAAAATAATAATCTCTTTTACAATAGTTTTTTATAGTCAGACCAACCTAGTCAGACTCTCTTTAAATAGCCAAATAACCTACGTAACTACCTGCGTGTCCTTTTAACCTCCCGGGGGACCAGCCTAGTCCTCCGCGAAGGCACAACAACCTCTTTAAACTAAATTCGTGGCGATTATCTGGACAGCGTAAGCATTTACACCTATTCACCTTAAAAGGTAAAAAAGGGCAAAATCACTTACCTGTCACAAGATATCCCACTTCTGAACACCAGTTGTAAAGGTACACGTCTTTCTTCTTGTATTCTAAGTGCCTAGGCCAGGGATGGTAGGAGCGGAGATCCCAGTTCACCGGTGGTTAACACACACACATACACGGGTTTGTAAGTGGAAGTGGTTACAAAGTTTAATAGACAATACGTTCCTCTTTTATGGGAAATGCAGAGGGAGGGGACAACTCTCCCAAGAACCAATCAGACATATACACATATGCATACATTAACATCTTCTTGTCACGTGACAGTCTTCAGTTGAAATATGGAATATGGGGCATAGGTCAGTCATGTGCTGGTGGTTAGCTTGCAACAGGAAATATAAGGCAAAGTTTAGAGTATGACAGTTAGTTCTGTTAACTGTACACACCTGCTGATTTGACCACAAGAAAACTCCTAAGTCACTCCATATCCTCTGGTGAAGTACAGAGTTAGAAAACCACATAACAGCTGCGTCCTGATGTCAACATATTGGTCAAAACCGTTTTTCTAAAGAATATACTTACAACAGTTTTGTTCAAAAGCTGAAAGTTAAGCATATTCATTTCAACCCCTATCAAAATGGTATATCATTATAAGTAGCCCCCTTATAATTTTCTATTGGATTGAGGTCTGGGCTTTGACTAGGCCATTCCAACACATTTAAATGTTTCCCCTTAAACCGCTCAAGTGTTGCTTTAGTAGTGTGTTTGGGGTCATTGTCCTGCTGGAAGGTGAACCTCCGTCCTAGCCTCAAATCACACACAGAGTGGTACAAGTTTTGCTCAAAAATATCCCTCCATCTTTATCTTATATCACACCATCCATCTTTCCCTCAACACTGACCAGTTTCCCAGTCCCGACTGCTGAAAAACATCCCCACAGCATGATGCTGCCACCACTGTGGTAGTTTCACTGTTTCACTGTGCGGATGGTGTTCTGTGGGTGATGTGATGTGTTGGGTTTGCGCCAGACATAGCGTTTTCTTTGATGGCCAAAAAGCTCAATTTTAGTCTCATCAGACCAGAGCACCTCCCTCCATACATTTTGGGAGTCTCCCACATGTCTTTTCTCAAACTCAAAACGTGCCATTTTGTTTTGTGCTGAAAGTAATGGCTTTCTTCTGGCCACTCTGCCATAAAGCCCAACTCTATGGAGCATATGGCTTTATTGTCGTCCTATGTACAGATACTCCAGTCTCTGCTGTGGAACTCTGCAGCTCCTCCAGGGTTACCTTAGGTCTCTGTGCTGCCTCTCTGATTAAAGTCTCTTGGCAGGTTTGCTCTTGTGCCATGTTGTTTCCATTTGGTTATGATAGATTTGATGGTGCTCCTAGGGATCATCAAAGATTTGGATTTTTTTTATAACTTATCTCAGACTTGTACTTCTCAACAACATTGTCCCTTACTTGTTTGGAGAGATCATTGGTCTTCATGGCAGTCTTTGGTTAGTGGTGCCTCTTGCTTAGGTGTTTCAGCCTCTGGGGCCTTTCAAAAAGGTGTGTATATGTGACACTTAGATGGCACACAGGTCGACATAATTTCACTAATTATGTGACTTCTGAAGGTAATTGGTTGCACCAGAGCTTTTTATGATTTTTATTAAGGGGGTCAATACATAAGCACATACCAATTATCAGTTTTTTATTTCTGAAAAATTGTTTTAAGGTAAAAAATTGGTAAAAATGCTATAAAACTACCTATTTTGTAAACGCTATAACTTTTGCGCAAACTAATCAATAATCGCTAATTGCGATTTTTTTTACCAAAAATATTTACGTATCGGCCTAAACTGAGGAAAAAAAATGTTTATTTATATATTTTTTGGGAATATTTATTATAGCAATATTGTCGCTCTATTTTTGTTTATACCGCAGGGGCGATCAAATACCACCAAAAGAAAGCTCTATTTGTGGGAAAAAAAGGACGCCAATTTTGTTTTGGAGCCACGTCGCATTTTTAGTTAAAGCGACGCAGTGCCGAATTGCAAAAAGGGGCCTGGTCCTTTAGCTGCAAATTGGTCCGGGGCTGAAGTGGTTAATGTATATATTTTTCTAATTTTACTTAACCAACTTGGACTATTGTGTTCTGGTCCATCACATATAATTCAGATTTAAAAAAAACATTGAACTAAAGGATGTAATGTAACAAAATAGGTAAAAAGCCGAAGGGGGTGAATACTTTTGCAAGGCTCTGTATATATAAATATAATTTTTTATTTTGTTTTCAAACCACTCCCCCTTACAATATACATACCCATTAAAAATTGTGCATTTTACTTAAAGTGGAGCTAAAAGAAAAAGTACAAACAGGCAGGCTCTTTATTGCAGAAGAGACAGGCAGTGTCTCTTCTACAATAAAATAAACTTACCTGCCTGTTTGCAATCTTTTGAACAGCACATGCGCAGCCTCATTTACATTCCTGGCACAGTGCTAGTCCACTGGGATGAATAACTTCACAGGAGATTAATATCAATACATTTACAGGTCATATTAACTGCATTTGAAATACATCATATTTTTTACTAAAAACATACCGGTAATTGTATTAATAGTTTTTTTTAACCTGCCTAGAGTTAATCTTTATGAGCATCTCTTGTTTTGTTAACGGAATACTATACTAATTGACCTGAAATTTCTAAGCAACTTTTGAAAGATCTTTTTAATGAAAAACACAAAATCAAAAGGAAATTAAATGATGTACAGTTGGCTCACACAAAGAATAAAAGAAAAAAAAAGAACAAAAAAAAAAAAAAGAGAAAACATTATTATTTCTTTTATTCACTTCCTGAAGGTTACAATGTCTTACCAAAATGTAATAAATTTAACATCAGGGCAGATGGTGACTGGTGTGTAAATTATTCTCAGAACCTGAAACATTACGTTAAACAAAATGTTTAATATCCTCACCTCCTATTAAATGGACAAAATGAATTTTCATTTTGAGAGGAAACATGCTACATTGTCTGAAAATAAACCAGCAAAAATTAACTGGCCAGATTTCCCCGGCTGTCTGTCCTGTCATCTCTTGTATATTGTACCTTTCTTCTGTCAAACACTGCGCAGTTGCTTATTGATCTGTGTCTGGTATAAAAATAAAGGTCATTTTGATCAACATGCTACAAAACCAGAAAAAGAACTGTGCTGACATTTCATTACCTGAGATAGGGGGAAAAAGTCCGCATATGTAGGCAATCTGAGCCCTTCAATATCTCAGCATGCTGTAACTGTAATTAACAATGGAATCCATTCTATAAGGAGCAAGGTGGGAAAAAAAAGAGTACATTCTGCTGGCTTAGGCTTAATGTTGTAATTTTGCAGCACTGATCTTATTGAAAGCTCTGCATTTATTACAAGTCAGATACTGGTTTTTAAAAGGCCCCGTTTAATGATCAGAGGAGTGACTCATTTCCTGTATTGGAGCAGTTCAGGATCCTGAAAAATCCTTTAAATGTGTCTGTCATTCATACACAGTGAAGACAGCCATTGGTAAGAAAATCCGATGTTTAGCTTATCAATTTGTTAGGAATGTGCGCCATCACTGTGGTTTCGGTAAAATTGTGCCACTTACAACACTGATGGAACTGTTTACTTTTGATTTGATAGTACAATGTACACTGCTTTTTCTGAAGTTTTGGTCCTCTGAACAAAAAGATTTTTCAAGAATACTATACATACATAGAATATACACCTAATGTTTTTGGTTTCCTAATTAATTCTGCCTACTAAAAATGGTTCTGGGACTTCACTGCAATTTCAAATTTTATATATAAAAAATCATGTCAAGATATTGAATTATACATATGCACAGTGTTTAAATTATTTGGAATGTATGCAGAAATAGTAAGGTGATATTTATAAAAAAAAAAAAAAAAAAAACTCTGCTGAACTGCTCCCCAAGTGGATTTAGAACACAGGGGGCAGATTCAGCACAGGATTCTGCAGCTACTTGACTCACTGCTCTTACAACAAGCCAACACTTTTCATCCTTACATCAAAGACTTCTTCAGGGGAGGGATTTTTTATGCCCCTAGTTACGTCTCTGTGACCTCACCACTGCAAGGAGTCTACACAAAAATATACAGTATATTGGTAGACGGTGGATTAGTGTGTCAGCCTATTTAAAATCTCCATTCAATGTATGGATTTTTTTTCCTACTGCAACCAGCCAGGTGGCATTATAAGAAGCTTGCCTGATCTACTGCTCTGTTTTTAATTTGTCTGTACCTTGTTAGCTTGAGGTGCGTATATTTGTGTGGTGTTGGAGTTAGTACATATTATTACATTCTGTTAACTGCTCTGTTATGCTTAACTAACTGTTGCTGATTATAAATAAATCAATTTTGTTTATATAGTCTGTTAGCAGTGTGTTCAGTTCCTAGCATCCTTTGTGCGTCTTTGAGCAATCTTTTTGAAGTTTGGTATGCAGCCATAGGCTCTCTGTCTATTGTCTCTAACCTGCAGCAGCCTGTGTCACCACCAAATTGCAGCAGCATGTGGCACCACCGAATTGCAGCAGCATGCGGCACCACCGAATTGCAGCAGCATGCGGCACCACCGAATTGCAGCAGCATGCAGCACCACCAAATTGCAGCAGCATGCGGCACCACCGAATTGCAGCAGCATGCGGCACCACAAAATTGCAGCAGCATGCATCCCACCAAATTGCAGCAGCATGCGTTCCACCAAGTTGCAGCAGCATGCGTCCCACCAAATTGCAGCAGCATACGTCCCACCAAATTGCAGCAGAATGTGTCACCATCAATTGCAGCAGCATGCGTCCCACCAAATTGCAGCAGAATGTGTCACCATCAATTGCAGCAGCATGCGTCCCACCAAATTGCGGCAGAATGTGTCACCATCAATTGCAGCAGCATGCGTCCCACCAAGTTGCAGCAGCATGCGTCCCACCAAATTGCAGCAGCATGCGTCCCACCAAATTGCAGCAGCATGCGTCCCACCAAGTTGCAGCAGCATGCGTCCCACCAAGTTGCAGCAGCATGCATCCCACCAAATTGCAGCAGAATGTGTCACCATCAATTGCAGCAGCATGCGTCCCACCAAGTTGCAGCAGCATGCGTCCCACCAAATTGCAGCAGCATGCGTCCCACCAAATTGCAGCAGCATGCGTCCCACCAAGTTGCAGCAGCATGCGTCCCACCAAATTGCAGCAGAATGTGTCCCCACCAATTGCAGCAGAATGTGTCCCCATCAATTACAGCAGAATGTGTCCCCATCAGTTTAAGCAGAATGTGTCCCCATCAATTACAGCAGAATGTGTCCCCATCAGTTTAAGCAGAATGTGTCACCATCAATCAAACCCCCCTCCTCCCCCTTTACTTACCTTGCAGTATGTTGTCCTCTCCAGCGATGTCTCCTGTGGAGAGGTCCGTCCTCTCTTACTTCCTGTTTCCTCTCTCCTGGGCGCAATTGGAGAGAGAAAACAGGAAGTGACATCAACTCAGATGTCAATCAAACTGCCCGGCCATAGTAATATATACTATGAACGGGCGAAGGCTATACAGCGCTTCAGAAAACGCAGCAAGGCGGGCTAAACGCCCGCAAATGAAGCGCCACGTCTGCAATCTCGTGATTGCACAGACGTGGTGCTTGCCATAGGTGCACTGTGTCCGGCGTCTGAACACAGTGCACCTAAGGACCTTTTTTTTTTTTTTTTAGTCATTGTGGTATTTCCAATATAAATTGGGGCACATGGAACGAAGTGCCTTGCTCTTCTCAAAGTGAACTGGTAAAAAGGTCCTTTGAATGTCTTCCCAATGATCCTCTCACATGTGTTGCAGTCCTCTATAATCATTGAGTTTGAAATTTATCTTCTGGATTTTCATTTTTAACAAATTACTTTCTCATAGAAATAAATTCTCAATTTTTTACTACATGTACATAGGTGGGAATCTGCCCTAAAGCTACTGTACATGCTGAAGAGGTGTGTTTTAATGGATGTGGCTGCTGTAGAGTCAGTTTAAAAGTTTAAACTATGGAACTCTTGCACTGTGCAGTTGACAACTTTTACAGTCAGGATGAATAAAATATTCAGTAATCTGATAAATGTGATGCTTTAATGCACCAATAGGATTGCTGCCTAACTTGTTGCATGATGTCTCTATAGACATTTAATGTATGTACGACTTCCAATGTTCAAATGTTGTCTGTAGTTATGGCAGAAACAGCTGTCTGCAGTTGTACATATCTGTCTGTAGAATGTTAGCAGCAGCAGAATGTTGTACCATGTTAGGTATTGACAAAGTAGAAATTTGGATTTAGGATGATACCATTTATTGGCTAAATAAATGGATTGTAGTGCAAGCTTTCAAGGCCAGTATGCCTCAAAGCTTGCACTACAATCTATTCAGTTAACCAATAAATGGAATTACCTAAACTTTTACTGTAGAAGGTTATTATAGATAAAATATTTCTTTAGCATATAGACCCCATATAGATGTCATGTCAACAAGAAAAATTAGAACCTTACTTAGTGAGGCGTTTAAGTTAATTTGCCACAAAAAATACAAATAAGAAATGCATAGATGCTTATCAGCATAGTAGTCAGTGTTGCCAACCTACGAAATCGAAATTTACTGACACAACACCGGGAATTTACTGGCACAGCTAAATTTTTACTGGCATTTCTAAAATTTACAAAATTACAGTTTCAGTATTTAGACTCCAAACAAATACACTATGCAAATAGAAATGTGATTTAAGGTGGATATTAAGGCAAAAAACATTTAATATTTTATTTTCAAAATAGTGAGTAGCTTAGAGACAGGACAAGAAATTTAAATGGTCAGGCACACATGCATGAAATTGACTCTCACAGTGACACTGACAGCAGCACAGATGATGATGACACTTCACCGACAATGAGTCACAGTGGCAGTCTTTCTCCATGACAGGTGGTCCCTTCGGTCCACTCCTGTCCAAATAGCACTGACAGTCCCGCTACCGGCTTGCCTTGCTCCCATACCTCAGACCCATGCACAAGGCTCCAGCTGCTCCCCTAGGCCTCCTTGCATCACATGACATGCTCAGGCAAAGAACCACCCCCCCACTTGCACCGCCCAAACACACTAGCATGCACTCGGATGGTTACGGCTGGCTCCGAACCAGACCTGTGCATGCGCAGAGCTGAGATGAGTGTCACAACCATATTTTTAAATGGCAATCCTTTCGTTCTACTGGCATTTGCTGGCAGGAAAAAAATGCCTGTTTTTTACTGGCTGCCAGTACAAATACTGGCAGTTGGCAACACTAATAGTAGTAACTAAACATTTCTTGTTCAATATTTTTATTGAGGTTTAACAGAGAGGATAAAGAGAAATGTACAATAACTGTAGTACATTATCAACTAGTAGGTAGTCTTGTATGGGAAAGATAAGTGAAGGGAGGGGTATAGGTGTGGTGGCAGACTCAAAGTGTAGAGTGGAAAAAGCACGTATAAAAGGTTATTGGCGCAATAGGGTCTTGTCAAAGCCAGGGGGTAGGAAGGGGGTCACCCAGGGGTTCCAGAGTATCTTGAATTTTGGAACTTTGTCTAATAGTATTGCCTCTATCTTAGCGTCTATCTTGAAAAACTCCTACTGTTAACTAGAAATTAAGGTCAGGTTTGGGTCTACCATGGTTTTGATAGTAACTAAACTTTTCATAGCAACATCTTGAAAAACTCCTACTGTTAACTAGAAATTAAGGTCAGGTTTGGGTCTACCATGGTTTTGAGGTGAAACCTGCCTGTTCATGGTTTACAGACCTGACAATCTACGGATTTTGAACTTAGGTCAGTGGTCTTAGAAGGGCCAATAAGGGGGCTGTTGGATAAGCCAGTCACTATAAAAAGGTGGGTTCACAGCAGCCATATTGACAATGTAATAGGGAAAACATAGAAAATGCTGCTGATAAAGTGCATAAGGGCAGAATAGAGTAGGTCTTGTAGGCACTGTCTGCTCTCTTAATGTAGATGTTAACCCTTACTGAATGTGCTGTGGATACCAAAATACTGTGTATCTTGAATAAATTGGGGGTGGAAAGGATATTAACCTTTTTTTCATCCATTTTTCCATTTTAATGCTGCTGATGACCTGCAGTCTTGTTACTGTTTGTCCCTGGCCTCATGCACTACAGTAATGACAAGCTGCATGTGTTTTTTCGCAGGACATATTTCCTAACTGTTGCTTGCTGGAATTTTTTTTCACATGCTGTTTTTAAAATGGTGACAACAGTGGACTTTGCCAAGGCATTTTGACAGCTGGTAGGGCCAGCTCCCTGGGAGGAGCGACGTGCTGACGTCACCGTGTTATATGTCCTGCTTGCACAGGAGTTTGTATTTTTATTTAAACTTTTTACTGAATTTGTATATGCTTTGCAAGTGATACTGTTTTTTATTTTTGAATAAATATCCATTTGGTTTTACCTATGGCGATTTTCCCTGCCCTTACTTTTTTGAGCTGTCATCGCCTCATCACTACTCGAACCGTGTATGGGTCCAAAAGCTGTTCCTGACCAAAACGGCTCATTACGCCTATTGACCAGACCAACATCTGAAGTCTTTGTAGGAAAAGGCCCTGGCTTGGTATTAGCCACAAGTGTCTAAACTTGTGCAGCTGGTAAGCGTGCACTTTACATGGTGGTGGATTCATTGTGTTCACATTATAAAAACTCACAAGATTTTCACTGAACCTTTGGCTGCCGATCCATCCTTTATTGAAGGAACCACTAGAATATTCAATAGTCATTGGAGCAGGGGTGTTGCTAGGTCTGCAAAGGATCTGGGGCTATATGCCCATAGGAGCGATCACCAACCTTTTTGCAGGTCCGGGGGGGGGGGGGCTACGCCGGTGATAAGCAATTTTGCATGGGCAAAGGCTGGTGTTGGCGTTTCAATCATCATGGCACCATGGTTGATATGGTGACAGGGTGATCAAATCGCATTGTTTCTATTGTTATATTCTAATATATAATGAAGTGATTCAACTCACCATAATGCAGAAATAGGTGGGAGCCCTAGACGTGTCACTTGCCACATCTCCTGCCACCAGATGCAGCATGTCACTTGCCACTGTTGCCTGTCAGCAGATGCAGCTTTTTAACTTGCCACCGTCTCCTGCCACTAGATGTGGATTGTCACTTGCCATGTCGCCTGCCACCAGATGTGGATTGTCACTTGCCACGTCACCTGCCACAATTTCCAGATTGCTACGTCACCTGCCACAATTTCCAGATTGTCACTTGCTACGTCACCTGCCACCATTTGCAGATTGTCACTTGCTACGTCACCTGCCACCATTTGCAGATTGTCACTTGCCACGTCACTTGTCACATCACCTGCCACCATTTGCTGATTTTCACTTGCCACGTCACTTGCCACCATTTGCAGATCGTCACTTGCCACGTCACTTGCCACCATTTGCAGATTGTCACTTGCTACATCACTTGCCACCTGATGCGGATTGTCACTTGCCACGTCACCTGCCACCACTTGTAGACTGTCACTTGCCATGTCACCTGCCAAATGTGCCAACTGATGTGGATTGTCACTTGCCATGCCAGCCAGTGCCACCAAATGTGCATTGTCGCTGCATTGGTGGCAGGCTGGCAGCACTGGTCCATTTAGTGAGGGCAGGAGAGCAGAGATGTGGGGCGGGCAGTGAGAGATGATGTAATCTCTCTGCTCCCCACCGCACCTCCGACATTGAAGAGGCCCACGCTGTGAGGGCGGAAGAGCGCTGATGTGTGGAGGGCAGTGAGAGATAATGTCTTCTCTCTGCTCCCCGCCACACATCGCTCCCACATTGAAGTGGCCCGGCTGTGAGGGGGGAAGAGTGGTGAGGTGGAGCGGGCGGAGAGAGATGATGTCATCTCTGCTTGTCCGCCGACTCGTCTCTCTCCTCCACCTCTAATGCAGCCCACCTGCCTGCCACAGCCGTGACCTGCTGGTTAGGCAGGGACCCTGCAGCAAGAGACTTGGGGCTATGGGCTGCAATTCGAGGCCACAGCCTCGATAGCCACCCCCTGGCGACGCCTATGCATTGGAGAACTTTACATAAGTCACATATTCACAGTTTGGGACTTCCTTAAACATTTTTAATCACTCATCTTATTTATTTATTTTTTCTTTTTTGGTCACATATTTGGTTATGTCACTTTAAGAGAGCAGCTTAATTTTTTCTATTGCTATTTTGTGTGTATTTCACTTTGAGTTGCAGCTATATTGTTAGGTTTGTTTCCAGCACAGTTTTCTTCTTTATATAGGTATGCTAGACTGCTGGATCTGCCGACTCTGCAGCATGCTGCTGATACAGTTTGACATAGGCGGCATTAACACATGCCTAAAAAATAAAATAAACCTACATGTAAATACTCAGCCTGACAGCATCAAAGTCATAATCCATAGGGTCTCAATTGGGCATACATAACCCCTGATTTATTCATTTTTTTCAATGTCTTGTCTTATTCTTTATAACTTTCCTTTTTTATTGTCTATAATTACCATGTTTTTTCTCAAATGAAAATAAAAGCATAATGAGTGGATACACCTTACCTATTTTCGAGGTGCTGCTTTCACCAGCCAGAAGCAGTAAATAGAAAACCATTCAACAGGTTTTGGCTGAAGAGAGTTTTTATATTTTGGTATATATAGTTTTCCTCTCTGGAATTCATTATGTTATGTTTTATTCACTTACTGGCATCATATGATGTTAATAAGGACATTATGCAAAATGTACTCCTTTTTCTCTTTTGGGCCATTAGGCAAAATGTACATAAAAAAACCTACTAAAAGAGAAATTTAAACCTATGTCTATGATTTTTTATGAGATCTGTTACCTACCAATCTTTGGTGTCTATAAGATAAGTATAGACACCCTTATTGTTTTTTTGTTTCACCACCTGCAGAGGCAGTAGACATTATAATTCCTTTGAATAAAGTTTTTTTTTTTTTTGTGCTGTCTCTTTAACTCATCGCAAAGGATGCACTGGCGCTTAACCCCAGGAGGCTATGTAGGGCTGACGCCTGTGCTCCTGTAGCCTAAATCACAGAGACAGTTAGAAAACATTAGGGGTTTGTCTTTATAGCCTGGGAAAAATGTATCAGAAGATTTATCTACCCAACAGGTTTCCTCCCTGGACTAATATGCAAATTCGTTAACCCCATCCACACATTAATCTGAATTTCACATTGTCATTTACCTAATAAGTAATCCTCCGCAAGTGGGAAGATCCTTGCCAATAGACCTCCACTACATCTGCACAGCCACAGCTATATTTAATGACTGACAAGCATTGAATTAGGCTTAAATAATTGTTTCTCTCTTTACCAAGCAATGAATCCAGAGCCTGACCAGCATGTATGAATGGGGTAACATTTTTTTTTCTTTTTAGGGTGAAATCAGATTCTTTTCTCTGCACATATTAAATAAATTGCATGCCTCAATAGCTTTTTCTTAACAAAAAACTGGACTTTTACCAAAAGCACAGTTTTGCCAGCACAGACAATTAGCCTTTGTTGCTTTAACAATGGACTGACTGGCACATTTCAAACTCAAGCGTATCTTTTTTATTCTGCTCCTCAGCCCTTAGAGCTGATAAACAAGAACAATAGCTAACAGCTGGGCAAGACACACATTTTATTCTGTATTTTGCAGGCAGTAAACATGAGCGAAAGCCAGATCACATCTTGTGTCTGAACATACTTTTTTTTTTTTCTGGAAGAAAAGGAAACAAAAATGACTATCCATATTTTTAATCAAACTTGCAATATTTATTAATGTGCAGCTGTGCCATTGTATAAGCATCTCTCTTTTCAAGACTGTGCATTGATGCTGTCAGAAATACAGACTTTTTCTTTTATAAGCATCCCTCTTTAAACACTGATCATTCAAACTTCAAACATCACAGGACTTTATTAAATAAAGATTAAGAAGATTAAAAAGAAAAAAACAAAGAAAATCCAAGAGAACCAAGAAAATAAAATTGAAATAGGTTTTAATATGTCAATTTCCAAACGTGCAAAGTTCCAGTGCATGTGGGAAGAAATGGACTGAGAAGTTAGGGTCATACATGCGATCTTTAGAACTTGGGAAAAAGGACATGCTATTATAGCTGGTATGCTGTGGTTAAAAATTTGTTGTGGCCAGTGGCGTTGCTAAGGGGTGGCTTTTGGGGCTATAGCCCCTAATCTGGGGCCCATAGCCCCGAGTCTCTGCAGGGGTCGCCTAGTGGAGGGGAGGCTCTCTGGTGACCCTGATATAAGTGGGGGGCTCTCTGGGGACCCTGATGTAAGTGGGGAGGCTCTCTGGGGACCCTGATGTAAGTGGGGGGCTCTCTGGGGACCCTGATGTAAGGGGGGGCTCTCTGGGGACCCTGATTTAAGGGGGAGGCTCTCTGGGGACCCTGATTTAGCTCTCTTGGGATATATACATACACACACACACACACACACACACACATATTATATACATGTGTATGCCCGCCCAAGCGTATGACTTTCTTTACTACGCCGCTATGGGCTCTAGCCCCAGATCTTTTGTTGACCTAGCAACGCCCCTGGTTGTTGTACTAGGCATAGCTTCAAGGGGTATGGCTAAATGGAATTTTACTATTAGTATACTATATGTATATTGTGCCAATATTTTGCACATGCTTTACAAAATACAGGTAGGCAGTAAAGTTATAATACAATCCAAAACAAGAGAGTAAAGTGAGCCCTACTCGTGTGCGCTTATGATCTAAAATATTTGAATCTCTACCTACTAGCAGTATACACTGCACACTAGCAAATTGACATTGGCTTTCGGCTTCCCACCCTGGCCAATCAGGACAGGAGGCTGAAGACCCAGAACCCGGAAAGAAGACCGGGTCAACACAGAAGCCATGGCGTCGGGCACTTGGGGAACCGTGACCGCTGGACGGCTCTGTCCGTAGGGTGACTGCAGACCTGGCAAGGGTCACACGCATGCTTTATATGCTTTTTTGCACACAGACAGAGAGCTAACACTTTGTCTTAGCCTACCTTAAGAAGAACGTCATTAAGCCTTTTGGGGTCTACTTACCAGTGACTGCTGAGACAATATACACGTTATATAGCTATGTAGCATACAATATATTGTACAGAATATAGTTGTTTAAACTTAGCAATATACACTGCAGCAGTCAGGACTATGCAATTTTCAACATCACATATAGTGACAGCAGTCAGAAATATATAACATATGCAATGTACAACATAATGTACAAAGTACGGTGGTCAAAGCATGCAACATACAACATAATGTATAGAGTGCAGCTGTCAGAGAATCTAAGATTCAACATCGTGTATAAAATAAAGCTACCAGGAGTAACATCCTGTTCCCGACATTGCTAGTCAGTGGCAGTAAACTCCTCAATCATTAGCGGTCAGTAAAAGTAAATATGACCCTCAAATAATTGGTAGTCAGTGGCTGGAAAAATCTCTCAATCGTAAAAAATAATTTATGGTCAATGTCAGTAAATACCCCCCCCCCAATAATTATTGGTGGCCAGTAGCAGTATGTAATCCCCTCAATCCCTTTTTCACAAATCATTGGTGGTCAGTGGCAGTAAATTATCTCTCCCCCCCCCAAAAAAAAAGAAAATCATTGGTGACTTGTAGCATTGAATAAACCCTGTAACCCCCCCTTACAAAATTGGAGGTGGTCATTGCTGTGGTACTCAACTTAGGTTTTAGGTTAGACTAGTTCAGCAGGGCTAGGGAGCATGGGTTACATTTTTTTTAATTATTATTATTATTATTATTTAAGTTACAGCTATCCCTTTATGAAGAAATATATTAATTGTACGAGGTCATTGCTGTGCTACTCAAGTAGTACTAGGGAGGTTTTTTTTATTATTATCAAAGTTACAGCTACCCTTTCATACAAAAAAAAAAAAATAGTATTTTTGCTGTGATGTATGCAAACATTGAACATTCAGCATATTGCTAAGCTGAGTCTTAGCCATGTATTGGGAGGGGAGAGTATCATGTCAATTTCTATTGACTCTAAACTAAGGGGCTCACTTTATCATCATTTATCTGCTGCTAAGACAGCTTGTAGTTGACATTGATGGCTCTAGGGCCTGGTAGCTGTCATAACTTCATCATGTGTGGTGCCTAAGCCCAGGATTGTATATATTCCCTGAGGTATCTGCATAATGAGCCCAGCTTTTATACTACCCAGTATGCTAATTCTTTGGACAGGGGCTGTTGGAGTGCTCAAAAGACTGGCTAAAATAGTGATATATCCTAACAAAGGTTTTAGGCTAATACAGATTAGGGAATAATAGCGTTGTAGTATAAGCAGCTGTGGGAGATTTGTAATGGAAGAGGTTGAAGCTCTGGAGACAGAAGTCATTTTTAGGAAATTACACAAAGTGAACATTATGTTAGAACATCTTAACCTGCAAAATCATATAATGTACCTTAAGTAAAATGTTTTTACTCTTACACTGGATAATACATTAGTAAAGTAAACCCAATCTCTAAAATCTGGTATAATCTTTAACATGTCAATGTGATTTTAAATGTCATTTTCAATACTTTCAAATCTACAGCTTTCATTAAAATAATATATGATCTAGATAAAAGTCAGAGGAAGGAACCTCTGAGTGCTGAGGGGGACCAGAAAACCAACACAACCAACGTCTTAAGATGAAGACTCTGGGGGATAGTTCCTTTTTAACAGATCAGCTCTAGGTATGCAGGGGGATAGGTAAGGATTTATTATGCTTTTTTGAAGATAACTTGCTTTTTATTTTTTTTTTATTTTTGTGCAAAAGGGTCGCTTTAAAGCGAACCTTGCATCACAGTGCAAGGCCACTTATTAGTTTGACTCATACCCTTACCCCAGTAAAAATGTTGCATTAAAAAAAAAACCTTTCTGAGAAAAAATGTAAAATACATTTACCCTAAACCACAGCTTCTGGCTGCAGTGCGTAAGCTTGGGTGATATCATGGACCTTAAAAATGAGATCCTAGGAATGCTGATGATCCTAAATATCATTAGAAGATGCTCCAGCACCTAGCAAACCATTTTGTATCCTCAATGTTATTTTCTACTAACTGTTCTTTCAATACCTGTACATTTATATAACACTTCTCAACATTTACACTTATATAACAAAGCCTCTCCTCTTAAAACAATATGGCGGAGATCCTAGCTTTATGTGCATTCAGAACAATTGTCACAAAATGTGTCCATTGGATTGTAAAATAGAAGGAAATTCTGATAGAAGGCCCCATTAAAGCCATTTTCAGTAAACTCTAGGTCAGCAAAACCTCAATTGTTGCTTATTTGACAGACCAGAAGTAAAAAAAAAAAAAAAGATTTCTGTAAAGTTTTTGTGAAATAGCTAAAGCTCACTTCTATGACTCTCCTGTCAACAAATTCAAGGTTATTGTGATAGGGGCACAGAATATATATACACTTCATCTGCATAGCGGAATGTTGGAAATCTGGCTGCAGTCTGTGATGCTGTTACACAAGACATGATAAGGTTTCAATGTCTTAGGCTTGTTCCGGCTTTATCGTATGATTAGGGTGAATATGTAAATTCCTTTCCACTTCTCAAATAATGCACATTATGTCTGCACAGTGTTGATTCAGAGTGTAAAATTGATTAATATTTGTTTTCAAAATGACACGCTGTGATGTATGGATCCTTTTTTACAACTTAAATTAATACCTTAAAGAGATGAATTGCCTCTACAAAAGGATGCTAAAGTTCACACTGAGGAATTTGCATATTTATATTACAGGCGACTGATAATAATTGTCGAAACAGATTGTAATGTGGTCCGTTTTTCATTTTAATCTGGTTGTACTCTATAGTGAGATCTCATTAAATTCCAGTGGAAGAGAAGCCATTCTGTCATCCCATGGATGGGACATTTGCCTTAGAGTTAGGCAGTTCTGTTTTAGCTCATAAAATGTCTATGTACTGTTAGGTATATAGATTTTTAAATAATATATTCATTAACTAATTTTTGAATAGTAAGTCTTAATATGAAAACTCTTAGAAACTGTCAGATTTATCTATTGCAACCAATTATATTCCTGCTGGTAGAGGCTAAAAACAAAATGTATATTTTTGGTTGAAGGGTATAATTAGAAAAAAATGGGGACACAAACTTGCCACGTCATCTATCTATCTATCTATCTATCTATCTATCTAAATCCACATACAGTATATATACAATATGTTATACATAATAGCTTTTATCTAACTCTTTATTTCGATTTCATGTTTGGGTAGTAATACAATTGTTATGACAGCTCCAGAATCATTGCCAGTACTTTCAATGGTACTCACAGAATCCCTGCCAGGACTACCGATGGTACTCACAGAATCCCTGCCAGGACTTCCAACGTTTCTCACAGAATCCCTGCCAGGACTTCCAACGGTACTCACAGAATCCCTGCCAGGACTTTCAATGCCATCAGCAGAATAACTACCAGAACTTCCAGAGTTTCCTGAAACAATGCTAGGTATGCTCTCTGGTCCAAAGGAACTAAAAGGGAGATACTTTCCTTTCCAATGTCCCTCTGGTGCCAGCATTTTCTCCTGTGTGTTGTTTTTTTGTTACTTTTCATTGGCCAATGCAGGATGACATCACTCATGTGCATGCACAGGAGCTAGCCATCCCGGTACTCAGGATCAAGTCAGCCACTGTAAGCTGAGCTGTGCACATGCAGCTCAGCTTATATTCCAGGGATTGATGTAATCAGGCAGGTGGGTGTAGTTTATTGCAGAAGAGACATTGAATGTCTAAATAAAAAGCCTATCTGCTGACAGTGAGTTACAGTGGAACTTTGGTTCCACTTTAAAGTTCAACTGTGTCTTTAAACTAGCTGCCTGGGAGCATTTGACACAGTTCCCCATAAACGTTTACTGTACAAAATAAGGTCCATTGGCATGGACCAAAGGGTGAGTACATGGATTGAAAACTGGCTACAAGGGCATTCTGTGCTGGGACCAATCCTATTTAAATTTGTTCATAAACAACCTGGAGGATGGGGTAAACAGTTCAATCTCTGTATTTGTGGACGATAATAAGCTAAGCAGGGCAATAACTTCTCTGCAGGATGTGGAAACCTAGCAAAAAGATCTGAACAAATTATTGGGATGGGCAACTACATGGCAATCAAGGTTCAATGTAGAAAAATGTAAAATAATGCATTTGGGTGGCAAAAATATTGAATGCAATCTATACACTGGGGGGAGAACCTCTGGGGGAATCTAGGATGGAAAAGGACCTGGGGGTCCTAGTAGATGATAGGCTCAGCAATGGCATGCAATGCCAAGCTGCTGCTAACAAAGCAAACAACATATTGGCATGCATTAAAAAGGGGATCAACTCCAGAGATAAAGCGATAATTCTCCCGCTCTACAAGACTCTGGTCCAGCCGCACCTGGAGTATGCTGTCCAGTTCTGGGCACCAGTCCTCAGAAAGGATGTACTGGAAATGGAGTGAGTACAAAGAAATGCAACAAAGCTAATAAAGGGTCTGGAAGATATTAGTTATGAGGAAAGGTTGCGAGCACTGAACTTATTCTCTCTGGAGAAGAGACGCTTGAGAGGGGATATGATTTCAATATACAAATACCATACTGGTGACACCACAATAGGAATACATTTTTTTTTCGCAAAAGGGAATTTAACAAGACTCGTGGCCACTTATAATAATTAGAAGAAAAGAGGTTTAACCTTAAACTACTTAGAGGGTTCTTTACAGTAAGAGCGGCAAGGATGTGGAATTCCCTTCCACAGGCGGTAGTCTCAGCGGGGGGCATTGATAGTTTCAAGAAACTATTAGATAATCACCTGAACGACTGCAACATACATGGATATACAATGTAATACTGACATATAATCACACAAATAGGTTGGACTTGATGGACTTGTGTCTTTTTTCAACCTCACCTACTATGTAACTATGTAACTATGAGATGAGATTGGGTTTTCTCTGAACTCATCTCTATCCAAGCATCAAAATTGCACTTTTTTTTACTCCAATCAGCTGTGGGGCTAGTCATTCCCTGCCCTGCAGTACAGATCTGTATGGATCTCCATTGGATTCAGCTACATCTTTCTTTCTTATATATTTGTTTTTATGTGATATGGCATTGGTATGTATATGCTTTCACGGCTGCCACAATGTATAGATGTGTGCACCTATGTCCTGCTACATGTCCTTAATCTATGCTTTGTTGTATTATAAAATATCTTCAACATGTATGATCTTCTCTATATCCCTGAAGAAGGGATATATTTCCACATTCCCGAAACACGTTGGGCCTCATGAGAAGCAATTTTCATGCCTTGCATTAGCTCTTTATGAGCCTGGTATCTTCCAATTGTAATATATATTCTGTATTTCAGTATTCTGTACTTCTATGGTGATGTTGGCACCACTACTCCTGTTTTTAACACTTTAATCAACTTTGTTAAAATATTTTAATCAATACAGGTGTCTATCATAGTCTGCCCATAAATTCCCATAGTTGGGTACTTCTTGTTCCATATATTTAATTAAGGGATGTTGGCAACACACACTGGAGTCATAGTCACTCTACGGTGGTTCTTCTCTTCCATACAGATAAGCAAAAGGGCAGGATTCTGGTAATGTTGGTACCCTTTATATGGCTGCATGCCCATATTTTGCCAATGACTCATTTTAGGCATGTGTCCATATAAGGACACTGATGTCACCAGCACCCTGCCCCTTTGTTTACGTGTGCTGTGGGGCAGAAAATGACTCAGTCAGCAGCTGACCAGAGTTTAAAAAAAAATTGATTGTGATGTTCAGGTAGAGATGAGTTAAGAGGTTGCCTTAGCTTGTCTCCATTTGTCAGCTAGATCTATAGTACTGAAGCTTGTTTCTTGCTGTTGCTGACCTAGATTGCCTGACCATTCTTTCTCCAGCCTTGTCTAATGCCTTATTTGTTTCTGAGTTGGACTGTCTGACGACTCTCTGCTTGTCTCCTGCCAAGATCCCTTGTGTTTTTCTGACTACATTCTGGTCTCCTGTCACCCTGCTCCCATGGGCAAACCCAAGGGCTGTGACCTGCTGTCAGCTCACAGCTATGTAGTCCAGGAGCTCTGGTGAAGATCAACTGGTGCGTAGGGTCCATGTCTTGGGGGAACCCTTATCACTGGCCAGATGTAACATCTGTAACAAAAATGTAATTCTTGCCTGCACAACATTGTGATAGTTAAATATATTCATGCTATAATCTGAGCACCTGTCAGTCAGGGTGTAGAACTTTATGGGCTATATCTGGGAACTGGAAGTATTACAGGCTCCATGGCAGGATCCAGTTATCTACATGGCACGCAAAGCAGGACCTTAAAGTCCACTGGGGGGTTAATAGGCTTAGCCAACTTCACTGAGTTGTCACTGAGGTGCAGTTAAATACTGGTTTAAACCTCAAATAGACATATGCTACATCAGGAGGGAAGGCAGTAAAAACTCAAGCAGGGTTGCTCCATGAGGTTGACTCCTGGGGTGTGACTAGTTACAGTGAAATAGAAGTCACCATTGCACGCAGCAGGACCTATTTCCCCAAACTGGTGCATATACCACCAATTTAAGAAGCCTATCCTACTTCTAACTAACACTGTTTTACTTCCTCCATCAGCTCCCCCCCCCCCCCCCCCCCCCCCCACAGCTATTACCACTTGTATCAATTGACCCTTCCTTTTTAGATTGTAAGCTATAATGAGCAGGGCCCTCTGATTCCTCTTGTACCAAATTGTAATGTAATTGTAATGTCTGCCTTTATTTTGTTAAGCGTTGCACAAACTGCTGGCACTATATAACTCCTGTAATAATAATAATAATAATAATAATATACAACTAGAGTAAAACTGAATAATTTTACCCTAGCAACTAATAATGCTTAATCATTTAAATAAGTAATGTAATTCATACTTTTAGGAAACATAGTCCGTTCAGTTCAAGAATTGTCTTGCATTCCCCAGAGTCTTGTGGAATATAATCCAAAACAGTTTAGTTAACCTATAGGATTGGAGTAAAGACAGGGAATTTACATATGCATTTAAATTGTTGGTGGCTTGGCAATTTATCAAAAGCATTTGCATGGTTTCGCTATGCACATCTTGCAAACACTAGGTGATTTGGCCTCAACATAGAGACCTTAGAAGGGTAGAGAAATATACTGGTGTTGATTGACTAAAACTGAAGAGTGCAAAATCTGGTACAGCTGTGCATTGTAGCCAATTGTTAAATTATGCTTTGACAAAAAAAAAACCTGAAAGCTGATTGGTTTCTGTGCAGAGCTGGACCAGATTTTTGTACTCTCCGGTTTTAGTGTTACAACCCCATTGTATTCTATTGTGACCAAGGGGCTTACTAACCATGAGCAGTTAGGGCTGGGGAACAATAAAACTGCTGAAAAATTTCACTAGAATAATTATAAATATATATATAAATATATGTACTAGATGCCGCTTTACACCAGGGAGGTATGTTCACTACATGTGGACAAGGAGACATGCTTTATTCCAGGAGGCAGAAAAACAACATTTCTTAACCACTACAATACTGGGCACTTTCGCCCCCTTCCTTCCCAGAGCAATTTTCAGCTTTCAGCGCTCTCGCACTTTCCATGACAATTGCGCGGTCATGCAATGCTGTACCCAAATGACATTTTTACCATTTTGTTCGCACAAATAGAGCTTTAGTTTGGTGGTATTTATTCACGACTCCGTTTTTTATTTTTTGCGATATAAGCGAAAACATAGCGGAAATTTTGAAAAAAAACAATATTTTCTCTTTTCTTTTTTAAAAGAAATCCAATAAAATCAAGTTTTGTCATAAATTTAAGCCAAAATGTATTCTGCTACATGTTTTTAGTAAAAAAAATTCTGTTAAGTGTATAATAATTGGTTCGCGTGATCCCGGACATATGTACGCAAATGATCATGTACAGATGTGTGCAGGTGATCACGGACATATGTGTGCAGACAATCATTGGCACATGTTATTTTACTGGGACATATGTGAGGGACATGTCTTTTTATTATTTGGGGACATGTGTTTTTATTTGGGGACATGTGTTTTTATTATTTGGGGACATGTGTGTTTTGGAGACATGTGTGGGGACATGTGTGTTTTGGGGACATGTGTGGGGACACTGTGGGGACACTACACTGGAGATCAGTGAGTAAAAAGCTGTAAAAAAAACAGCTAATACTCACTGATCACCAGCCGGCTGCAGCGATCCGCTCTCCTCTCCTCACCGACGACTTCCGTGTGAGGAGAGGAGAGCCAATTGCCTAGCAACCGGCTGTTTGCTTACATCACATGATGGCTGTGATTCGACACGGCCTTCATGTGATCAGGAGGGCCAATCACAGAGTGACACGAGCGCATCGGGATCACGCCGCTGCGCGGGCACACGCGCGCGCGCGATCCCGCTACTTCTGAAGGACGTTCCGGAACGTCCGATCAGAAGTAGACGGCTCCCACCCGGCCGTATATGTACAGTGGCCGGGTGGGAAGTAGTTAAACAGCATGGGCATACAGTCACAAAAAGACAGTAACTAGACACCAAGGTATGGCCTAGGGGATATTAGTTTGCCAACTGGCAGAGGAATACTGAACATATTATTGGTGTTTTACAATGTCAAGATCCATAGAACAGAATAAAATAACAATGACACCTTGTCCAATTAAAGTGATGAGTATATTTCTTGATGCAATCATTGTTCGGCCTGTTTTGGTACTTTATGCTATGCATTTTTGGTGGGTGTTCCATACTGTATATTGCAGTAAATGAACTACAAATATAATGTTGATTTCTGCCACACTGTGCCTGCTTAGAAAATTAGTACCAAATATGTGTACCAAATTGCTGACTGTTCTTTATTTAATGCAGTATGGCAATGGTATTGTGCTGTTTTATTGCTAAATTAGTGATTTATGTAATCATCACACTCCATCTTGACTTTTACTGATTGCTTTCTGCAGGGCTTTTTTTTCAGAGAATGGGTGCAGGAACTCCCCTCTCTCAAGTCACCCCTTGTCTTCATCCCCTACCCAACCCCAAGCACTGTTCCTTGTTTCCACCCCATAGTCACCTCCCAGTACCACCTCTTTTAAATAAAACAACTAAGTATAATTTTCTGGTGCTAAGTAATCTGTACGGAATTTGGTAATTATAATAAAAAAAGCAGTAAAATGCATCCCTTGCAGCCAGCAACAATAGCCTCCCTAATCAAAAAAAAAGATCCCCCCACAATAATAGACACCCCCAACAATAACAGATCCCCCCAGCAACAATAGACTGCTTGCAACAAAATACTGCCTCGCAACAACATCCCACCCCAGGAACAATAGACCCTCCAGCAACAATAGACCCCTCCTTAACAGCAGATCACTACAAGAAACATAAGACCCCCCTCCAGCAACATCAGACCCCTTCCTCAACAATAGATCTTTCAGCAGCCAGCTTTAAAAAAAAACTCCAGCAGCCAGCAACAATTGACCCACTAGCAGGGGCAGCCCGTCCATTAAGGGCACACAAGCGCCTTCTCAGCATAGAGCCTAACCAGTGTTTTGTCATTGCAGAATTGACAATGCTGGGAGTCATGCTCATATTTTAACCCCATGAGTTCCTATGCATTTTACTCCTTACAACCTCTTGAGTTCCAGAGGCTTGTTTTTCATTTTGGAATATCTTGGTTTGTGATACGTTTTAGTATTGGTAACCTACCCCAGCCTTTTTCCAACCAGGGTGTGGTGGCACCCTGGGGTGCCTTCTGGGTTCTTCAGGGGTGCCTTAGCAAAATGCCTAAAATTGCCTTAAATCGTCCCAAAGATGTTACACAAAGCCATAGGTTTTAATTGTGCAGCATTAAACCTTGGGCACCGTGCAGGCCAGCTGCTGCCATTCTAATAACCAATGATGTCACAGGGTTGATAAGGAGAACATTATTGTTTGCTCCCTCTGTCAGCACTTGTGTAGCGGTACCCTCGTGAGAGCTGCTGAGTGTTGTAGTCCACCTGTCACTCTGCCCAGTCAGGCACACAATTTATAGTCGCTCTTTAAACAGAAAACAGCCCATGCACTTTAACCACTTAAGCCCCGGACCATTTTGCTGGCCAAAGACCAGAGCACTTTTTGCGATTCGGCACTGCGTCGCTTTAACTGACAATTGTGCGGTCGTGCGACGGGGCTCCCAAACAAAATTCACGTCCTTTTTTTCCCACAAATAGAGCATTCTTTTGGTGGTATTTGATCCTCTCTGCGGTTTTTATTTTTTGCGTTATAAACAAACGCAAATATCTCCGTAAATATCCCCCAAAAATTAGGGCTGTTACTGATTAAAATTTTTGTGTTCGATTAATCTATTTTTTTTTAATCGATTAATCGACTAATTTCAATTAATTATAACGCACATACAGATCCATCTACTTTTAGCTGATCTCCTTGCATTGCAACTCAGGAGTCAGTGGTAAATGTGGTATACACTATATACAATCACCCAACACTAGTTAGTTTCCACAATCCATGACTTAACTTCACAGTTCACACAAATACGTTTTAAATTCAAACTGTAGCACTGACGTAAGTAATAATTTTTTTCACAGTATGGCATGGACCCCTCAGGTGGTCATGCAAGCGGGTATCAAAAGGGTTAACAGACCATAAACTTCTCTAAGATTTAATTTTTGTTTTCAAATACAAACTACTCACAGAAAGATGATAAAAACACAGCATGTAAAGCCGACAATTGTGTTAGTTCCGTAGGGCAGCAGCGGGTGATGTCATGCGTAGCTCCTCCCCCATACACGTTACATTCAATCAGAACTTCAACGTCACCGGACTCCTCCCCCCTTCAATTCGTTAGCAGACGGAAGCACTTGGGGAAGGGGGGAGGAGTCCGGTGACGTCACGCACATCGACGATGGAACTTCCTGAAGACCCGGAAGCCGGCAGAGAGGTGAGTTCCCATCAAAAGAATTTTGATCGATCAAAGAAATTAACGATTAATCGAGGAATTAATCTTTAATTTCCACAGCCCTACCAAAAATATATAAAAAAATTTTTTTTTCCTCAGTTTAGGCCGATACGTGTTCTTCTACATATTCTTGGTAAAAAAAAAAAATCGCAATAAGCGTTTATTGATTTGTTTTGCGCAAAAGTTATAGCGTTTACAAAATAGGTGATAGTTTTATGGCATTTTTATTAATAATTTTTTTTTTTTTACTAGTAATGGCTGTGATCATTGATTTTTATCATTACTGCGACATTATGGCAGACACATCGGACATTTTTGGGACCATTGTCATTTATACAGCAATTAGAGCTATACAGATGTACTGATTCCTGTGTAAATGACACTGGCAGTGAAGGGGTTAACCACCAGGTGGCAGTGTAGGGGTTAAGTGTGTCCTAGGGGAATGTTTCTAACTGTGGGGGGGGCGTGGCTGTGTATGACACGTCACTGATTTCTGCTCCGATCACAGGGAGCAGAGATCAGTGACACTGTTACTAGGCAGAATGGGAAGATGCTTGTTTACATTAGCATCTCCCTGTTCTTCCTTCCCGTGAGACTATCACAGGTATCCCCAAGGCGATCAAGTCCGCGGGACCCGCGATCGGACTCACGGAGGTCCTGACCGTCACGCGGGCCGCCGGCGGCACGCACGCGATGGCACGGCGGCAAATTTAAAGAGATGTACCTGTACGCCCATTTGCTTGTCCGTGCCATTCTGCCGACGTACATCTGTGTGCGCCGGTCAGGAAGTGGTTAAGGAGAAGGCAAAAAAGCTCCAAAGAAATAGGTTCTTTCCAGCTTAAGCGAGCGCTGCTTAAGCTGGACAGAACCCATTTCTTTGGAACTTTTTTGCCTTCTCCTTTATGTTATATTTGCTTATAGCAGCTACTTAGTTTAATTTACTTCTTATCTTGTGCGCTGAATAAGTGACCATGTTTGCTTTTACTTATAGTCCATGCACTTTGTTTTGTTTTTTTATTTACATGGGACCAACTATATACACTCTAGTCTTCACTCCAGCACATCACTTACTTGTACTTCCAGGACCAACTATCACAGGTTTAGGCCTGACACTGGCTCTCTGCATTGGCGATCTGCATTGTTTACATAGGCAGACCGCCTTTCTGTCTCTCTTGAGAGAGATTGCTGGGTGCCGGTGAACATTGGGTCCGCTGGACCTGCTGATTGGCTCCCGCGCACGCTCCAGACCTGGAAGAAGCGGCGACGTACAGGTACGTTCTTTTTGCACCGCTGGGTCGCCCTGCTGCAGTAAATGTGCGGTGGGCAGTCCGGAAGCGGTAAAAGGGTGACTTGGCTAAAGATAGGGCTTTAGTTTGGTGGCAGATTCTTTTGGCTTTTATGGAGAATTTTTTTTAAAATAATTGAAAAAATGTATTTTGCTTTTATTTTTCCCTGCTCAATGTTTACACAAATTGTGCATTCCAATATATTTACCACAAAAAATGTGCAATAAAGGACTTCTGATAAAAATGATATCACATTAGTGCAATTTTTATATAATGTAGCAGAATGCTAAAGGTCAACATTTTATGTATGGGTTTTACTTTAGAAGAGCGTTATTCACCTTTATAACATTATATTGCAACGTATGCAGGGGAAACAATTGTATGCATAAACTGTTAGTATTAACAAATTAGCATAGCAAGAACTTTTTCATAGGTTTGCAACTGCTAAAAAACGGAAAATTGTATACTTACCTTCCGTAATTTTCCTTTCCTGTTGCATCACATGGCAGCATACACATATGGGTTGTGGCTCCGCCCCCACAACCTGATAGGACCGCGTAGCTATTAAACCTTGAGAGGGCCCCCGCCCCCACATTCTCAGTATCCAGATACCTCACCTCAGCGGGTGGGTATTTGTATGCTGCCATGTGATGCAACAGGAAAGGAAAATTACGGAAGGTAAGTATACAATTTTCCGTTTTCCTGTCGCATCATGGCAGCATACACATATGGGGAATAACTCGCAAACTGGGTGGGGCTGAGCAAAACAAGGTTTATTTACAAGGAATTGAGGAATTGGACTGTATGATTGCCCTTCCAAATTCTGCCGTGGACAGCCTGGCGGCGTCCACCTTGTAGTGTGACATAAAGGTGCTTTTCGAAGACCAAGTGGCTGCTTTACAGACAGTTTCCGATGAGACCCTGCAGAAAGCCGCCCAGGAGGTCGCCACTGCCCTCGTGGAATGTGCCCTGAAGACCTCCGAAACGGGAAGGCCTTGAAGAGTAGGCTCTTTTAGTTGTCTTAATCTAGGAGGTGACTGAGCATTTGATGCTGACTGACCCTGCCTTAGGCCACGCTGGAACCGAGAACATATTTCAGCTTTCCTAAGTGAGAAGGTAGTTGCCAAACAGGCCACCAGCCTTAGCTCAACATCCAGGGGATGTGGTTCTCTCACTCAACCAAGAAAAGACAGCAAATTTACTTCCTGGTTAAATTGGAAGGAGAAAGACACCCCATGGATAAAAGCAGTCTGGATTTTAAGGACCATTCTGTTCTGTCCAGGTATAATGTTAAGTGAGGCTCCTTGAGTACAAAGCCTGCAGTTCTGACATCCTTCACAGAGGTTGTAGCAACCAGAAATATGGTATTTAGGGTTGCAGAGTGTAGTCAATTCTGTAGGATAGAAATGAGGCCTTGATGGAAGTGGGGACCATAAGCAAGTTCCACATATGGAACAAATGGTTTCCTGTGAGGCCTATAACTTCATGCAAGCCTTTTAAGAATTGCATCATTAAAGGGTAAGGACTCCTTAGACCTCTGCAAGTGCAGACAAAGCCGAACTTTGAGCTTTTAAACATATTTGAACCTATGCCCCTGATTAGCCCCAGTTGTAAGAACTGTGGAACCTTGGCTGGTTTAGGTGATAAAGGACTCCACGCTTCGCTGTGTGAGATCTGTATAATTTTCCCATAGTCTTAGGTAAATCTTATTCATGAAGATCTCTGGATTGACAAGGTAGGCACTACCTTCACTATGCATAATTGACCTGGTAGCCACTGCCTCTCAACTTCCATGCCATCAAAAGTAGTCTCTTGGAGCTGGATGGAAAAAAACTCTCCATTAGAGAGCGAATCCGTCATTACTGGAAGCAGTGGTGATTCAATGATTAAGGGCAGGAGAGAGAGAGACTAGAGCCACCCAAGCCAAAAATTGTATATTTGCAATTATTGATACAGGAAGCTCCGCTGACAGCCTAAGGATTCTACCCTTCCACTGTTGTCTAGGCATAATACAAATCTTGCTGCTCTTGCTAAAAAAGGAGTGAATGACAGAAGTGCTTTGAACACTACTCGGTTGAAGAAAATGCAATACTATTCCTCATAAGCTTAACATCCCATAACCTTTCTAGGTGGGGTCTGATGTCATAATCTAAACATAAACATGATGTCTGATGTTCCGTCTGAAAACAATTGGTCAGTTACGAAAAACCAAGGATACTCCGGCATTGTTCTGCTGGAAGAGACTTCACTCCCAATGAACCTTTGGCTTTCTCTGTCAGAGGATGGAAATTACCTTGTTTCAGTTCTACTGAATTTTTCCTGTCGCTATTGCAGACAGTAAGACCTTTGTGAATGCCCTGGGGGAGATGTACAGACCGAAGGGGAGGAACTCACTGTTAAAGGAATTGAGGATGAATTGGGACAAGTAGGTGTCTGATAAACCTACAGGAGAATCCTGCCTCCCAGATTTATGAATAATATAATTGATTGGAGGTTTCCCATCTTGCACAACTCTAACTTCCTGTGCTGCTTGTAAAAAAATGTATTTTTTATTTTTTTTTTACAGAGGGGAACCAAATCCTCATCTCCTCTGGTTATCCAGAACCTTAACGATTGCTTTTTTTTTTATTATTTATTTATTTATTTTTTCGATACAGCTACAAACTGGAACAGAATTTTTTACTTTTCCATCAACTCTGGTAGCCTGGCTGACTGGAAGAGATTGAAAGGTGGACTTCCCACCTGTCAATGTTATATGGTCGTTATGCTCATTGAATTATCCCCCTGCATGGGTGAGTTTTCATGTTATACTTTTTTGATAAAAAAATTATTGTAACTAGAAAGGCGGACCTCCCCTGAACTTCCACCAATGTCACGCCAATATAGCTGATATGGCCCACTGATCCTGAAGGTTTTCCCTCCAGGTGTGTGCATAAAGCTTTGCACAGGCACCCCCTGGATTAGTGCACCCTTAGAAGGGACTTCCGCTGTACTCCTAGGACAGGAGCCTTAGATCTTTTAAGGCTTCAATAATGAAGATTGGGTACTTCTCCAGTTAGTTTACTAATCTTTTCCCCCCGTAGGATTGTGCCTCCTGGCGTCTACTTGGGAGTCGCCACCTTTATGGTGGACCTTTGAGTTTTCTGTTTTTTTGTCAGATGATATTCGCCCTGACCCTCTAATGGTCACCCTTGAGATGGCTGTATGCTGTCTACTCCCGAATAGATTGGATCCGTGTTCTGGTGTCTTACACCATTTTTTTTTTTTTTTTTTGCGGAATCGACCAACCATGGCTTCAGCCATAATGCACTCCTTGCCGTGACCGCGGGAAACACCGATCTTGAAAAACGTCAATTGACGTCTGAAACATTCACCACAGAGTATGCCACCAATTCCAGCTCCTACAAAGCTGTTACCGCCTTGTCTCTTTACTTTTTCCAGACGGGCTTATTTAAAGGGTTACTCCACTTTTTTAATCTGCAGGGCTGCAATTTTCCTGTTTGTATGACTGGTTTCACTGATTTTCCCAGAAGTCTGCGTCAAGATAAGTCAGATTTTTTGGCATCCACTGCAATAAAAAAAAATTCATTTTTGATAAGATATTCCCAATAGGGATGCAGACCCTGCCACTTTCCCAGCTGGTTGACAATTCTGAAACCACTCCCATTAGACTTATTCAGCACATGGGTTGGTTATTGCTGATGTGCCAGTACCTGCAGATGCTACAGTATGTAGGAGCACTTCAGATCTAGATCTAATTTTCAGACTAGAGCCTCCTTGAATGTGACATGTCTTGCCAGCTACCTTCATGACGCATCCATCATTGGAGTAGACTGCAGCAGGTTGACCTCTAGCTCTTTCAGGGTATACAGTGGATAGCCTGTTTAGGAGGGCATTTTTTCTCTTCCCCTTTTCAATTATTCCTGGATTAACTCTTCCAGTTGTTAAGTGAAGGAAATTAGTACTTTTTAACCTTGTGGAGAGTTTCCTCCACTTCAACCCAGGCAATTGTGTCCTTAGCTGCCCCTGCAAAAAAAAGTCTCTATTGTGCAATCTTCAAAGCTTGTGCAAGCTTTCGTATTCGGACACCACCTACTGGTTCTGGTTGGAAGCGCTATGCAATTTATGCACTGTAGCTTATCAAGCAATGACTTTCCGCCACAAATGCAGCAACCATTAGGGTAGGCTGGTAATTAGTGGGGTTTGTAAACGGGGAGCAAACAAAATGAGAGGTGAGATGATGACATTGATCAATCTTGCCTATATGTCTGCCCTTTATAAAACGGTGACTGTTCTGGCTTTAGCAGGCTCTCTTCATCTTGAGGTCCTTGCAGGGCTGTATAGTGCTTGTTCATTTGACACACTAGCTTGGCGGGCAATGACTTTCCACAACAAATGCAGCGATTATTAGGGCTGGTAGTTCTGGTTGGAAGCGCTATGCAATTTATGCACTGTAGCTTGTCAAGCAATGACTTTTCACCACGAATGCAGAGACCATTGGGTCTGGTAATCTGTGGTGTTTGTAAACGGGGAGCAAACAAAATGAGAGGTGAGATGGTGACATTGATCAAGCTTGCCTGTATGTCTGCACTTTGAACGGTGACTGTTCTGGCTTTAGCAGGCTCTTCATCTTGAGGTCCTTGCACAGCTGTATAGTGCTTGTTAATTTGACACACTAGCTTGGCAGGCAATGACTTTCCACAAATGCAGCGACTATTAGTGCTTGTAATTTGTGATGTTTGTAAACGGGGAGCGATGATAATGATGGGTGAGGTGATGAGATTTAATCAACATTGCCTCGATGTCTGTTCTTAGATGGTGACTTGTCTTGACCGTCAGAAGGCTCCCTCCATCTTGTAGTCCTTACAGGACTATAGATATTGGCTCTCTTTTTCTCAATCTTCACTACTTACCTAATCCCTATACCTTAATGGGTGGTCTGACTGGACAGCGTTTCCCATAGGAACAGAGCAAAGCAGCAGATTGAAATGAAGAACAGAATAATGCTAAGTCTCCACTACTGCGACCTGAAAGTCGCATGATTTGCTGCAAATTTGATGCAACTTGGAACAATGCCTGTTGTATTCTTAAGGTCTATGAACACAGATATAAATGAACGGTACTAGTTGTAAATCATGGGGTACGGCTTTGCAGTAACAAGTCGCACTAGTGGAAACCAAGCCCTAACACAGTGACCCAGAGCAAGCATTGAAAAGGAGATGGGGAAAAACCCAGGTGAAGGTCATAAAAAGGGAAACATACCTGCTCCACCATTTGTTGCCCAAAAAATTCCATAAAAAAACATTTAGAACTCACATTTGCTACTAGTGATGATATCAGTGCCTGAGCCTGTTCAGATCACCAACCTCGGACATTTTTGACACATTTTTGGGACCATTGTCATTTATACAGCAATTAGAGCTATACAGATTGATCAGTCCTGATGTACTGATTCCTGTGTAAATGACACTGGCAGTGAAGGGTTAACCACTAGGTGGCAGTGTAGGGGTTATTTTTATTATCTTAAGTGTGTCCTAGGGTGTGTTATAGTTACATAGTTAGCTAGGCCGAAAAAAGACACAAGTCCAAGTTCAACCATAAAAAAAAAGAAATAAATAAAAAAAAAAATATATCGTACAATCCAATAAACCCCATATTATACCCACAGTTGATCCAGAGGAAGGCAAAAAAAAAAAAAAAAAAAGAGCATGCTCCAATCTGCTACAGCAGGGAAAAAAAATCCCTTCCTGATCCCCCTAGAGGCAATCGGATTTTCTGTGGGGGGGGGAACCACCTCTGGAGGGAGTCTATTCCATATTTTCACAACTCTTACTGTGAAGAAACGTGGCTGTGACCTGCTGGACTGCATGCTCGGATAAGGGCTGTTATGGATTTCCATACCAGACCTGAAGTACCACAGTAGAAATTATAGCGATATCACTTGTCGATTTTAAATGGGCACCTGATTGCATTTTACACATAGCATTCTGTGGCCTTTGCCTAATAGGATCTTGTGTGCAAGCTGTAGAAGATAACTTTTAAAAAAGAGTCAGTCTACTATAGTCTAATGGTGAGCTCTTAAATGAGTGGGTAGAGCACAGATCCACTTCTGTTTTTTTAGAAGATCCGATTGAAGGTAGGCGGGTATAAATGGACACAAGTCTGTTTACACTTTCTGAAAGTGCACCAAACCCACAGGTAAAACCAGAAGTCTATGGCTCAGCGCAGGTAAGCCACAGGTGCTCTGCACTACACCTGCGGATCAGTTTGACAGCAGCCCAGTAACCACTGCAGAACATATATGTCCCTATATACACTGTGATTTTAGTAATAAACTTGCTGTCCCAGGCAGAGTGCATTTGGTATCACTCCGCCTATGACAGGAGCTGGTGCTATACAGGAAGCATTGGCTTATGCAGCTCTATTCCGCAGCTGCTTGCTTTCTCTACCGCTGGCTTCATCACAACACTGATGCTCTGACATTGCGGGTAGGCAACCTGCAATCTGGGCTTGGCAACCCGCCATCCCAGAGCAGAAGGTCACCGGCCAGACATGGCACTTTGCCACATTTATGATGGCATGCAAAGGAAGTCTGGTACAACCTACACATGAAGAAAACCGGCCCGTCAGTGCTTGCAGCTGGCTACACAGGAGGGAGTCCCGCTGGTTATTCCTGCCTCTATTCCCATCCACCTCTGTTCCCCTCAGCCTCATTTGGCTTGCCTGCATTTAGCCGATATATATTGGTGTTTGGGCGGTACTAGGGTATGCTGCACCCCCTCCTCCATGGATGCTGTACCTGGCCCGCTTTTCAGCTCCGATCACAGCGCACTGCTCAAAAGGTTGCCTACCCCTGGTCTAGACTTATATCCTGCCCCCTGAAAGTACTAAAAATAACAATTGAATGATGTAGTAAAGTAAAGTAAAAACTTTGTTATAACCCAAGTATTTTTTCAAAAAAATAATAAAGGGAATAATTATGAAACAGAGTCACAATCACAGCGGCTCTTTACTATGTGATCAGCTGATCACATGTAAACAGACTTGCTTGTTATCGGCAGCCCTTTCCTCCCCCGCTGTGTCTGTATGAGGAAAGGAGAGGCAATAATGTAAGTAAATTATTTACACTGATAATTAGTGCCCTGATCATCAATGCTGCCTATCAGTGCTGCCTATCACTGCTCATCAATACCACCCATCAGTGTCCACCAATTCCACCTATCATTGCCACCTATCATCGATCAGCAATGCTGCCTATCAGTGCCCAAAACAGTAGAAATCTCTCCTGCGCTTGGGTGTCTAGTATCTCAGTACGTGGTGCGACCAACTTTATAAAGTAATGCCTGCCGTCTTGCAGCCCTCCTCAGAATAATGGGTATTTGTAGACTAAAAGAAAAAGAAATCAAGGAGGAGGGTGCACTGACCTAGTGCATTACCACTGGTAAAGCTTTATTAAAGCATAAAAAACAGCAAAATATATATTCACAAACTAGTTTTGCCCGCTTAGGCTCTGAAGAAAGGGGTACTTCCCTGAAATGCGTCAGCCATTTGTGATATCGGTTTTACCCACATCAGGTCCTGGCTTGCCGGTGTTCAGAACAGCTTACCTGCTAAATTGTCAAAGCCTCATACAAATGTTCGTTTGTGAGTATATATTTTTCTGTTTTTTATGCTTTAATAAAGCTTTACCAGTGGTAATGCACTAGGTCGCTGCCTATCAGTGCCCACCAGTGCTCATCAATGCTGCATATCAGTGCCCATCCGTACCAACTCAATGGTGTCTATCAGTGCGCAATGCCCATCAGTGCCGCCTATCAATGTTCATCAATGCCGCCTATCAGTACTTCCTATCAGTGCTCATCAATGCTGACTATCAGTGCCACCTATCAGTGCTCATCAATGGCACCCATCAGTGTCACCTATTAGTGCTCATGAATGCCACCTGTCTCCTCAGCATGGCTCTGAGCAGAGAGCGTCTCTATCATACAGCTCAGAGCCAGTGCTCTATCGAATACTGCCTCACATCCTCCCTCCCCACTCCGTCCTCTCTCGCACAGGATGAGAGAGGAGACAGCTGGTCTGCTCATTCTCCCCCTGACCCTCTCCTCCTGTGTGTGCTCTGCTCTGCAGGAAGTCAAGTGTAATGCTAACGAGTTCACACTTCCCACAGAGTGGGAGAATGAGCAGGCTGTCTCCTCCGGAGGTGGGAGGGAGGACGGGAGGCAGTATTCCATAGAACACCGGCAATATGAGAGAGATGCTCTCTGCTCAGAGCCTTGCGACTACCAACCCCGCTGGGGCCCCCGACAGTGGCGGAATGCCGGGGCCCGGTCGCAAGTGTGACTGTTGCGACCCTGGTAGTTCCGCCACTGCTTTGAAACCCTAGCAAATAAATCTTTGGACTTTCAGAAAGTGAACAAGAAAGTGACTGATGATCAGCACGCAATGATCATTCTGCTTGCCAAGGTCTTGGCATATTAGACATATGAATGCTGAGATCTGGTTAAGGTCAATCTTTGCTGTAAGACAGGGGTAGGCAACCTTGGCCCTGCAGCTGTGGTGAAACTAAAAATCCCATCATGCCTCTGCCTCTAGGAATCATGTAATTGTCAGTGTCTTGCAGTGTCTCATGGGACTTGTAGTTTCAAAGCAGTTGGAGGGCCGAGGTTGCCTACCCCTGCTGTAAGGCATTGTTTTTTTTAGTTGTTAGTTGTTAGTTCTGCCATTGCATTTAAACCCTACGTCAGTTCACCTAAATCGTTCCATATTTAGCTTAACCACTTAACCTCCAAAAGATTTACCTCCCTTCATGACCAGGCCATTTTTTCCAACACGGCACTGCGTTACTTTAACTGACAATTGCACGGTCGTACGACACTGTACCCAAATACAATTTATGTCCTGTTTTCCCACAATTAGAGCGTTATTTTTGTATTTTTTTTATTTGCTGAGCTATAAAAAAAAAAAATGACAGTTTTTTACTTCCTGATATTATATCCAAAAAAAAATAAAAAAATCGAATTTCTTCATAAATTTAGGCTAATATGTATTCTGCTACATATTTTTGGTAAGCGTTTATTGATTGGTTTGAGCAAAAGTAATAGCGTCTACAAACTATGGGATATTTTTATTTATTTACATTTTTTTTTAATTTTTTTGTTACTGGTAATGAAGGTGGTGATCAGCGACTTATAGCGGAACTGCGATATTGTGGCAGACATTCTAACAGTAATTTACACTTTTGACACATTTTGGGAACCAGTAACACTAATACAATGACCAGGGCTAAAAATATGCACGGTCAATGGACCAATGACACTGGCTGGGAAAGGGTTAACATCAGTGGTGATCAAAGAGTTAACTGTGTGCCTAACCAGTGTTTTACTATACTGTTTAAAGGGTGCTTTTAGTAGGGGAAGAGATGGAATTTATTCCTTGCTTTGCAGGGACACAAACTCCATCCCTTCCCACCTGTATGTAAACAAGGCAAATCCCAGTTCTGTCTCTGCCTGACGAGCAGTAGGAGGAGGAGTAGGAGGACATTGAGCACCATTGGATTCCACTGTGTGTGTATTAACAGCGAAAGCTATAGGGAAACTGCTATAGGGTGGATGGGAGGTGGTTAAAGCAGACCTTTCACTTTCAGCCTCCCCAACTCAAATCACCATATGCAAGCTTAAAAAACAACTTATTAGAAAAAAAAGTAAAAAAACATAATAATTATTTACCAAGCTACATCAACTAACAACATTGCAACGACCTAAAGCCATGACAGCTATGCCAGATATATACCTATATTATCTAGAGGGCCAATGACTTCTGGAAACGGAAGGGTATAGTCACATTGACACAGCTATATAATTATAGAACATTACACTCATTTGAATATCTGTGTAAACAGTATGATATTTCATATAAAATTTTTTATAAAAATTTTACAGCTTCGACATGTGTTACAGTCACACTTAACCACTTTCAGACTGGACCATTTTGCTGGCAAAAGACCAGAGCACTTTTTGCGATTCGGCACTGCGTCGCTTTAACTGACAATTGCGCGGTCGTGCGGTGTGGCTCCCAAACAAAATTAACGTCCTTTTTTTCCCACAAATAGAGCTTTCTTTTGATGGTATTTGGTCACCCCTGTGGTTTTAATTGTTTGCGCTATAAACAAAAAAGGAGCGTCAATTTTGAAAAAAAAAAAACGCATTCTTTTTTACTTTTTGCTATAATAAATATCCCCCAAAAAATGCATAAAAACATGTTTTTTTTCCTCAGTTTAGGCCGATACATATTCTTCTACATATTTTTGGTAAAAAAAAAATCGCAATAAGCGATTATTGATCGGTTTGCGCAGAAGTTATAGCGTTTACAAGATAGGGGATAGTTTTATAGCATTTTTATTAATCATTTTTTTTTATTAGTAATGGCTGCGATCATCGATTTTTATTGTGACTGCGACATTATGGCGGACACATCGGACATTTTTGACACATTTTTGGGACCATTGCCATTTATACAGCAATCAATGCTATTTAAATGCATTGATTCCTGTATAAATGACACTGGCAGTGAAGGGGTTAACCACAAGGGGGCAGTGTAGGGGTTAAGTATGCCTAGAGGTGTGTTTCTTACTGTGGTGGGGCGCGGCTGTCAGCTAGTGAATGCTGATCTCTGCCCCAATCACAGGGAGCAGAGATCGGCGTCACTAGTTGCTAGGCAGAACGGGGAGATGCTGTGTATTTCCGCATCTCCCCGTTCAGCCTTCCCGTGAGACGATCGCGGGTGTCCCCGCGGCGATCGAGTCTGCGGGACCCGCGACCGGCCTCACGGGGGTCCCGACTGGCGCGAGAGCGCGCCGCTCCCGGCGCGCTCCCGGTGGCATGGACGGCATTAAAGAGGGACTTATGTATACGCCCTCCTGCCTGTCCGTGCCATTCTGCCGACGTATATCATCGTGCGCCGGTGGGGAACCGGTTAAGTAATCAGAACCCTCACAGGGCCCTAAGGGACTAATATCTACTGTATACTATACGCACAGTACATCCAGGCTAAAGTAGGCAGGAGCCCATTGAGAGTAAGAGATAAATGGCAGATGATTATTCCGAAATGACAGATGAGATGTGGGAGGAGATTTGCTCTATACATCTGACGGTCTCACCAGTGGCTATTAATAGACGAATTCAATTATATATGAGGCATCAGGTATATCTTAGCCCAAGTATTCGGAATGGGGTGTAGGGCTGCATGGAATTGCCTGCAATGTCATCAAGAGGGAGCAGATTTCTTACACTTAATGTGTAACTGCGACCACTCCTTAAGATATTGGATTCAAGTAATAGGAAAGCTGTCGAATGTGTTTTGGGTAAATCGATCCCATGTAATGTAGAGGTATTCTTGTTGGGATTACTGGACGATGAGATTTGGCCTAGATATATTAAAACTTTACTGCAGGAAACATTATTCTTGGCACAGAAGCAAATAGCTGTAAGGTGGATGCAGGTGGAACCACCTTCGGTAAACCAATGGATGAAAACAGTTAATCAAATGATACCCTACAAGAAAATAATGTATGAGCATAGAGGAGGGATACAAAAATATCATAAGATATGGGACGTATGGAATAATGCGCATGTAACTGTGGATAGGAATGAAAGATAAATGGATAGAGAATTGGACAGGAAATATTATAAGAAAGGGATGGGAAAAAAAAAAAAAAGGTGACTGGCAGCGGTCAAAAGAGTAATCAGGATTGGTATATGATAGTAGTGAGAGTGTATTGAAGCCTGTTGGAGGATAAATTGGAAGTACAGGCATACCCCACTTTTAAGTACACAGTGGGGTTTATTTACTAAAGCTGGAAAGTGCAAAATCAGGCTCACTTCTGCATAGAAACCAATGAGCTTCTAACCCAAGATTATTCAATTAAAGCGGATCTGGACACACTTTTTGAAGTTGATGTCACTGCCTTTTAAATCCACCAAATAGTGCTCAATTGACGTTTTTTTTTTTTTTTTTTTTTTTAATCGTACCTTGCAATCGATGGCCCTGTAATTGTCCACATTCTCCTGTCTCTGCGGCTGTGGGTGGGGATTTTGCGGGTATCCGCATCATTTCCTGGGATTGCCGCACTGTCTCCTGGGATCTGGTGTTGTTAATCCCAGGAGTCAGTGAGGTAGAGCCGACGCGAAATCTCGCATGATTTCACGGACGTGACCTTTCTTGTGAAGCTCTCTCCCCGTTCTGAGAGAGCTTCACATCACAATGGGGGCGGGAACTTCCGAAGACGCCACCCGTTGTGATGGCAACATTGATGTTTACGTCGCTCGGTGCAGTTGCCACTGAGCATGCACGAGGGAACCAGCAAGGAATGCTGGTACTTCCAATGTAGTGGAACCAGGAAGTAGTTACTTGTGGGCTTCAAATGCCCACAAGCAAAATGAAAACTGCTATACAAGATTTTTATAACTGGCCATTTGAATACCGGAAAGCAACATTAAAAGTGAGTAGAAGGTTATTATACTAGTAATTTGAAAGTTTAAAAAAATAAAATAATAAATTGTGTGCAGATCCGCTTTAAGCTTTGGTAATAAAACCTGGAACTCATTGGTTTCTATGCAGAAGTGAGCCTGATTTTGCACTTTAGTAAATAAACCCTATTGTGTACTTAAAAGTGGGATATGCCTATATTTATGAAAATGTAAAGGATATAGACTATATATATATATATATATATATATATATATATATATATATATATATATATATATATATATATATATATATATATATATATATATATATATATATATATAGATGTTGTAAAAATATATTTTTGAAATAAAATAAAGAGTATTTATTAAAAAATAAAAATAAAGCATAGGGAAGCTGCCTATGATATGTTTTCTAACACTTGTAGTTACATAATTAGTGAGATAGAAAAAAAAAACAGTAGCCCATCCAGTTTAACAGACAAGAAAAAGATATTGAAAACCCCCATATACACAATTCTATACCCACAGTTGATCCAGAGGAAGGCAAAAAAAAACAAAAAACAATAAGTGATGATCCAATTCGCTTCAGTGGGAGGAGGGGGGGGGGGCGGCGTGGGGGGTGATCCTTCCTAATCCACTGGGAGGCAATCAGATATTCCATTGATCAACTACCCCTGGTGTTATTACCTCTACATAATTATATCCAGTTATATCCAGTTATATCCAGTTATATTACATTTAGGAATGCATCCAGGCCTTTTTTAAAACAATCTACTGAACTGACCAGAACCAGTTCTTGAGGGAGTTTATTCCACATTTTCACAGCTCTTTTCCTCCAGACGTAAAGCATCACCCCTTGTCCTCTGTAATGACCTGAAAGTAAATAACTCTACGCCAAGTTCACTATATGGACCACTTATGTATTTATACATGTTGATCATATCCCCCCTTAATCTCTTCTTCTTAAAAGAGAATAAATTCAGCTCCTCTAATCTTTCCTCATAGCTGAGCTCCTCCATGCCTCTTATCATGAGGTGATTTGAGTTGCCTGATTTATTAGGCACTCTTAGCATTTAGGTGCCAGGTCCGTTTTCATGCTTATGTAACTAATCTCTTCTTCTGGAATCCTCAGATCAGAACTTTCCCCCAAAAAAGGAACAGATGAAAGGTCTTCTGTGAATAATGTTTTAAATGTATAAAAATAGTTTGGGCTATATGCAATAAACTGTTCACAAAAATAATTTGCATAGAATGTTTACATTTAGATAAAATATTTTACAGGTCAATAATATGAAATTAAATAAAAATTGTACAGATTTCATTAGTAATTATGCGGTGCAGTTTTCATACAGGTTCAGCAGGGTGAATAATATCTGAGTTGAAGGCAGGAGCATCGGGATTTGTCAACTAGACAATCTTCAATGCATAACTGTAAAGCTCTACCAAGAGAGCCATTCACAAAGGAAAACAAATCAATGCACAGGCCAGAAGTCCTGATACGGTGTATTGTGCATTCTAGAATGTGATAATATCAATTATAATAGAGAGAGATGTCATCCATCTGACTTAAGCAGCTCCAGGTCAGGAGAGGATGTGACGCCTCACTTCACATCAATTACTACATGTAGCAGAGAGATTGCAAAGCAATTCCCTTTGATAGTTTTACTCAATAAATAATTATATAGTTATTGTAGAAAAGCTTCCTTAGAAGTACAATACAAAAGGACTGTCATCAATTTTTCCCTGGTTTCTGCCGTCATTCCTCCTAAATTCTCTTATCTATTACATCCCGGTGGAACATGATCTTCCCTCCATTCTGCTTTCTGTTGAGGCAGAGGTAGGGTGTAATAGAGCTGCTAATTTTTTTACAACTCAAACAGCCAATAATGTCATCTTAGTGAAAGAGTTCCCTGGCATTGGGTATCTTCCAGCTGACAGATGCAGTTCAGCCTTATGAAAATCAGCATGACTTCAAAAACCTGTGAGATTTCACAGCAGTTAGGGTGAAAGTTCAAGTGGAATTTGTATTTGCAGATTAAATCCTGCAGATTAAATGTGTACACTTTCCAAACAGTGCCCTTTTCTCTTTTCCGGTGGGTTTATACAGAATATGTGGAGTAGTGGGTTTCATGTAGTCACATACATACTGAAATGTCTATGATTTTCAGAAGCACATGATTCCACATTTATGGTCTAGAGCCCTACGGACGCAATGAGTAACGATGACACATAGGAACAACACAAAACTCACCAACATGAAATAGACCTGAAAGTGTGCCTTGGTCTACCGTATGGTACACCAAAATAAGGGGGCATACCCTAGATAAAGAATGATAAGAAGTAGTTATGGAATAATGTGGAATGAGTATTCAGTCTGGGGTAAGAATACTTGGAAGAGGCTTTAAAAGGGGAGGGTGGGTGGGTATCACGCACAGGAAACCGACAAAGACCGGCGGCCTTTGGGCTGCTTAAATACCCTCCGGGCTCCTCCCATAACTTCAGGCCGGTACCCGGCCTTCCAATTTATGGTCTAGAGCCCTACGGACGACATGAGTAACGATGACACATAGGAACAACACAAAACTCACCAACATGAAATAGACCTGAAAGTGTGCCTTGGTCTACCGTATGGTACACCAAAATAAGGGGGCAAAAACCTTCAGGTAGGGGATAATTATTTATTAAAGGCAATGTCACTGAGTAAGTCGAGCAAAGGCCTGAGCCATCTCTAACTGTGGGTTAGGAATGTAGCGAGAGAAGCAGGCTGATTTCCACGACCCAGTTTCTTGATCACGTGGTCCGGAACCCCCTGTCTTTAGGCCGTCGTGGCCGCCCCGATCCGGAATGAATGCCCGGAGTACTGACTGGGGTCCAACTGAAGATTGCCGAGAAGGACCCGGACATGTTCCACGAACTGCGACGAGTTGAGGGGTTTTACCGGAAAGGGTAGAAGCGGACTGGACCCTGGGCGGTCGGATAGCAGTGCCGTCAGGCGGTTTAACACGGCAACTGGGCACCAGTTGTTGTGAGTCCTGTACAGGTGAATATCTACTCCGGAACCTCGCTGCTGAGTTTTGGATGTCGCCAAGTGAAGGACGTAGTGATCCTGGTGGCGGCAGAGATTACTTCTATGCAAGACTGGACCGGCTGGGTGGCTGCGAGTGAACTCGCTGGGCCGTAGAAACCCATAAAACGCCATGTGAATCGCAGCCTGCAGGACGGTGCTGAGGAGGAGACCGAAAGGGGACCTATCCAGGATGTCAGACATCCCCTTGAAGATCTCCCCCGTGATAGGCAGCCGCTTCGGGCTGACTGGCGGCTGGTGTTTCTGAACTCCACGTAGTAGAGCCCTCACTGCGTGGCAGGAGAACACCGAAGGCCTCGCGGGGTCTTGAAGTGACAAGTAGTGCTGCACCCCGGCCACGTACTGGCGCATCGTGCTGTGTGACAGTGCCAGGTGAGAATGACAATAGGCGATAAACGCCAGGACCTGCTTGAGGCTGGAAGACTCACGAGGGCGATGGGGCAGGAACTTGTTAAACGCCCTCCAGGCCGTCCGGTAGGCTCGACGGGTGTTGCGGGCAAGCGAGGCGTTAATGATGTTGGTAGCTGAGCGTAGATGTGGGGCTAGTCCAAGGTCAGTTGTGACCAATCCGGGATAGTGGCTGAAAGATGGTAGGCTCCTGGCATCTGTTCAAAGAAAGAAATAAAGTTAAAACGGGAGAGTGCGTCCGCTGCTGAGTTAAACTTCCCTGGAATGAATGAGCAGTAAACATTGAACTGATGCTGTAGGGATAGCTGGACCAGTCTGCGGAGGAAGGACATGACGGGCCTGGACTTAGACCTGCCCTTGCTGATGATCTCGGCTGTGGCTTGATTGTCTGTCGTGAAAGCCACAGTCTGTCCAGACCAATGGTGACCCCATAGGTGAGCGGCTGCTACGATGGGGAAGAGCTCAAAGAGGGCTGACGTGGTAGTGAAGCCCGGTGTGGCTAGTGCTTGAGGAGGCCAAGGGGCGGCGAACCACAAATGGCCAAAAATGGCGGCGCATCCTGTGGATGCCGCCGCATTGGTCACCACCTGTGGTGACTGCGTGGACACGACTGGGATGAACAGCGACACACCGTTCCAATTACTAAGAAAGTGTTCCCACATGGCCAGATCTGCCCTGGCTGCAGAATCCAGCCTGATGACCTGGTCCGGATCCTGAGTGTAGGACAGGAAGACCAATAACCGGGACACGAAGGAGCGGCCCTGGGGGATGATCCTCACAGCGAAGTTCAGCATCCCGAGGAGAGACTGAAGTTGCTTCTGAGTACATCCCCCCACCCGGGTGAACTCTCGCAGAACCGTCCTGATACGGTCCAACTTATCCGCGGGAAGGCTGGCCTGCATGGCAAGCGTGTCAAGGTCGATGCCCAAGAACGTGATCTTGTGTGCCGGGCCATCAACCTTGTGCTCCGCTATGGGGACGTTCAGTTTGTCGAAAACTGTCCTCAACTTTCCCAGGTCCCCTGGGGGAGCCCCGGGCGGTTCTATCAGAAGGAAGTCATCCAAATAATGGATGACCTCGTGGCACTGTGCTTCATGGAGAAGGATCCACGCCAGGGTCTCGGCGAACTTGTCAAAAAGCCAAGGACTACTCTTAGACCCGAAGGTCAGTTTGGTCGCGAAATAATATCGCTCCCTCCACTTGATGCCGTGCCAGCACCACAGGGAAGGATGAATGGGCAGCAGCTTGAAGGCGTCGGATATGTCCGCCTTCGAGAGCCAAGCACCCACCCCCGCCCTGAGAATGGCCTGGATAGCCATGTCTACCAAAGTATACTTCAGTGAGAACTCCTCGGAGGGGATGAGCGAGTTGAGACTGGGAACGACGGAAGAATGAGGCGCTGACAGATCATACACCAGACGTTTTTTATTTGAAAATTTCCCCTGTACAAGCCCGATAGGGCTAACCCTCCAGATGCTAAAGGGAGACTGACTGAACGGGCCTATCATGAAGTCCCGATCCAACTCCGTCTGCAGAAGGACGTCAATCGCCGGCTCATCTGTTGCTGCTGAGCGTAGGTTCGGACATTCGTGGGTGGAGTGGGGCAGGGTGATGAGCCCGGTATGAAACCCATCGGTGAAACCCCTGATGAGGTAGCTGGCAAGTGACGGAGTGGGGTGTGAGGTCAAGTAAACATCGAGCCAAAGGACATTGACCCGGCTTAGTCATGGTTTCTTCTGTTTGACCTCACATAGGATCCTGGGGTGCGCCCTCTGGCATAGGGTGCAAACGTGTAAGAGCCGGCACTGGCTGAAATTGCAGGAGCCGTAATTGAAATTGTTGCAAATGGCGGCTCCCCAACCATCCGCACCGGACGTCCCAACTTGTCCACCTTCTGTCCTTGCGCCGGGGCCTGCTGAGCCTGGTTCGTGCTGGTAGAGGCCGTGCTAGCTATCGGATGGACAGAGGCTATGTTGGCACACCAGACTGTGGTGTGGGACGCTGACTGACAGACAGCACATAGCGGGGAGCGTAGACCCGCGAAGTGGCGGCAGAACAGCTCCGTGTCCACTACGCTCCAGTCTGTTGTCAAATGAAACTGTAAGAATCTGGCCGCGGCTTTGGCCGAGAAGGACCGATGATAATCGTAGAACGCTGAGCCACCGTATTTGTGGCCCAGGTCTACGATCAAATGGAGGTAGAGGTCCAGTTCCTCCCGTCTGCCGGGGGAGGCTGAGCACAGCACGTCCCTGAACATGCCGAAGGCGAGCGTGAACTCGGGCACCGTGAGCTTTCTGTTGAGCCTCGGATCCTTTGCTTTCAAAACCACCGAGACGTCCCCCCAGGTGTAGGCCTTGTTCTCGGCCAAGTCATGGACCGAGATCAAGAGTGAGGCCAGGTTAACGTCTCTGCCCTCTAGAATGTCCTTCCTTACGCTGGGTGGCACCAGGTGGGAAGGGTGAACGGTAGTCGTGGCAAGCTCACTACCTGCGGCCGGTGCACTGATGGCTGGGACCACCGCAGGGTCCGGAACCGTGGCAGCCGGGCTGGTCTCTAGACGAGACACCCTGTCCTGGACCTCAACGATTGAGGAAGACAGGGAAGACACGAGGGTGTGTAGCTGAGCGACGGCGGCTGAAATCGATTCCAGAGACGCCTGCTGGCTGCTGGGGCTTGCTGCGGCCGGTGGTGGGAAGAGGAGCCTGAATAGCTCCGCCTTCCTGGCCGCGGACGAGAAGGGTATCCCTCTGCGCCTCAGCTCGGCGGACAGCCTGGGAATTGTCCATGCCCTAAGAGACTGGACACTGCCAGCCTCGGAGGCTGACGCCTGGGATAGCGGGGTGGTGAGGTCATCGCTGCCGACTGATGACATGGCGGCTGCCAAGACCCGTTACTTAGTAGACTGGTCACGTGTCTGCAGGCTGGGCCTATAAAGAGGTGACAAGAAATGAGTTTGGACGTGTCACCTATGGTATACGTACCTGCCATGAGAAAGCAGGAGCCCCCCCCGTGCCCCTGCGTTTTTTTTGTTTTTTTTTTTACCTGCTGGAACCCTGATCAAGCTGGTGCAGGTGGACCTACTGAATCTGACTGACCTGAGAGAGTGTGAGAGAAAGTACCTATTTAAGAGCCTGAAACTGCTGCCGTCCAGAGCGACGGAACCCAACGTAGATGATAACAACAGGCGATAGTGACTTAAGTCGACTGCCGAGACCGCTGTGGAATCAAATGACAGATAACAACACGAACGACTGACATGACATGTTGCCTTAACTGAAATGAACTTCCCGTGACAGGGCCCAGCCCGTTCGTACCGTATGGGGGTGACTGTGAGCCGGACTCTGGAGCACGTACAGAAATGAGGCAACCGTGAAATGAGGCCAACTGCCTGGGTACGCTGAGGCCGAACTGTGACATCCAGCTGCCACCGGGTCCGACTCCAAGCTTTTTTTTTTTTTTTTTTGTAGAAATGCGGCCGGCCTAGGGCACGCCGGTGCGAATTCGTATAGGCAGGTGACCAATTAACGCCGGGGCGTGGTAAGGTGACACAGAAATGATATGACATGACAAGGACAAGAATCAAAGTCTCCTTCTTTTTTTTTTTTTTGCGATTCCGCCCCTGGCGCATGTATTGAAATGAGGCCGGGCCTAGGGCACGCCGACACGAATTAGTGCGAGGAAGTGACTGCATTCATGCCGGGCGTGGTAAGGTGACAGAAATGAGATACCATGACAGGGGCAAGAATCAGGAATGTACGCAACCAGTGATGCGATTCCGCCCTTGGCGCATGTATTGAAATGAGGCCGGGCCTAGGGCACGCCGACACGAATTAGTGCGAGGAAGTGACTGCATTCATGCCGGGCGTGGTAAGGTGACAGAAATGAGATACCATGACAGGGGCAAGAATCAGGAATGTACGCAACCAGTGATGCGATTCCGCCCTTGGCGCATGTATTGAAATGAGGCCGGGCCTAGGGCACGCCGACACGAATTAGTGCGGGGAAGTGACTGCATTCATGCCGGGCGTGGTAAGGTGACAGAAATAAGATACCATGACAGGGGCAAGAATCAGGAATGTACGCAACCGGTGATGCGATTCTGCCCTTGGCGCATGTATTGAAATGAGGCCGGGCCTAGGGCACGCCGACACGAATTAGTGCAGGGAAGTGACTACATTCATGCCGGGCGTGGTAAGGTGACAGAAATGATATACCATGACAGGGGCAAGAATCAAGAATGTACGCAACCAGTGATGCGATTCCGCCCTTGGCGCATGTATCGAAATGAGGCCGGGTAGTCGTGCATCTGGATCGCCCCGATCGGAGCATCTATGGATGCGACCAGACCAGGATCGAAACGATGGCATGAACGCCCTGTTTAACTGATGCGAAATGATTTAGCATGACCGAATGGCCTGATACGTTAGCCATGTTTGAAATGATGAAATGATTGTCATGCTAATACGTGAAATGTTTCGACACGGTCGAAGTGATTCGTACAATTGACATGCCAACAGCGATTCGGAATGCAAATAGCGATTCGGCACGCTCGCTGGCGCAACCGATTTGAATAACGGCAGGACATGAACGATGCGTGTGAGTGCGAACGGCACCCGTGCGTGAGTCATGTTTGAACGATTCAAAGACTGCGTAGCACGACCGCGAAAGGGGAACCCTTGAGTGCCGGATGCGGCATCGGTCGGAGTGTCGTGGCGGGCGGCCCTGAATGTGCGTGCCACTAAATGGCTCCCGATCGTGTACAACCAAAAACGTGCGAGTAAGTGTTTAGGTTTCGAGACAAGCAGCGCGTGGTTCGTGAGCTACGCAGACCACAGTTTAGTGACATGATAAGCAGTGCATGAGAACGTAAAACATGGGAGCCGAAGCCCTACCTGCGACAGCCGAACCAGACTCTTTGTACGAAACTGCGACTCGGCGACACGAGTGCGACACGAAGGGATAATACAACTTACGAACACGGGACGCGGGACTGCAACAAGAGGAGACGGACAGACGAAAACGGAGCTCACGAAACGGCACCAACAGCGCTTGTCTCGAACGAGTCGGTCCTAGATGTCTGACATATCAGATATCACGCACAGGAAACCGACAAAGACCGGCGGCCTTTGGGCTGCTTAAATACCCTCCGGGCTCCTCCCATAACTTCAGGCCGGTACCCGGCCTTCCAATATATCACTTGAGATGTTAATGGTACTCTTGAAGTCTGTATCTTTTTGTTTTCTTGCTTTGGACAAAAAGTATGTAAAAACTTTTCAATAAATAAAATTTGTTTTAAAAAAAAATAGTACGAAAAATGCAAAACATTGTTCCAGAGGAAGACAAAAGAATAACTCCCTGAACCCTAATGGAAAGGGGCCAAACCATTGTGTTAAACACTATACTATGTGTCTATTAAAACTCTAAGCCTTTATATCTTATTCTTTTACAAAATATTGAAGGCGTTTTTTTTAAACAATCTACCATATCTGCTACTCCCTTCCCTATAATTGAGATCCTTTATTTCCCTTCTAAATTTAGTTTTCCATCTCTGGGCACTCTTTCCATTTCCATATTCTTTTTATAAACTGGTGCCCAAAAAAAAGAAAATTAACTGTAGATTGAAACTGAAGACATTTATTATATTTTTTTAGGGGCAAAATGATGTACTATATTCCTTTTAAGTCTATGCTCTATTAACATCGAGAAGATATGTCAAATAGGCATGTTGTCCACAGTCGGAAGAATTAACTACTAACATACTTTATGGCTTTAATGGGGCATAGACTTCAAAAGAAATACAACACATCATTTTGGCACTAAACGTCTTCATCTTCAATCTTCAATCAGTTATTTTTTTGGGCACCAGCTCTTAAACAGAAGTTTGACATGCATGCTGTAAAGTGAAATGATAGGAATTCTGACCACTAACCCCATGGATTTTGCAGTGGATCTTGTGGAAGTCAAAGGAACTCCTATTGCATAATATTTGCAATATTTCAGTGGAAATATTCACATTGAGACTGGATCTGGAAACTTCAGCTGACTGACTTAAAAAAAACAGGTCCTTACTAGTGCTGTTTCCCACAGCCAGTTCTTCTTACCTCTGCAGGTCACCAGTGACTCCATCTTTGACACAGAAGCAAACTGTGGCTTCCCGAGGAACCACAGCAGGCTTCTCGCTGTGCAATACTTTGTGAATGATCTCATAGCCTCCTGGGACACGTCATACGACTTGGCAAGCAAGGCAGAAAAGGCAGCAGGTACCAATATAAATTGGTACTAACCCCCCTTCCTAGCTAAGAAACCTGTAACTCAGTTACAGACTGGGGGGCAGAGGGAACCAGTCGGATTTCACTTTTTGAGTGAAGTTCCACTGTAAGTTTAAAGCCGGCCATACATGGATCGAAATTCAGGACAGGGTCGAGCTGAATTTTGATCCATGTATGGGCAGGCTGGTCGGATTTTTCCACAAATAATCAGTGCTGCTGGCTATAGCCAACAACACTGATCATTGTATTGTGACAGTGGGGAAGGCTCCCCACTGTCAGAGTACAATGCCCCAGCGGAAAAGATTCCCCCATCCACCACAATTGTGCAGATGGGGGAAATAGATAAAAAAAATGTTTTCGTTCAATCTGCTGATTAACCGTTTGCCGACCAGCCGCCATCATTTTACTGTGGCAGGTCGGCACGATCCCGCAAGCCGTCGTAGCTATATGTTGGCTCGCGGGATCGGAAAAGCAGGCGTGTGCGCGCCGCCGCACAGTGGGGGTGCCGATGCTTGTGGCCACCGGTCGCGATGACCGCCAGCCATGAGCGATCGCAGCATGAGGGGCAGAACAGGGATGAGTGTGTGTAAACACACACTCCTCCCTGTTCTGTTCTGAGAGGCGTGACAGATCGTGCCTTCCTATTAGCTAGGAACCACAATCCGTCACTTACTCTAGGTCATTCCCCTACAGTTAAAAACACAAACAGGGAACACAGTTAACCCTTTGATCGCCCCCTAGTGTTAACCCTTCCCGGCCAGTGACATTTTTACAGTAATCAGTGCATTTTTACAGCACTGATCGCTGTATAAATACCAATCGTCCTAAAACTGTGTCAAAAGTGTCCTATTTGTCCACCATAATGTCGCAGTCCCGATAAAAATCTGAGATCACCACCATTACTAGTAAAACAATTATTAATAAAAATACTATAAAACTATCCCCTATTTGTAGACGCTATAACTTTTGCGCAAAAAAATCAATATATGCTTATTTTTTTTTTTTACCAAAAATATGTAGAAGAATATATATTGGCCTAAACTGAGGAAAAAATATGTTTTTTTATATATTTTGGGGGATATTTATTATAGCAAAAAGTAAAAAATAATGGAAAATTCCTATCAAAATACTTACCGTAATTTTCCTTTCCTGATGGACTCCATGGCAGCAACGTGTGGGTTTAGTCCCGCCTCAATTACCCTATAGGACACTACTCCCATAAATCTTTGCTCCCTGCCCACGGCCGTGTTCGATAACTAGTACTACTCCAGCCATTTGGGAGGGAACTCCTGCTGCCATGGAGTCCATCAGGAAAGGAAAATTACGGTAAGTATTTTGATAGGAATTTTCCATTTTCCTGACAGACTCCATGGCAGCAACGTGTGGGAAATAACTCGCCCAATAAACACACTTGGGTGGGAAAAATGCTTAACAGAAAAGATTTATTTAACGCTGTCAACCGACAGGACTTTTAAACCAAATTTAACAGAAGTTAAGGATGCAGGTTCAACACAGTACTGGGTCATAAACGCATGTATTGAAGACCAAGACGTTGCCCTGCAGATTACTTCCGGCGCCACGTGACGCGAGGCTGCCCATGATGTGGAAAGACTCCTGGTGGAATGTGCCGTCACTGCCTCAGGAGGAGCCAAGCCCTTCTCTCTGTAAGCCCACTGGATGGCTTGGACCACCCACGCAGCAATGGATCTAACAGAAGCTTTAGAGCCCTTATTCTTACCATGAAACAGAACGAAGAGGGAGTCAGACTGACGAAATGAAGCTGTAACATACAGATATTCTTTTAGTGTAGCACCCATGTCAAGAGGATGTGGATCCGAACCTCCATCAGACATGAAGGTAGGAAGAGTGATTTCCTGGTTTTCATGGAAAACAGTGGTTACTTTGGGATTTGATCCCAGCATTGGAATGAGGACCACTCTATCCGGGAAGAAGGTGAGAAAAGGTTCCTTGGAGCCTAGCGACTGAATCTCTGAAATTCTCTTTGCCGACGTTATGGCCACCAGAAAAGAGGTTTTAAGTGTTAGTTCCTTAACTGAAAGTGATCTGTTGAGTTGAGTAAAGAAATCCAACACCAGAGGGAGGTCCCATTTTGGAAACCTGGGTTTCCTCTGCGGCCTAAGCCTGACTGCACCTTTGAAAAACTGTTGAACCAAAGGATGATTGGCCCACGTGACTCCAGAAAATGCTGAGATAGCAGAAACTTGGACACGCAGGGAACTAACAGAAAGTGAGATATCCAATCCTGTTTGAAGGAAGCTTAACACATCCTGAACTGCCAATGTATTGCAGGAACTAGACCTGGAAGCCATGTGACTGGTAAACTTCGCCCAGATCCTTTCGTACACCCGATTGGTACTACCTCTTCTTGCACTAAGGAGCGTGGGAATAACCTCTAATGGACAGCCTGACGCTTCCAGCCTTCCCCTCTCAAAGACCAGGCCCTTAGGTGCAGGTGATCCGGACAGGGATGTAACCTCGAACCCTGGGACAAGAGGTCTGGTCTGGATGGTAACGGAACCGGGTCCTTGACACTGAGGAGTGTCAGAAGCGGAAACCAAGGCCTGTTGGGCCAGTAGGGAATTACTGCAATTACCTCTGCTGTTTCCGACCTGAGTCTCTTCAGGAACTGTAGGATGATCGGGATTGGAGGAAAGGCATACGCCTTGAGGAACCACCATTTCTCCGTCAGGGCATCTACTCCGTAGGCTTGCGGATCTCTGTACCTTGAATAATACTTTGCTATTTTCTTGTTGCATGGGGAGGCAAACAGGTCGACCTCTGGGGAGATCCCCAGTGTTAGAATCCAATCGAATACCTCCTCGTGGAGAGACCACTCGTTGTTGTCTAGAGATATTTGGGAGAGGAAGTCTGCCTGGACGTTCTGAATTCCTGGAACATAAGTCGCTGTCAGATCCTTCAAGTTCTTCTGAGCCCAAGACATGATCGGTTCCACTTCTTGGAGAAGGGAAAGACTTTGGGTGCCCCCTTGCCTTCTGATGTATGCCACTGCTGTGGTATTGTCCAGTCTGAGTTGGACCGAGGCCCCTGGGATCAGGTGACGAAAAGCCAGAAGGGCCTGGAAGGCCGCCCTCAATTCCAGGACGTTTGACACTGTCCTTCTGGAGGGAGGATCCCAAGTGTCCTGAGCGACTTCCGCCAGGCAGTGGGCCCCCCATCCCCTGTTGCTGGCATCTGATGTTATAGTTACCCATGGGATGGGACGGATGGAATGGCAGTTGCAAAGGTTCTCCCGTTGTAGCCACCATAGAAGGGAGTTCTTCATGGATGAAGTAATCCGAATCGCCTGGGCTTTGTTGCCTGTCCATTGCTGAAGGAAGCCCTTCTGAAAAGGCCTCATCCTCCACTGCGCCCATCTCACCATAGGGATTGTTGCGACCATGGTGCCTATAATTCTCAGGCACTGAAGAGCATGAAGGTAGGAAGCCATAAGAGCTGGATGGATTCTGTCCCTTACCACTGAGATCTTTTCCTCTGATAGTGAGATAGTGCCACTTACTGTGTCGAACAGAGCCCCTAAGAATAGTAGGGTTTGTGATGGGGTCAGTTGGCTCTTCTCCAGACTCAGTATCCAACCGAACTCCTGTAGAGTGGAGATAACTTGCCGTCTGTGAATTAGAAGCTGTTCTTTGTCTTGTGCCAGTAGTAGAAGGTCGTCTAAATAGTGATGTAGACGAATTCCCCTGGTTCTCAGAAGAGCTACCACTGCCAACAGAGTTTTTGAAAACACACGCGGAGAAGTTGATAGCCCGAAGGGAAGGCACGTGAATTGAAAATGGAGCTTGCCTACTGAAAAGCGAAGGAATTGTTGATAGTTTTCGGCAATGGGAACGTGAAAATAGGCATCTTTGAGATCTATGGAGATCATCCAATCTCCTGGTTGGACGGAATGTTGTATTGTGGACAGTGTTTCCATTTTGAACCTTTCCTTTTTTATGAAGGTGTTTAGATGGGTCAAGTCTATGACCGGCCTCCAGGCCCCGTTTTTTTTCTGGACCAAAAAGAGGGGAGAGTAGATCCCCCTGCCTCACTGGTCGGCCGGAACATGGATAACAGCGCCTTGAACCAATAAAGATTTTATGTAAGTCAGAAGGCTTTGTCTTTTTTCTTCTGTAGTCGGAAGGGAAGTAGGGACCCACCTGAGCCTGGGGGCTTCCCTAAGGGCCAAGCATGACCCGAGGAGACCGTATTGATGGTCCAAAAGTCTTGGATCGAAGCCGCCCAGACATGACGAAAGTGGAAAAGCCGAGCCCCCACCTGACCTGTCTGAGCGGGCCCAACCTCAAAAGGATTTGGTCGGCTCCCTCTCTCCTTTGGAATCACTTTTTGCTGTCTTCTTAAAAGACGATTGTCTTGATTTCCAGGATCTGGAAAATTCCCGGCCAGGTCTGTAACTGCGAGCTTCCCTAGCTCTTTCCTGGTACTGCCTTTTTGGGAAAGATCTTCTTTGACCTTGGGTTCGACGATCTTGGGGAAGGAACCCCAACTTCCCACCAGTGGCCCGGGTAATCGCCTCATCCAACTTGTTCCCGAACAGGGAGGACCCTTCAAAGGGGATACGACACCAGACTTGTTTTGAGGCTGGGTCGGCTAACCAGGGGCGGAGCCACAGCGCCCGTTTGGCAGTGACAGACGAAAGCATTACCCGAGCCGTCAGGCGTATGATGTCAATAGAGGCTTCCCCAAGAAAAGCCGACACAAGCCTCAATTCTTGAACAGGCGAGCATCTAGCCGTATCATCCGAGATGCCTCTCAGTGTCTCATCTACACTGTCAGTCCATACTTCCATCGCTTTAGATAAAGGGGCTAGTGCAAGAGCTGGCTTACAGGCCATGCCTGCTGTTAGGTACACCCTCTTCAGGTCTGCATCAATCCGACGGTCTAACACGTCTTTAAAGGACACTGTGTCCTCTAAAGGGAGAGTCACATGCTTCACCAACCTCATCACTGCTGCATCTATCAAGGGAGCAGACTCCAAGTGCTTCACTTCTTCCTCCTTGAAAGGATAGAGTTTGGAGATTTTGGAAAGCATGGAATTTTTCTTCTCCACCTTGCCCCACTCGTCCGTGACGATTTCGCCAAGCTCTGCAATAAAAGGAAAATTAACACGCTCTTTCTTTAATTGTTTAAAGAATTTTCTTTGTTTGGGAGCAGCTTCTACTGGGTCTTCCAATGATCATCCATGTTCCTGAGCGACTCCTTCACAACCCTTTCCACCAGGGATTTAAGATGTTGATCCGTATCTCCTCTTTCTTTGGAAGCTTTGGAAAAACAAAGGTCGCATAAGGATCTTCCTGGGGGAGCTTGACTTCTGCATCCCCAGCAGGAATTGGTAGAGCGACTGGAGTGAGAGCGCTCTTCACTACAGTGTCCTGATTTAGAGGAGGAACCACCATGTTTGGATTTGGAAGAGGATTGCCGGTTTTGCGACTTGGAGGAGTCGCTTCCTCTATGAGAGCTGCGATGTGTATCTGATCTAGAAGGGCTGAGGAAAAAACAAAAGACAAAGACCACACACAAAACAAAACATCAGGCAATAGATAAGCAATCAGGCACACACCCTTCCCTAATTACCAGACCATCAGGAAAAGACATATTCCCAATACCTTTTTTGAGAGGGCTGGCCACAGACAGGCAGTGGTGAATCCATGTCCTCAGCGATATCCATCTGAACTGAGAATGACAAGAGATCAATGCAAGGGACAGGAAGATTCCTCTGACCTGTCCCAGAAAAGCCACTTACCAGCAGCTGCAACACAGGAGCCTGGGGAAGTCACTGGGATAACCTGCAAACATTCCCAAAGCTTGCAGGCCATTTCCCCAGTTTAAATAGCGCGCCCCTGTGACGTCATTGCCGTCCCAATGCGCATGCGCGAATAGCGGCAAATCGCTGCTATCGCGCATGCGCGAACCAAGCCTCGCTCTCGTACCGTGCTCGCGCATGCGCAGAACGGCCGAAAAAACGAAAGCGGAAGTGATACGGCGGCTGGAACGCAGGAGGAACCAGCCGCCATGCCTGAGAAAAACAAACACACATGCTTCAAACAAACAACAACAAATGGAACCGCACAGGAGATAATAACAAAAACTGCTGCCATGAAAAGAAATATCGATACTCTCACCACTCCACCACGATCGACCAGGCCGAAGGTAAGACCGGACTTCTCCAGGGCAAAAACGGGTCACCTGCTAGTAGCTGGCTGTCTGACCAATGCGCAGCCTGCCTGCCAGTGGCTAGGATAAGGGCTTCTTCCTTGCGCCTCTTCCACTGCCCACTCCATACCCTGCTAATAGCTAGGGCTTAGCGGAGCCATGCGACTTTCCCATCCAGAGTCGCAGATCGGCCAATCAGGATCGTGGGGAAACTATCTTCAGGTAGAAAGACCACCAACTAGGTCCTTCGGAGGAGGACAAAAAAAGAACACGGCCGTGGGCAGGGAGCAAAGATTTATGGGAGTAGTGTCCTATAGGGTAATTGAGGCGGGACTAAACCCACACGTTGCTGCAATGGAGTCTGTCAGGAAATAGTGTTTTTTTCAAAATTTTCGCTCTTTTTTTGTATATAGCACAAAGAATAAAAACCACAGAGGCAATCAAACACCACCAAAAGAAAGCTCTATTTGTGGGGAAAAAAAAGGACGTCAATTTTGTTTGGGTACAACGTTGCATGACCACGCAATTGTCAGTTAAATCGTCGCAGTGCCCAATCGCAAAAAATGGCCCGGTCATTCAGCAGCCAAATCTTCCGGGGCTGAAGTGGTTAAATGATGGTTAAAAATCTATCATGTATGATTTAAAATAAAAGGTTAAAGATGGGATCAGATCAAGGTTTGAAACATGCTAAGATTAGATAATAAGGCCACCACTAGCACACACATATATATATATATATATATATATATATATGTATATATGGCTAACATAAAAAATATGCACATAATGGTACATTCATAGTTAGAAAAATGCTGTTTTATGTTTTTTTACATATTATTTTAATTTACATCAATAAAATTATATTTTATTATGTTTTTTTCAAGAGCTTGGCTGCCAGGAATACTTTGTAGCCAAATTCATAGCTTTATAAATCTCCTTGCGATAAGGTTGCTAAAACAGGTTTGTCGTGGTAGTGCTTTTCAGCATTTCTAATGTTTGCAAGCACAGGAAGTTTTGCTTTTGCTATCTGTGGAGCGGGGAAGGTTGCACAATAGTAGGTGGAAATACAAAATGATACAGGTGTCACCAGAACAGGAGGTAAGGGGAAAAGTTCCAATGGTAACACCTCACTTTAGAGCAGGCATGCCAGATTAATGTTTTATGGCCATCTGACACCTAATCTGCAGCTCTCAGTGGTTTAAGGATACAAAAAGAATGTGATCCTAGCTGTTCTCCAGTTGAAATGTGTTATTTCCTTGCTTAATTATGCAGCTAAATACTTCTAGAAATGTTTTATGGCCCCTTTCTCTGGGATTCAATATTGTAAATTGTAATTTTTGTTATGTTAAAATGTATGTCCAGCCGAAACTGTTTTCAGTTATGTAAAGAGTGGCATAGGGTTAGAGCCTCTGTTAGTTTTTTGTTGCTATCCAGAACTCAATTAGCGAAATAAACCCTCACTTCCTGTTTGGTGACATTGTTCTACCAGACAGGAATTGAAGTTAATTTCCCAAAAGCAACACAGACCGAAATAAAAATAAAAAATTCTTAAAGTGGTATTAAACCCAAATACAAAAGGCAATATATTGAAGCGTACCAATCCTTAAGTGCAGTGACTGGATTTTATTTTTATTTTTTGTTCCATTTATGTTCACCTGGTGATCCAGCCAGTAATACACTTTCTGTCTAATGCCCCTTACACACGGTCGGAAATTCCGACGGAAAATGTCCGATCGGACCATGTTGTCGGAAAATCCGGCCGTGTGTGGGCTCCATCGGAATTTCCGACGGCAAAAATTTGAGATCCTGCTCTCAAATTTTCCGACAACAAAATCCGATCGGACTTTTTCCGATCGTGTGTAGAGAATTCCAACGGAAAAAGTGCCACGCATGCTCAGATCAAATTACGAGACCAAAGCTATTGGCTACTAGCCTCTACGTAGTTCCATCGTAAGCAACGAACATCACCACGTTCAGAATGATCGGATTTTCCGTCAACTTTGTCTGACCGTGTGTATGCAACACCAGTGTGGTCGGAATTTCTGACCGTGTGTACGGGGCATTAGTGTGTGGATGTAGGAGCAATGAAAGCAATGGAAAGCAATGGAGCAATGGAAAGCAGCTTTGTCAATTTGGGGAGAGGGTAGTGTTAAATACACTAGTAGATTTAGATGGACTTGACTAACAAATGAAAACTGAATCTCAGCTAACACTTTTTAAGCAAACATTTTTGGGGATAAAGGTTTTACATAAATGAATAAAAGCTGAGTGGTAAATAATGTAGCACTAGCCAGTGAAACAAAAATATAGTGCTATAAGTGATGAAAATACAATGGTGATACTGAAACCAATCCAATGTGTAAAATTGTATAAAAAATATACAGAATGTCCAATATCTAAAAAATAATGTATGGTTGGGTGGAAACCAGAACATACAAATATTGAAAATGTGATTTAACCGATTCCCGACCGATTCCCGACCTGCACATATACGTCGGCAGAATGGCACGGCTGGGCAAAGTAACGTACCCGTACGTTACTTTGAATTTCCCACCATGTGCGTGCGTGCGCCTGCCGAGAGCTCTGTGACTGTGGTTGCGTGTCACACGGTTTTGATCGCCGTGGGGATACCCGCAATCGTGTCACGGAGCTCAAGACAGCACAGTGGTGTAGTGGTTAGCACTTTCCCCTAGCAGTAATAGGGTCGCTGGTTCAAATCCCAACCACGACACCTTCTGCCTGGAGTTTGCATGTTCTCCCTGTGCCTGCGTGGGTTTCTTCCGGGTACTCCGGTTTCCTCCCACACTCCAAAGACATGCTGGTAGGTTAATTAGATCCTGTCGATAAAATTGGCCAAATATGTGTATGTCGTATGTGTATGTGTTTGTAAGCGTGTCGGGACCCCACAGGGCAAGGACCACGCTATACCACAGATAGACACCAGTGGCAAAAAGCGCCCTGAGGCGATTCAGTTCGCATAGGTAGCACTATACAAGTCATTCATTCATTCAAGAACGGGGAGATGCCGATGTAAACAGCATCTCCCCGCTCTGACTCGTGACAGCACACTGATCGTCTGCTCCCTGTCATCGGGAGCAGCGATCAGTGTGGTGTCACACACAGCCATGCCCCCATACAGTTATAAACACGCTCCTGGGAACACTTAACCCCTACAATGCCACCTAGTGGTTAACCCCTTCACTGCCAGTGACGTTTTTACAGTAATCAATGCAATTTTATAGCATTGATCGCTGTATTAATGCCAATGGTCCCAAAAATGTGTCAAAATTGTCAGATGTGTCTGTCAAAATGTCGCAGTCACGATAAAAATCGATGATCGCCGCCATTACTAGTAAAAAAAAAAAAAAAAGATTAATAAAAATGCCATAAAACCATCCCATATTTTGTAGATGCTATAACTTTTGCGCAAACCAATAAATAAAGGCTTATTGCGATTTCTTTTACCAAAAATATGTAGAAGAATACGTATCGGCTTAAACTGAGGGAAAACATTTTTTTTTATATTTTTGGGGGGATATTTATTATAGCAAATCAGTAATAAGTAAAAAATAGCGCATTTTTTTCAAAATTGTCGCTATTTTTTTTGTTTATAGCGCAAAAAAATAAAAACCGGAGGTGGAGGGATTGTCACGCTACTGTGGAAAAAAATGACTTACGTCAGTGCTACAGTTTGAATTTAAAACGTATTTGTGTGAGCTGTGAAGTTAAGTCATAGATTGTGGAAACTAACTAGTGTCGGGTGATTGCATATAGTGTATACCACCGCAATGCAAGGAGATCAGCTAAAAGTAGTTGGATCTGTATATGCGTCATAATTAATCGAAATTAGTCGATTATTCCATTTAAAAAAATCGATTAATCAAACACGAATATTTTAATCAGTAACATCCCTAATTTTGGGGGGATATTTATTAAAAAAAAATGTAAAAAAATGTTTTACCAAAAATATGTAGAAGAATACGTATCAGCCTAAACTGAGGGACACAAAATTTTTTTTTATATATTTTTGGGGAATATTTATTATAGCAAAAAGTAAAAGATAATGCGTTTTTTTTTCAAAATTGGCGCTTTTTTTTGTTTATAACGCAAAAAATAAAAACCACAGAGATGATCAAATACCACCAAAAGAAAGTTCTATTTGTGGGAAAAAAAGGACGCCAATTTTGTTTGGGAGCCATGTCGCACGACCGCGCAATTGTCAGTTAAAGCAACGCAGTGCCGAATGGCAAAAAAAGGCTCTGGTCAGGAAGGGGTTAAACCAGTGAAAAAAGAAATGAAGTGTAGTCCAACATGGGCCAAATCATCCACCACAGGGTAGTGAAGGGACAGAAGAATCCAAATACTGAACACTGTTCGGTATGAAGAGCATCAAGAATATTGCATCCTCAACAATGGAAAGAAGTGCGTGTGCCCTTACCGGAAATGGTGGACTCAAATGTCAGCGACATGGAATCATACAGGCATGGTGCCACAGATGGCCAATGTATGGAACTCCAAAGGGACCAGGACCTCCGGGATGGAATCCAAGGAAGGGATGGAAAACCTCCAAATCTTGGGAACAACAAGCTGGATCAGGATGGTGAAATCCACAGGATACCGTAGCCACTCACATTGAAATAATATGTGGAGAAAGAAAATGCAGATCAAAAAAAGGTAATTTATTTCTAAAAACCCACATACAAAGATAAAAAATGTGATCATGAAAATAAAAGGCAATGTGGAGAGCGATAAGCCAAGCCCAAACCATTGTAAGCACCCTGTCAGTATTAAATGGTTTGTCTCAACTGCCACTTTTTACTGGATAGCTTGGTCTGTTTAAGGAAATTGAAAATGATCAGACTTACTAGCTAGATCAACATGCAAAAATAAAGGAAAAAAGAAAACCAATGCATGAAGCCACTACAGCTATGAATTATTGAACTGTAATATGATAATTTTTTTTGTTTTGGGGTTTAATACTGCTTTAACCACTTGCCTACTGGGCACTTTCACCCCCTTCCTGCCCAGATCAATTTTTAGCTTTCAGCGCTGTCACACGTTGAATGACAATTGCGCAGTCATGCAACACTGTACCCAAACAAAATTTTTATAATTTTTTTGAGACAGATAGAGCTTTCTTTTGGTGGTATTTAATCACCTCTGTTTTTTTTTGCTAAACAATAGAAAAAAGACTGAAAATTAAAAAAAAAAAAAAGTTTCTCCTAGTTTCTGTTATAAAGTTTATAAATAAGTAATTTTTCTCCTTCACCGATGAGGCAGCACTGATGAGGATTGAGGATGAGGGCATTGATAGACTGATGGGCACTTATAGGTGGCATTGATGGGCACTTACAGGCATTACTGATGGCCACTGATAGGCCCTGATGGGCATTGATAGACTTATGGGCACTGATAGGCGGCACTATTAGGCATCATTCATGGGCACTGACAGGCATCACTGATGGGCACAGGTTGCCAGCACTTGCAGGCCCTGTTGGGACTGTACTGATAATCAGGACACTGATAGTCAGTGAAAAAAAATGGGGATTAAAGATCACCAAGGAACCTTATTAACCACTTCCCACCCAGCCTATAGCAGAATGGCAGCCAGGTGGTGGTTCAGTTATCCTGACTGGGCGTCATATGACGTCCAGGTGATCGGTGGTGCTGCGTGACACACTGCTACACCAATCTGACGGAGGCTCTTTACCCCGTGATCAGCTGTGACTAATCACGGCTGATCACAGTGTAAACAGGAAGAGCCATTTATCTGCTTTTCCTCACTCGCTTCTGACAGAAAATGGTGTCAGTCAGTGCCTACAACTAATTCTTGCCAGATGTCTCCTCATCAGTGATGCCCAGCAGTGCCATCTATCAGTGTCCATCAGTGCCACCCATCAGTGTCCATCAGTGCCACCTATCAGTGCCCATCCATGTCCATCTGTGCCTATCTATCAGTGCCTATCCATGCCACCTATCAGTGCCACCCGTAAGTAACCATCTGTGCAGCCTTTCAGTGCTCATCAGTGCCACCTATCAGTGCCCATCAGTGCCACCTATGAGTGCTCATTAGTGCTGCCTATCAATGCCCATCAGTGCTGCATACCAGTGCCACCTATCAGTGCTGTCTATCAGTGCCCATCATCAGTGCTCATCGGTGCCACCTCATCAGTACCACCTCATTGGTGCCACCTCATCAGTGCCCATCAGTGCAGCCTCCTCAGTGCCCATCAGTGAAGGAGAAAACATCCTTTTTTTAATTTTATAACAAAGAAAAATATTTTTTTCTCAAAATTTCCGGTCTTTTTTTATTTGTTAATAATATATTAAAAACCCCAGCAGTGATCAAATACCACCAAAAGAAAGCTCTATTTGTGGGAACAAAATTATAAAAACTTTGTTTGGGTACAGTGTAGCATGACCGTACAATTGTCATTCAAAGTGTGACAGCGCTGAAAGCTGAAAATTGGCCTGGGCCTAGACACACCAGCTGAAGCACTGCATGGCACATTTTAGCCTAACTCATTGAATAGCCCCTTGAATGCTTAGGGGGTACTTGTGGTTCATAGGACAATTCATCAGAGGAGGGCATGGAGGAGGAGGAGGGAGTAGAGCTGTCAAATCTCACATCATCACCACTAGCTGTATGGAGATGTGGGGGCACCACAAGCTGCAGCACTGAGCCCTGTCCCACATCCTTTTGAGTTGCAAGCAGAGTTACCCAGTGTGCTGTGAATGAAATATATCGCCCCTGACCATGCTTGCTGGACCATGTGTCAGCAGTAAGGTGGACTTTGCAGCTGACTGCCTTGCCCAATGATGCCACAACATTACCTTCCATGTGATGGTACAGAGCTGGAATGGCCTTACGTGAAAAGAAATAGTGACTGGGAACCTGCCATTGTGGTACAGCACATACTGAAATTCACGGAAAGTTTGGCAGGAATCCACCAAAAAAAAAGGCAGAAGTTGTAGAGCCAGCAGTTTTGACACGCTTGCATTTAGACTCTGGGCATGTGGGCGGTGGTGACTGCATTTTGTTTTTGCTGCAGCAGATGGGGCAGAGAAATTTGCCAGCTATATTCTACAGCTGGTGGTGTGTTACTGGCAGATGTGCTGCAAGAGCCTGGGACACCCTGCGTTATACCGTCATCCCTGTCAGTGGAGGCTGCTGAGAGGTCATGAGGTATAGCGGGGGCAGACTGAGGTGAGTAAGGAGGAGGAACAGAATTGCGCCCCTTTTGTGTGGCTTTCAAGTGCTCTTGCCAACAGGCTGAGTGGGAGGATAACCCAAATGTACCCAAATGGCTGGTGTTTTTGCCACGCTTGATGTGCTTGAGACAAAATTTGCAAATGGCAACAGTGCGATCGGCTGCACATGTACTAAAAAAGGCCCAGACAGCTGAGCTGTGGGAAGTGGGCCAGGAAATAACAGCTCCACAATGTAATAGAATAGGGTGGCTGCTCTCTACTAGACATGTGCACAACAAAAAAATTTGTTTATTTTCGTTTCGTTTTTTTCGTTTCCGAAAAAAAATTCGTTTTTTTTCGTTTCGTTTTTTTCGTTTCCGTTGATTCGTAACGATTCGTACATCCGTAAGTCGTCGGTGTTCGGATTCCTAACGATTCGTACATTCGTAAGTCGTCGGTGTTCGGATTCATAACGATTCGTACATTCGTAAGAGTTATTTTTTCGTTGATTTGTTTTTTCATTAGTTTAATTTTCGTTTATTCGTTTATTCGAAATTCGGACGCATTCGTATTTATTCGTACATTCGTAAATTCGTAATCGGAGCATAATTCATAATTTTATGTAATGTGTGTGCTATTATTACATTTTAATAATTTACGAATCAAAAAAAAAAGTTACGAATCGAAAAAAAAAAGTTACGAATCGAAAAAAAAAGTTACGAATGTACGAATTTTTTTCGTTCAATCTATTTGAAGCACGTTAAGCAGCACCATTGTAAGGGACACGGAAAATTACCAATTCAACAAAAAAAAAGTTACGAATCGGAAAAAAAAGTTACGAATGTACGAATTTTTTCATTCAATCTATTCGAAGCACGTTAAGCATCACCATTGTAAGGGACACGGAAAATTACCAATTCAACAAAAAAAAAAGTTACGAATGTACGAATTTTTTCGTTCAATCTATTCGAAGCACGTTAAGCAGCACCATTGTAAGGGACACGGAAAATTACCAATTCAACAAAAAAAAAGTTACGAATGTACGAATTTTTTCATTCAATCTATTCGAAGCACGTTAAGCATTACCATTGTAAGGGACACGGAAAATTACCAATTCAACAAAAAAAAAAGTTACGAATGTACAAATTTTTTCGTTCAATCTATTCGAAGCACGTTAAGCAGCACCATTGTAAGGGACACGGAAAATTACCAATTCAACAAAAAAAAAAGTTACGAATGTACGAATTTTTTCGTTCAATCTATTCGAAGCACGTTAAGCAGCACCATTGTAAGGGACACGGAAAATTACCAATTCAACAAAAAAAAAAGTTACGAATGTACGAATTTTTTCGTTCATTTCCGTTGTTCCTTTTTTCGTTTTCGGATTTTCTTCATTCGTACATTCGTTGTTTCTAATTTGGTTTTTCGGATTTTCGTTGTTTTTCGGATTCGTTCGATTCGAACGATTCGTTAATCGGATTCGTACAATTCGAACGATTCGTTATCCGGATTCGTTCGATTCGAACGATTCGTTCATTCGTACGAAAACGAACGAACGAAAAAAACGAAAAAAAAAACGAAAAACTAAAAAAAAAGAAACGAATTGCACATGTCTACTCTCTACTCTTCCATGATGGCTGCCTCTGGGTTGTGCCTCACCCTCACTTTCCTCCTCTGCTCTATCCGGCACCCAAATCACGTCAGTGACCTCATCATCATCCTCTCCTACATCCTTATTACCACTGAAGACAACTTGACAATATACTGTGGCTGGGGGAACATAACTGCTAATTTGTGTACCAGTGTTCTGTAGTAATGGCTGTGCATCGTCAAGGAGAAGTGGCTGACGCTGTGTTCAAATAACTCAGCTGACTCCTCCATGCCTGATGCTGGGGCTATGGCATGAATAGCTGTGGTCAAGGAGTCAGGTTTAGCAACTCTGGCAGCTGCAGTGGACTGCGCACTAGTCTCTGCTTGGGTGACGGAGGATGAGGAGGATGAGGATGGTTTAGTAAGCCAGTCCACCACATCCTTTGCAGGCTATGGCTGGATAGCACGGGCAACATCACTAAACAGAGGAAATGATGCCCTACCTGAGGACTGACCACCTCCACCTTTTCCTGTGGTCACTTACGCTGCTGGTCCCCTCACAGTGCCATGGGAATGTCTGCCTCTACTTGTTGTCCTCCCAGACATGATGGGGTGGGGTGCTTATTAACAAAATGTAGTGTGGAAATGTGGATGCACTTTAATCAATGGAAAGTGGTGTTTTGTGTACTTTAACTTGAGTAATCACTACACACACTCGACTGATACACTATAATATACTGCAGTATAACTGCACTGATGCACTGAAATATACTGCATCAAACATGCAGTAATGCACAGAAATATACTGCGTTTAAACATGCAGTAATGCACAGAAATATACAGCGTTAAACGGCACGTAACACACTGAAATATACGGCGTTAAACTTGCAGTAACGCACTGAACTATACTGCGTTAAATGGAAGGTGATGCACTGAAATATATGGCATTAAACTTGCAGTAAAGCACTGAAATATACTGCATAAAACGGCACGTTACGCACTGAAATATACAGAGTTAAACGTGCAGTAATGCGCTGAACTATACAGTGTTAAATGGTACATAAGGCATTGAAATATACAGCTTTAAACTTGCACTAATGCACTCAAATATATATGCCATTAAACTTGCAATAACACACTAATATATACGGCGTTAAACTTGCAGCAATGCACTGAAATATACTGCGTTAAACGTGCACTAACACACAAAAATATACTGCGTTAAATGGCACATAACACACTGAAATATACGGCATTAAACTTGCAGTAACACACTGAAATATACTGTGTTAAACGTGCACCAACACACAGAATTATACAGCGTTAAATGGCACATAACACACTGAAATAAACAGCGTTAAATTTGCAGTAACGCACAAAAATGTACTGCGTTAAAAGTGCACTAACGCACAAAAATATACTGCGTTAAATGCCACGTTAAGGCACTGAAATATACAGCGTTAAACTTGCAGTAATGCACTGAAATATACTGTGTTAAACGGTCACTACACTCACACAGACTGATCAATCACTAGATTCACACTAAAGTGACACTAAAGTAAAAATGAATTGTCACTCACTACACTCACACTGACTGAACTATCACTAGATTCACACTAATGTAAAGAAGAATGGTGGTCACTACACTCACACTGACCGAACTATCACTAGATTCACACTAAACTGACTTTCTAAACTGACAATAGAATCAGAATTGCACACTATAGTACATTAACTGTCTAGTAGCACTGAACAGAGCCCTGTTCTTTCTCTCTCCACGCCAATATCACACAAAAAATGGCCGTTATTGAAAGAATACTTTTGTAGTGTGGGGCAGGACTAAGAGCGATGAGCCATAATTGGATAGAGTCATCATGACAGCGTCCAATCATGGCTCTGACAGTGCTCTGTGCCCTGACTGGGCAAAGCTTTTATTGCTTCAGCCAATCAAGGATTCCAATGCATGGTGCCGCAGTGCAGTGCATTGTGGTTATTAGGCGTGCCGAACAAATGGTTGAACACACCGATAATTTGGATGTTCATCGAACGTGCAAACAGCCAACGTTCAGACTGAACTAATGCTCGGGCCTAACCGTCGTGTGATGTGTCCAGGTCTGTGCGGGCTCAAGGAGAAAGTCCGGGCACATGGAAAATGAGTAGTGTGCGGCTGAGTAATGGACAGAATAGTCATGTGACCTTGTGTAGATTGTAATGTGTGCAGACAGATCCTCCCATCATCAGGCTCACCGGATCCTCGGACTCCTCATGCAGACGGATCCTCCCCATCCCTGGACTCCTCATGCAGACGTATCCTGCCTCATCCCTGGACTCCTTGTACAGACGTCACCAGCAGCCCCCTGAGCAGCCTGCCAGGGTAAAAACACAAGACACCTGGCTGCCTCTGACAGTCAACCCAGCAGCCCGCGGGTCATTAGTCTCTGGACCCACCAGGGGGCAGTGTCACAGGAGGTGGGCAGAGGGACTGGAAGGGGGCAGCACTACAGGAGTGGGGCAGCAGGACAGATGGGGTAAGCGTGACAGGAGGGGGACAGCATCACAAGAATAGAGCAGCGGTACAGGAGGGGAGCAGTGGGACAGGAGGGCAAAGTGTTACAGAAGGGGGGCATGCGGGATAGAAGGAGGACAGCAACACTGGAGGGGGGCAGCATCACAGGAGGGGGCAGTGTTACAGGAGGGGGGCGAGGAGACAAGAAGGGGACAGTGTTACATGAGGAGGCAGCAACACAGGAAGGGGGCAGTGTTACAGGAGGGGGGCAGTGTTACAGGAGGGGGCAGTGTGACAGGAGGGGGGCAGAGAGACAGGAGGGGGCAATTTTACAGGAGGGGAGCAGCGAGACAGGAGGAGGGCAGAGAGACAGGAGGGGGACAGCATCACAGGAGGTGGGCAGAGGGACAGGACGGGCAGTGGGACAGGAGGGGGACAGTGGGACAGGAGAGTGGTAGTGTGACAGCCGGTCGTGCAGTCCCAGTTAGACACGGTGAGCTTTGGAGGCGAAGAGGTGCTCATAAGCTGGCGGTGCAAGGTCACTACAGGGATGGCAGTGGTCAGGAAGTGGAGGGTTTCAGTCAGGTGTCCAGCTCCTTCTGCCAATCTTTTTTACCCTGTGCCCCCTGCTTACATCCAATGCCCGGCTTCCTATTCCTCCTCCCTACTGCCTCCTGTCTGACCCCAGCTCCTTCCAGGCAGAAGGGCGGGCACTCTGAATGGATCCATTCACCTGCCGGCTGGACTCCCTACTGCTGGGACTGGCTGCCCCTCTGCTCACTGTGCCGTAGGTCGGATGTGATGGTTAGCGCTCCCCCATTTTGGTGCCCTAAGGCATCCATGGGTGCAGTGTGTGTCAGCGAACACAGTGCCCCCCCCCCCCCCTGGGGCCCGTGTACAGTGAACACCCTGCACCCAATGATGATATGCCACTGAGTTAAATAGAGCTGTGGAAGGCTAGAATCTCTGTCAGATTTGTATTCCTTTGTTATAAACCCATCCCGCACAAGACCCATATGCTTCCTTCTTTAGTAGAAAGTTTATGGCCCTCGGTGACACAGTCAACAACCATTAGATAGGGTTGATATTGAAGACGCCAGCACTCAACCAATACACATCACAATTTTAATGAGGTCAAATTGCAGAAGCTATATACAAAATGAAGAATCAATAACAAATACCACTTATGTTTCGGGGCCACAAAGGATCCCTTTCTCAAGGGTGTCTGTCTCTGTCACCTTCAGAAAGGGGTCCTTCATGGCACTGAAATGTCAGTGGTATGTGTTATAACTCTGCTTTGTGTATATGGCTTCTGAAATGTATTGTGAGGTGTATTGCTGGTGTCTATATTGAAAGATTTGTATTCCTGTCTGATTTGTATTCCTGTCTGTGTCTCTGTTTTCCCTTACGTCCTATGTGGTGAAACCATTGTTAGAAGGATAGTAATGAGGGTAAATCTTTTAACAGAGCCCCAGACAGCAGAAAGCTGACAGGAATTTCCAGTCTCTCCCTAATCCTAAACTTGAAAAAAACTAATGTTTGGCATGACATACATTTCAATTTCCAAAGGATCATAAATGTGGCCTACCATAGACAAAATGTAGCCCCTTGAAGATTTATTTAGGTTCACACTGGTGCAATGCGGAAACTCTGCAATTTTAGCATCGCACCTGCATTGCACAGTGGTTTACACTGAGATCTGCAAACCGCTGGGGGTGTCAATGTAAAGTTAATGACAACCCCAGATTGGTTCACAGAACTGTGAAATGGTGAAGGATTTGGATCACATAGGTGTGAACACCCATGCGATCCGATTCCAGTGCGAACCAAAAAAAGAGTCCTGCACCATTTTGGTGCGAATGTGATGTGATTTTTTGTATGTCTGAAATTACATCGCACAGACATTGCATGTGATCTGCACAGCAATACAGTGCAATGCACTGTGCAAATCACATGCAATATCTGGTATCGCACTAGTGTGAACCTAGAATAAGTCCTCTCGATTTGACTGTTGTTACATCTGAGTTTGACATACCTGCTTTAGAGAGCATGATTTAGAGAGCTTTCCTTTCATTTCCTGCTGGGTATTCAGGACAGGAAGTAAGGGGAAATCTCCCTTACAGGACAGAAAAAAAAAAAAAAAACCTTACTAGATTTTAACTCTTCTTAACTGTAATTAAAAAAAAAAAAAGTGTTTATTTGATAAACATAAGGGCGATTTGCATTGAGCAATTAAAATAATACCGGCTAAATTGCTGAAAACTGATCTACTGTTATGGTTTACTATTCATTACTGCACGTATTAAATGATGCCAATAACATGTAGAACATAAATAATTATACAACTTAGAAAAATAATTATCACGCTGCCAATAATAGGAACCCAGTTGTTACATTTTGTATGTGTTTTTTTATGATGCTACTGGGTCTCAAAATGTCAATGTCCACCAAATCGCAGGTAGGGTAAAATGACAGAACATCCTGCTATTAAAAAATAACAAATGTAAATACACAGTTGTGTGGCAGGTACAGGACTGCAGCTGTCTTCTTAGACTACTCAGCCTGCACTTCATCAATCATTTTTTAAATTGGTGTACTAAACTCACTCTGTTCCATGAATATGAATTAGCCAATATCTAGGCTTATTGAAAAATAAGGCTCCTTGCAAATCTTCTTCCACAAGACCTTACGATAAGAGTTACATTCAAAAATGCTATAACTCCCAATGAGGTTAAATGTGTTAAATGAATTGAAAGTGAATTGCCATATCAACAAAGGGATCAAAATCACAATGATTTAGAATCATAGGTTATATGGCATTTATTTTAATTGAATGGAAGTTTTTTTGGTATAGCCCCCCAGGAGCCACTGAATTTAACTGGTACTTTTGCAAACTGTACAGAGTCAGCCAGTCACCCAAGCAACAGTCCATTCTGTCTGGCTCCAGTAAACGGTCTAATGCCCCGTACACACGGTCAGACAGTCCGACCACAAAATCCGTCAGATTTTTTCCGACAGATTTTGTCTGAAACTTGGCTTGCATACACACGGTTGCACAAAGTTGTTGGAAAATCCAATCGTTCGGAACAAGGTGACGTACAACACGGACGACGGTACTACGTAGAGGCCAGTAGCCAATAGCGCTCATCTCCAAATTTGCATGCGTGGCACTTTGTGCATCAGAATTCTCTACACCCGATCGGAAAAAGATCTGATTTTGTTGTCCGAAAATTTTAGATCCAGCTCTCAAACTTTTTCTGTCTGATTTTCCGACGGAAAAAGTCCCATAGAGCCCACACACGATCGGATTTTCCAACAACATAATCTGATTAGACTTTTTCCGTCGAAATTTCTGACTGTGTGTACAGGGCATAAGGGTTGTCTTTTTAAAATGTATTGCTTAAAGAACTTGAAACAGGAGAGGGATTGGGGCATGGGATACTCATACAACAGCTAGTTGACAATCTACTCCCAAAGTAAATGTGATTTCTGAACAGTCTATTCCCTCACAGCTAATAAGTCCATCAGTAGTCCTCCAATCACTGTGCCTTGTAATAAAAAGTGACTTCTCCTTCAATTTACGTGCTCCACCACAGTGTGGGAAATGTGCACACTCACCAATCAGAAATGAGCACTTAAGGCCTCAATCGCTTTTCACAATAATCAAGTGAACTTCTTTGGGTCATTCTTCAGATGGCCCCAGAGCAAAGAAATAATGAATCCGCAGCATTTAGACACTGCAACTAAAAATCTCTCAACCAATGTAATAATCCACACACCCAAAAAAGATGATATAAAACATAGTGTAGTATTTTATTCAAATCAGGGAATATAAGTATAAAGATATTGCATTTTAACAAGGTGCTTCTGTAAGCACCAACACAGACAGCATCACTGTGTATCGGCACCGCCACTCGTATGGAGACAGTGTGTGTTCCAAATACCCGGAAGTGACACGGAGTGCGTCAGTAATGGCGACAGCGCAGCCTCAATGCATTTTGCAATATGTACATCATCAGGAAGTCCTGGGAGGAAAAATATTTGGAATGGGACACAGATGGTGAAAATTTTCTGACAGTGGTTATAACCCTCCCTTGTTCTATCCAAAAATTTAAAAAAAAGTTTTGCTACTTTAAGGCAAAGCGTCTGACATGTCTGAATTTAGATTAGGCACATATAATTTGTCTTAAAAAACCCCGGGTTTCTTAAACTACAACTAAAGGCAAAACTTATTTTTTCATTGTGGATAGAGTAATGCCGCGTACACATGATCGGAAATGCCGCCAGCAAAAGTAAGATGAGAGCTTTTTGTCGGAAAATGCGACCATGTGTATGCTCCATCGGTCTTTTGCTGGCGGAATTCCAGCCAGCAAAAGATTGAGAGCATGTTCTCTATTTTTCAGTCTGGAAAAGATCATATCCAAAAATGCGATCGTCTGTATGCAATTCGGACGCGCAAAAAATCACACATACTCGGAAACAATTTGACGCATGCTTGGAAGCATTGAACTTAATTTTCTCGGCTCGACATAGTGTTGTACGTCCCCGCGTTCTTGACGGTCAAAAGTTCCGAGAATTTTTGTGTGACCGTGTGTATGCAAGCCAAACCTGAGTGGAATTCCGTCCGAAAAACCTATCAAGATTTTTCGGACGGAAATTCCGCTCGTGTGTATGCGGCATAAGGGATGGTTATAACCACTGTCGAGTTTTTTTTGTTTTGTTTTTGTTTCGCCATCTATGTCCTATTGGGGAGATACACCTTCACTTCCTGTCCCATAGCCAAAACAGGAAGTAAGAAGAATTAGCTCTAAAGTAGGGGAATCCCTAGTTATCACCAGGGTCCTCAGAATTGGTGTTCCCATTGGAAGATTTCCCCTCTATTACCGTTCTGGGGAAAACCCAAACTTTGGTATTTTCTTCCACTTTCAGTGATAATGGTAAACATGAACAACAGAGAGGGTTACTCTCCCTAATGGGAACAGCAATACAACTGGGAGGTGTTCTAATTCCCCTACACTCTGCTCAAAACAAAAAAAAAAAGTTTTGTCTTTAGTTATACTTCAATATGCAAATACTGACTCTGAGCTTAGAAATCAGTGCTCTGGCATGTCCCTCTGCAGTATGTGTATCTGTATTGGCTAATGTAGCTCAGAGAATGGTGTTTAGGGATGTAGAATGCATTGGAATTTGTGTTTTTTTAACAGTGACAAGTTCGTTTTTAAGGTGTGAAGACTACATCTAGCCTAGCCTCATGTTTACTTGATTGAGGTCTGTACACAAGAAGACCTATCCCTCTGTTTATCATTTCACATAATTTGTGAATTCCAAAAGCTTTGATTTATATATATATATATATATATATATACTGTATATGTGAAAAAGGTCAGTTAAATTGGAAAATCTTCTTAAAGTGGAAGTAAACGCCCCTATCGTTTTCAGCCAAGGAAGCTGCCATCTTTGCCTCTGTTTAATCTTCAACTGCCACAGTGCTGCACATGTGATCCGTTATGACACCAGCCATTGGATGGTTTGACTGTTTGGTTGAGAGCACAGCCAATGTGCAGTTAGCATTCACGGCATGCCTTTTTTTTTTAGACTGTTAAATCGATGGGTTTACTTCCGCTTTAAAGTAGAGTTCCACCCAAAAGTAAACTTTCCACTTTAGGGCCTCCTCCGCGGCCCCTGTTTGTGAAATTAAGCTTTTGGGGAGGAGGGGGGAGGAGGGGGGAGCAAGTACCTGAATTTGACAGGTACCTGCTCCCACTTCCAATTTGGTCACCTAGACGACCAGAAGCAGAAGCTCTCCCTCCCGAAGTCTTCTGGGACGTATGACAGGTCCTAGAAGACTTCAGGACCAGTCAAAGACCAGAGCGCCACTCGCGCATGTGCAGTGGGCACCTGGCTGTGAAGCTGCAAGCTGTCACAGTCAGGTGCCCACAGTAGAGATGACGGTGCCACCGAGGGAGAACACGGCTGTGGTGAGTCCACTGCTGGACTGTGGGATGGGTGAGTGGCTGTTTATTACACGTTTTGTAGCTGCTGACTTTTAATAAACAAACAAATGACTGGAACTTTGCTTTAAAGTGTGTTAATATGTTTTAAAAAAACTTTGCTGTAATGATGCACTGTATGCACACAGGGATCATGATGGTACATGATAGAATTAGCAGTTTAGTGGATGTACTTTTTCCTTGATTCAGTGAAAGGTTTCAACCCACCTCCTACTGATACACATCTTCCATGTGCTCCCTCACTACCCTCCTCCTCTGTTGAAGCTGGGTGTCCAAACCTTGTGAAGTGTTAGAGCTCATACACTTACTTCATTTTTTTTGCAATAACATACACCTACTTGTGTACCACATAGACGTTTTATAAAGTTTAACATGACAAGGTTACTTTTTGAGCTCTCTATTACTGCTTGAAGAGAAACTAAGCAACAAGAGATTGGCGGGGAAGTTTGAATACTGGTGCCTACTCATAAATGGTAATTTGCCAACTAAGTTGACATACTGGCAACTAGAAGCCAAACACTGAAAGTGGTGCAGACTAAATTTATCTGAAAAGCAAAGACTACAAAAAAAATGCCTGGTAGCAGCCTTGGAGGCACTGGTACCTACTATCATTCCTGCCAGTCCTGTGAAGAATGAAATTCCTGGAATAAAGAAAAGAAAGGAAGCAAAGCAATTGCTAAACTACCTGTTAACCAGACTATTTTAAATAACATAAGAATTTTATAACAAAGAGTAATACAAAAATGGGTCATGAAACATTAATGTCTTGTGCATAATAACATGTTTTGGTATTGTTTTCGTAGTTTTGCACATTGAAAGCAATTACTGAAAACGTATCAAGCTTATCAAAGAAACCAAGTGATTGATAAACAAGTTATGTAGTAAAAATGTTTAAGTTTTAGACAACATATAAACCACATCTTTCTTTAATAACTGGCTATCCACATTTTTTTTTAATCTTGGTCTTATTTTCCATTATTTTACTCAATCTATTTTCTGGAGCAACTTGACTAGAACTGACCAGAGGCCTCACCTTAGGGACCAGCAGGAGATGTCCACTGCATTAGTGAACCTCAGGATATAGACTGATCTGTAATAAGATGTCACATCCAATTTCTAAGGCAAGGTCATAATGACAATTGTACAAGATGAATAACAAGGTCAGCGAACAAAAATAGGGCATGCAATTGTTCTAACCTTTTCTATTTCATTTCCGTAATTTAAAACATTCAGCATCTTTCCTTAGAAATAAAACACTGTGTTACTGTATATTTTAGATCAGTGGTGCTAAACCTTTTTAAGGCCCAGGACCCCAAAAACCAGCCGGAACATTTTATGGGATTTCATGTATGTAATACAGTCATGTATTTAAAGTGAAGTGGCCATGCAAATTTTTATTTATTATGTTCAATAGATCTGTTTTCAGTGCCTCTATTTCATATGTTTAGAACTAACAAATAAAAATAATACAACATATAATAGTGATTAGAGTCTCTGTAATTGGAAATGAGGTTGTAGTGGGACAATGTTTTAAAATCTTGTCTCATAATTGCATGAAACGTAAATCTGCTCATAAAGTTCCCCATTTTATATAAATTACTGAAATATATATGAAACTGCTGCCTTTCAATCTTACCACCATAATTTCTCACAATAATTAAAGGTGCACCTCTCTTTTTTCCTTCTTCAAAGTTCACCGTGTCCTAAACTCCCCCTTTTAACTTTACCCTCCATGGATACCTAGATGTGGTTTTTAATTTTAAATAATAATTTTCATTTTTTTCACAACAAAATGTGCTCTCCTGCAGTGCTCTCTGTTGTAATGGCACTAAAACTTCACTATTTATATCAACAGTGCCAGTCTCTAGAACCCCTTATTGTCATTCTCTGTCCAGTCAGGACAAAGGAACTGGGTGCGTGGAGACCAGTACCATGTCCATGCCCTGCATTACAGTGCCTTCCCAATCCCAAACCTGTTCAATAGTAACATGTGACAGAGGGACATACTCTTTCACCCACCACACATCACTACTTTGTTATGGGCATATGTGTTAGGTAAACAGGGCCACCCATGTCCTGGATGCATTAATGACATGTGCCCACTTCTTGTCATGATGACCTCACAATTGTATCGTGTAACCCCACTTGGAGTCAGCAGTCTTAAATACATAACAGGAAGTCCATATGAAGAAAGGAACTCATGACAGTATGAGTAGAGGACCTGAAGGGCCAAAATGACCATAGTATATATGTATACATTTTTTTTCCTAGATTCAGTCCTTGTCTATTAAATTTGTTTATTTATTTAACCGCTTCCAGACCGCCCACTGCACATTTACTGCAGCAGGATAGCCCGGCTGCACAAAACAACGTTGTTTCCTCCTCGGGGTCTGGGGCTCGCAAGCACTGCCACCGGCCCTCTCCCTCTGTGATTGGACACAGCGGAAGCCAATCAGCACTGATCGTTCACTGGAGGGGCAGAACGACAGTCTGCCTATGTAAACAAGGTAGTCCGCCATTCTGTGAGAGAGGAATAGAGAGATTTTGTGTTCCTGCTAATCAGGAACACAGATCTCTCTCTTCCTCCAGTTAAACTATCCCCCACACAGTTAGAAAGCACTCCCTAGAAGCACACTTAATTCTTGGATCACCCCTGGTGTTAACCCCTTCCCTGCCAGTGTCATTTATACAGTGACAGTGCATTTTTAAGCACTGTATCGGTGTCACTGGTCCCCAAAAAGTGTCACTTAGTGTCTAATTTGTCTGCCACAATGTCACAGTCCCGCTAAAAATCGCTGATCGCTGCCATTACTAGTAAAAATAAAAAATAAAAATGCCATAAAAATATCCAATAGTTTGTAGACACAATAACTTTTGCACAAACCAATCAATATACGCTTATTTGGATTTTTTTTACCAAAAATATGTAGCAGAATACACATTGGTCTATATTGATGAAGAAATTCGATTTTTTAATTTTTTGATTGAATGTTTTTTATAGCAGAAAGTAAAAAATATATATATTTTTTTTTTTAATATGTCAGTCTTTTTTTGTTGATAGTGCAAAAAACTGAAACCCGCAGAGGTGATCAAATACCACCAAAAGAAAGCTCTTTTTGTGGAAAAAAAAGGACATCAAATTTGTTTGGGTACAGCGTCGCATGAACGCGCAATTATCAGTTAAAGCAACGCAGTGCCGTATCGCAAAAAATGGCCTGGTGTCAGGGTTGGGCTCAGCCCTTCCTTCTCAAAGCTGGCCGCTCAGCTGTCGGCTAAATGCCAGCTTCTATCTCTCCACAGTGACTCACCTGTTGATGATATCCTGCTCATCAGTCCTGCCTACTTTAAGCCGTACTGCCCAGATGATCTCTGCCTTCGCCACATCTCTAGAGACGCTCTCCTGTGTTCCTGTTAAAGACTTGCTTGGCTGACATTCCTTCTGGCTCCAGATCCTGCTTGCTGTTCTGAGAGGGCGTCATATGACGTCCTCACAGAATTCCTCTCTTGCGCGCCCCCTGGGGCGCGCACTCGACAACATCCGTGATCGCCGGGTCCAGTGGACCCGGCGGATCACGGCGTTGTGCTGACTATCCGTTCTGGTTACTCTGAACTCTGAACTTATTGACCCCACATCTCACTGTAAAGAGGACCTGTCATGTCATATTCCTATTACAAGGGATGTTTACATTCCTTGTAATAGGAATAAAAGTGATCAAAAAATTTTTTGGGGGGAAAAAAAGTGTCAAACTAAAATAAATAAAGTAAAATGAACAATAAAAAAAAATAAAAAATTTAAAGCGCCCCTGTCCCCGTGTGCTCGCATGCAGAAGCGAACGCATACGTAAGTCCCCCCACATATGAAAACGGTGTTCAAACCACACATGTGAGGTATCGCTGCGAACGTTGGAGCGAGAACAATAATTTTTGGCCGTTCTGGTTTCTGAACTCTGCTATGTTTTGACTACTTTAACTATACTTTTGTCTCAGTCTGATTCATGGTTTTTGACACCTGGTCATGAAGAGGGTGAAACCTTCCGGGGCTGAAGATTTTAGTGATATTATATTATTTTAAGTTTTGGTATAACATTTTAACATTCCTATATATGTGAATGTTTACATTTACTTTCTCTCGCTATATATTTATGTATATTGTAGCATAACATCTCACAGGGAGCCTGGAGAAGTCCTGTTTGGATTTTACACTTCACCCAGACTGCTTTCATTTGCATTCCAGAGCTTCTGATCCACAAAAGAAATGCACCAGTCCTGGGCCGCAATAAGGCAGCCAGGTGAATACTTGGGCATACTTACTGACAGCGCTATATAGCCTGGGGAGCATGCAGGTTGAGTGCTGGAGCTAAGGTTTGTAGAATATTGGAAAATGGTACATTTTTGCGGCTAACAGGCACTAGGCTAGTTTTATGTTTGAACTCAAGACTACAAAACTTACTAAGCGGATCGATTACACTTATACACCCTCTCTAAATGTGTATCAGTGTGCAAAATTGTGTGCCTCAGCGGGATGAAAGATTGGCCCCTCCCCTATGCGTTACACAACAGGGTCACATGGCTTCCTCAGGGGGATATACCTGCCATCACGCTGTGCCAACTTTTATATAGCCTGACTGGGCGCCATTTTCCCAAATCTCCGATTCCACAACAGCATAATGTGCCATCTTGCCTTAGTCCCCGGACCTCTAGTGGCCAGGGTTAGCACCATTTTGACGTGGCTCAAGAGCTCTGTATATTGCTCTATACACAACACATGGTGAGATCCGATGTACAATCCCATCATGATCTCGTCGGTGCTGCATTTATGTGTCCCCCACAATGGCAGGGTGTCTCTTGGGGACATATACCCAGCCCCTTACCACATGATCATGTGATGTAAACAGAAGATCGGTAATCAGTCATATATATATACCGTGTTTCCCCGAAAATAAGACTGGTCCTATATTAATTTTGGCTACAGAAAACACACTAGGGTTTACTTTCAGGGGATGTCTTATTTATTTATGGTATGTACAATAATCTACATTTATTTAAATACAGTCATGTCATCATGACGATTTTAAAATCGTTGTAACCCTAAAGCATGATAGACAGAACATTGCTTGTGCTGTGTCATTTACCCCTCTCTATGGTCTAAAAAACCTGGATTAGAACAATAAAATGTTTTTAAAAAAGTTCCTGTGTCCCCCATCTTCTCTCCCCCTGTCAGATCAGGAGTCAGCATTATGACATTCTGTAATCCCAAAAATAAACCTTGGTTTAAGGCATTGTATAATTATGTAATTCGTTTTCTAAAAAGATTATATAATGTGCAGTGTGTCTCCTTTTGGACAAAATAGGGCTTATTTTTGGGGAAACAGGGTCAATATATATATATATATATATATATATATATATATATATATATATATATATATATATACACACACACACACAGTATCTCACAAATGTGAGTAGACCCATCAGCCTCCGACATTGGGAGCTCATGTTGCATGACGTGTAAAAATCAATGTTTCTCTATGGGAGCCATCCTAACTGGCCCGACACAAGTCGGTCAAACTTTGAAAATGCTCCCTGTACTACTTTGGTCCGACTTTGATCCTACTTCAGCCCATTGACTATCATTAAAGTAGGATCAAAGTTGGATCCTTGTCCTAACCATCTGACTTTGGCATCCGACATTGTGTTATTTCCTGCCCCCTGCTGTAGCCCCTCTCATTGTGTGTTAGTTTTGATTGGTCAAAGGACAAGTTGTACTATCTGAAAAGTCGGATCAAAGTAGTATCCTGTTCATGAAAGTCGGATGGATGTAGGACCAATGTAGGACTGATGACGCAGAGCAAAGTAGGATCAAAGTTGTACTACTGTTGTGTAGTATAGTGTAAACCCAGCCTTAGGCCGGGTTCACACTAGTGCGACAAACGCTCCGACATTGGGAGCTTATGTCGCATGACGTGTAAAAATCAATGTTTCCCTATGGGAGCCGTCTTAACTGGTCCGACACAAGTCGGTCCGACTTTGAAAATGCTCCCTGTACTACTTTGGTCTGACTTTGATCCTACTTCAGCCCATTGACTATCATTGAAGTCGGATCAAAGTTGGATCGCCATCTTGCATGATCCGACTTTGGCATGTGACTTGTGCTGTGACGATTTTGAGGGGGAACTCCACACCAAACTTTAAATAAAAAACTGGCATGGGTTCCCCCTCCAAGAGCATACCAAGGCCTTGGGTCTGGTATGGATTTTAAGGGGAACTCCCTACGCAAAAAAAAACGTCATGGGGGTCCCCCCAAAATCCATACCAGACCCTTATCCGTGCACGCAGCCCTGCCGGTCAGGAAAGGGGGTGGGGATGAGCGAGCGCCCCCACCCCCTCCTGCACCGTACCAGGCCGCAAGCCCTCAACATGGGGGGTGGGGGCTTTGGGGCAAGGGGGCACCCTGCGCCCCCCCAAAGCACCTTGTCCCCATGTTGATGAGGACAAGGGACCCCCACAATGTTTTTTTCGGCGTAGGGGGGTTCCCCTTAAAATCCATACCAGACCCAAGGCCCTGGTATGCTCTTGGAGGGGGAACCCATGCCGTTTTTTTTTTAAAGTTTGGTGTGGAGTTCCCCCTCAAGATTCATACCAAGCACAGTGCCTGGTATTCGCGGAGATCCAAGTCGGATCCCTGTTCATTGAAGTTGGATGGATGTAGGACCAATGTAGGATCAATGTAGGACTGATGTCGCAGAGCAAAGTAGGATGAGAGTTGTACTACTGTCGTGTAGTATAGTGTAAACCCAGCGGTTGAAACACAGTGATTAACTGAAACAGAAACAGCTGCGTAGAAGGCTTAAAACTGGGCAAGGAACAGCCAAACTCTGCTACTAAGGTGAGGCTGTGGAAGACAGTTTCATGTCACAGGTCATACACCTTGGCAAGACTGAACACAGCGAGGTAGTTCTACTGCATCAGCAAGGTCTCTCCCAGACAAATATTTCAAAGCAGACTGGGGCTTCAAGATGTGCGTTTCAAACTCTTTTGAAGAAGCACAAAAAATAGGCAACATTGAGGACCACAGACGCAGCAGCAAAAAAAACTCAATGTAGCAGGTGAAAGACACATCATGCTTTTCCCTTTGACATCGGGCGATGTCCAGCAATGACATCAGCACAGAACTGGTGAAAACCAGTGGGACCTAGGTACACCCATCTATGCAAACCGAAATATTAAATCTACAACACCATGGACTCCACCCACCATCCTTGGACAGACCATCCCCCTAAGCATAAAAGCCAAAAGTCTCTGAGTCATATTCTATTCAGAAATGTCAATGGATGCACAAATAGGATCAGTAGTCAGCGGATCCTACCACCTTCTACGCCTGCTACGTAGACTCATCCCCTTCATTCCAGAAAAGAAAAAAGCAATAGTGGTAGGAACAATCATCAACTCTCGACTCGACTACGCAAACTCCCTCTACATAGGACTACCTAAATTCCAGATTGCATGCCTAAAAGTCGTTCCAAACACGGCAGCAAGACTAGTCACTGGAAAAAAAACATGGGAATCCATCTCCCCTCCCTGAGGATCCTACACTGGCTAACTCAATACTTATGCGAAAAAAATAAAAAACACTACACTCCCAATCACAACCTCCGATCAACCAACCAAAACCTCCTCCTCATCCCCAATTCCCGGTACAAATCAAGGGGAGAACGAAGATTTGCAGTCCAAGGACCGCTTGGAAGGAAACCATCGGGCCTTCAGGAAAAAACTCAAGACCCACCTCTTCTAAGAAGGAATCAACGCAGGTCGGATCAAGCGCCTTGAGGCGATTCAGTTCGCAGTTGCAGCGCTATACAAATCATTCATTCATTCATTCATCCATACTGTCCGGAGAAGTCTGGACAGAAGTGGTCTTCATGAAAGAATCACAGCCAAAAAGTCATACCTCTCATGTGGAAACAAGGCTAAGCAACTCAACTATGCATGAGAACATAGGACATAGGATGCAGAAAAATGGCAGCAGGTGCTCTGGACTGATGAGACAAAATGTTATATATTTGACTGTAGCAGAAGGCAGTTTGTTCACTGAAGGACTGGAAAGCTGTACAATTATGAGTATCTGCAGGAAACAGTGAAGCATGGTGGAGGTTCCTTGCAAGTGTGTGGCTGCATTTCTGCAAATATGGATGGAGATTTGGTCAGGATCAATGGTGTCCTCAATACTGATATTTATCCAACATACCATACCATCAGGAAAGTGTGTGATTGGCCCCAAATGTATTCTGCAGCAGGACAATTACCTCAAACATACAGCCAATTCCATTAAGAACTATCCTCAGCGTAAAAAATAACAAGGAGTCCAAAATGTTTTGCCCCCACAGAGCCCTGATCTCCACATTATCAAGTCTGTCTTGGATTACATAGAATGGCAGAAGGATTTTAGGCAGCCTACACCCACAGGAGATCTGTGGTTAGTTCTCCAAGATGTTTGGAACAACCTAGTTTTGAAAACAAAGGGTAGTCACATTAAATATTGATTTGATTATGATTTCTCTTCTGTTTATTTTTATCAATTAGCAAAAGGAAAATAAATTAACTATTAACACTTCTATTTCTGAAAGCATTCTTAATTTATAGATAATCACAAAAGGGGAAATGGCACTGCTAGAAAACTGCATAAGTGCCACCTAATCAGGGCAAATAGTAAATTAATAAGTAACAGGGAGACAGTCAAAAGTATGTGTGTGAAACAAAGTCCCTGTGTAATATAATGAATCATATGAAAAAGCCAATGTGAAGCAAAAGAAGCTAGAAAATCATATTCATACTTGACTTAAATGAAAAGAGCTGTATGGCAAAAAGGAATTTACTAACTTTCCACCAACACAGCCAAAAAACACAAAACAAATGTGTAAAGGTAAGTAGATATGCACTTATGCCCTGTACACACGGTCGGACATTCCGACGACAAAATCCGTCGGATTTTTTCCAACGGATTTTGGGCCAAACTTGTGTTGCATACACACAGTCGCACAAAGTTGTCAGAAAATCCAATTGTTCTGAACGAGGTGGCGTACAACGCGTACGTCGGGGCTATAAACGGGCCAGTAGCCAATAGCTTTCGTCTCTTAATTTATTCTGAGCATGCATGGCACTTTGTCCGTCGGAATTGTCTACACACCATCGGAATTTAAACGATCGGATTTTGTTGTCGGAAAATTTTAGATCCTGCTCTCAAACTTTGTGTATCGGAAATTCCAACGGAAAAAGCCAGATGGAGCCCACATACGATTGGATTTTCCGACAACACGATCCGATCGCACATTTTCTGTCAGAAATTCTGACCGTGTGTACAGGGCATAAGTCAATTAGTGAGATCATATAAAAGGAAGTCTCTTAATATAAAAATGTCATATTCCCAGTGAAGTGATTATTTTCAAGTGATGCGACTTTATCTCGACTTCTGTGCAATTACAATAAAGTGACTTGTGCTGATTTTCAAGTGATGTGACTTTATCTCAACTTCTGTGCAACAAACAAGGTGACTCCTCGTGCTCCCCCTTAGGTATATGCACTCACCAGAAGCCTTCTATTTCTGAAAGCATTCTTAATTTACAGCTTATTTTTACACCTGCCTAAAATTTTTGCACAGTAATATACAATATATAAATATACAGAGATTGTTATACTCTTTATATGAACAAGCAAATGAATGGTCAACTGAAGTCCCCTGGGAAGCAAGAAATCAGCAAGTTTAACTAATCAAGTTCATGCCAGAAAAGGGTAGGAGCAGGGCTTTTTTTTCTCAGAAAATAGGTGCAGAAACTCTACCATAATCACCTAAACCCCCCCCCCCCCCCCCACACACACACACGCCAAACCACATCAAATAGTGGGTGTGGTCAAATTTCACTAACAGTGACAGGATCCTAAAGGGGCATTAAATACTAGGAGTGCATTACGCACAGAGTGTAGAGTTCGGGGGGGGGGGGTTAATACACACAGAGTGCAGAGTTCAGGTGTGCACTGCATACAGAGTGCAGAGTTCAGGTGCGCATGTGCAATGCATGCAGAGTTCAGGTGTGCACTGCATACAGAGTGCAGAGTTCAGGTGTGCACTACATGTAGAGTGCAGAATTCAGGGGTGCACTGCATATGAAGAACAGATTTCAGGTGTGCACTGTATACAGAATGCAGAATTCAGGGGTGCACTACATACAGAGTGCCGAATTCAGGGGTGCACTGCATATGAAGAACAGAGTTCAGGTGTGCACTGTATACAGAATGCAGAATTCAGGGGTGCACTACATACAGAGTGCAGAATTCAGGGGTGTGCTACACACCGAATGCAGAGTTTAGGTGTGCACTGCATATGGAGTGTAGAGTTCAAGGGTGTGCTACACACAGAGTATAGAGTTCAGTCTTCTTCCACTGCTGCTTACCTCACCCCCATCCACATCTTACTTCCATCCTTCTTAAGGTCTGACCTCTGCATGCAACCCCCTTCACTGCCCCCAATTTACTCCCCCCCAAAAAGCTCCACCATCTTCCACATGTCTTACTTTGTTGCTGGAATAATCTGAAGCACCCAGCGGGCTCTAGTACCTCCCCGTATGCTGTAAGTGGCTCTGCCTCTCTCACTTGTAAACATGTACTTTGATTAGTTACTTTCACGCTGTCCATGGCCTCATTCAAAGTCCCAAAATTCCCCAGTATAATTTCCGTATCAGGGATGGAGGCATATTTACCATATGCCTCATTTAAAGTCCTACATTTCCCCTTTCTTGCTCGCTATGTAGGGATAGAGGCTCATGGACAGGGTATGCAGTTTTCCCCTGCCACCCATGTGTTAGTTTTTTATGACTTAGAGTGACATGTTCCAGGTCCTGCATACTCGGGACAACGTTTTTTGGTACCCATATGATTATGCAGTATAGCCACACTATATTCTTAGTAAGGGATTGCAGGATGTGACTGAGTTACATCCTGGGCCGTAGTTGTACCTGATACCCGGGAGCTGCAATGCAGTTTGTGTGTCCCCTCCCCTTCCCCCTCCCTCCCGCCCCGTATGGAGACGGGAGATGCACTCTGGAGTTTGGGAGGGTGGGCGGGCGCCCACAGCGCATCGGCATCACCTCTCCGTCTCCACGTGTGACGTCATGTTTGGCGTCATGACGCTGTGGTCGAGTTTTCCTTCGCAGCCGGTTAGGTGGGGTATATGGGCGTACCTCATAGACGGAGCTCACCGCCTGTGTTGGAGGTCCCTCCCCTCTCCTACCATGCTCAGGTGACGCTGGTTAGGGGTTAGCGTGCTTATATACGGGCCGGGATTCATTTGCCTCCACTGACACATTTGGGAGCCATCTATCAGAGATGTTATATCTTTTACAGCGCCCTATCATCTTTATCAGGATTGATGCAAACTATCCACAGGTTATTTTATATATTGTCACAGCTGCTAGCTCTCTCTGTCTTGATTGGTCTGGTGGAATTGTATGTGTATTTGTTATTTATAATTTTCTACATACCACACTCCATAGGGTTTTGGCTGTGGTTGTATGAATTTTCTTTTTACTATTTTTTTACTTGCATGGATCTCCGCATTCCACCATTCCCATGAGACAGATGTCATCTGGCCTTTTTCTTGCTGCTCTTTTTTATTGTATCAATCTAATCTTGATACAGTGTTTACTTAACTTCCCTGAAGGCACTGAATATTGGCGCTGCTTTTTATACCCATTACACTATACTTATCGCTCGGGTTCCAGTGTCTCAGGGTGGCTTATGTGTGCTCGCCCCGTCAGCAGCACGTACCCCAATATACCTCAGCTCCCGGGACGGATGCTATCTTGTGGCCTAGGCTGTGTACCGTCCACACCTTACTGCACAAACTTCATGTAAGTAATTAGGGTGGGTTCACACCAGTGTTGGTCATCTTACTTTAAAAAAGTCATTAGTTAAGTTACAAATTACTTCTCCCAAAAAAAGTAATTGAGTTAGTAACTCAGTTACTACATTGGAAAAGTAATTAGTTACTCAGCAAAGTAACTGTGACTTTTTTTTTTAATATTCTTAGGGGCGGGTCTAGTATTACTGTAAGCAAGGGGCGCTTTCCCCCCTGCACGTCTATTTCCCCTCTGCACCCCCCTGCACGTCTGTTCCCCCCCAACACATATATCTGTTTCCCCTCTGTACCCCACTACACATCTGTCCCCCCCACACGCACATATATCTGTTCCCCCTCTGTACCGCACTACACGTCTGCCCCCCTCCACACACATATATCTGTTCCCCCTCTGTACATCTGTCCCCCCCAAACTCACGGATCGGATCATGGAAAATTCCACCACCATAAAGCCCCCACTGTAATATCAACAATCTCCCCCACTGTAATATCCACGTCATCTCCCCAACTGTAATATTGGCTGAGTATGGCTGGGTACGGCTGAGCATGGCTGGGTATCGCAGAGTATGGCTGGGTATTACCGTGAATTGCAGAGTATGGCTGGGTATTACCGAGTATTGCAGAGTATGGCTGGGTATTGCCGAGTATTGCAGAGTATGGCTGGGTATGGCTGGGTATGGCAGATTATTGGCAGGGTGTTTCAGAGTATTGTCAGGGTGTTGCAGAGTATTGGCAGGGTGTTGCAGAGTATTGGCATGGTGTTGCAGAGTATTGGCATGGTGTTGCAGAGTATTGGCATGGTGTTGCAGAGTATTGGCAGTGTATTGGCAGGGTAGTGCAGTGTATTGGCAGGGTGTTGCAGAGTATTGGCAGGGTGTTGTAGAGTATTGGCATGGTGTTGCAGAGTATTGGCATGGTGTTGCAGAGTATTGGCAGGGTATCACCGAGTATTGCAGAGTATTACGGAGTATGGCTGGGTATGGCAGGGTATTGCAGAGTATTGGCAGGGTATTGCAGAGTATTGGCAGGGTATTGTCTGGGTATTGCAGAGTATTGGCAGGGTATTGCAGGGTGTTGCAGAGTATTGGGAAGGTATTGCAGAGTATTGTCAGGGTATTGGTTGGGTATTGCAGAGTATGTGCTGGCATCCGATCTATCCCCTCCACTGTACTGTACTGATCCCCATTACACTATACTTATCGCTCGGGTTCCAGTGTCTCAGGGTGGCTTATGTGCGCCCCGTCAGCACGTACCCCAATATACCTCCGCTCCCGGGACGGATGCTATCTTGTGGCCTAGGCTGTGTACCATCCACACTCTACTGGACGAACTTCATGTAAGTAATTAGGGTGGGTTCACACCAGTGTTGGTCATCTTACTTTAAAAAAGTCATTAGTTAAGTTACAAATTACTTCTCCTTAAAAAGTAATTGAGTTAGTAACTCAGTTACTACATTGGAAAAGTAATTAGTTACTCAGCAAAGTAACTGTGACTTTTTTTTTTAATATTCTTAGGGGCGGGTCTAGTATTACTGTAAGCAAGGGGCGCATTCCCCCCTGCACGTCTATTTCCCCTCTGCACCCCCCTGCACGTCTGTTCCCCCCAACACATATCTGTTTCCCCTCTGTACCCCACTACACATCTGTCCCCCCCCACACATATATCTGTTCCCCCTCTGTACCGCACTACACATCTGCCCCCCCCCCACACACATATATCTGTTCCCCCTCTGTACATCTGTCCCCCCCAAACTCACGGATCGGATCACGGAAAATTCCACCACCATAAAGCCCCCACTGTAATATCCACAATCTCCCCCACTGTAATATCCACGTCATCTCCCCAACTGTAATATTGCTGAGTATGGCTGGGTACGGCTGAGCATGGCTGGGCATCGCAGAGTATGGCTGGGTATTACCGAGTATTGCAGAGTATGGCTGGGTATTACTGAGTATTGCAGAGTATGGCTGGGTATGGCTGTGTATGGCAGAGTATTGCAGGGTGTTGCAGAGTATTGGCAGGGTGTTGCAGAGTATTGGCAGGGTGTTGCAGAGTATTGGCAGGGTCTTGCAGAGTATTGGCATGGTATTGCAGAGTATTGGCATGGTGTTGCAGAGTATTGGCATGGTGTTGCAGGGTATTGCAGTGTATTGGCAGGGTGTTGCAGAGTATTGGCAGGGTGTTGCAGAGTATTGGCAGGGTATTGCAGAGTATTGGCAGGGTATTTCAGAGTATTGGCAGGGCGTATTGCAGAGTATTGGCAGGGTACTGGCTGGGTATTGCGGAGTATTGGCAGGGTATGGCAGGGTGTTGCAAAGTATTGGCAGGGTATTGCAGAGTATTGGCAGGGTATTGGCTGGGTATTGCAGAGTATTGGCAGGGTATTGCAGGGTGTTGCAGAGTATTGGCAAGGTATTGCAGAGTATTGTCAGGGTATTGGCTGGGTATTGCAGAGTATTGGCAGGGTATGTGCTGGCATCCGATCTATCCCCTCCACTGTACAGATCTGTACACAGAGGGGAGAGAGGAAACGGCGTCATCTTTGTTTACAAGTGATCGCTCCGTTATTTGATGGAGCAATCACATTGTAAACGGCCGACGGGTGCACCAAGATGGGCGCCGCTCCGGAGCTAGGCCGGAGCCCCGGCCAACGGGTGTACCAAGATGGCCGCCGCTCCGGAGCTAGGTCGAAGCCGCAGCCTTTCCTAAGGCCGAGGCCGCGGACGGCTCCATGGATCGCCGCGGGTAATTGCGGTAACGCCGCCCCAGTAATGGGAATGGCGTTACCGCAAGGGGAAGAGTAATCAGTTAGATTACTCGTTACCCTCTAAAGTAACGGCGTTTACTTTAATTGCGCTTGTTACATCACTGGTTCACACTTAACTATTTGTCATGATCAGTTATTAGTAAATTCACTATATTCTATTATATATTTTCCATAGATGTCCCCCAACACCTGCCCCTGATGAGTGTTCTTTACACGAAACGCATCGGGTATCTGGGATATAGATCTATGTGTATAGTACACCATCAAATTGGAACATCTTTTATTTATATTTTTATTATGTATTTACTGTACTTACTGTTTTTATCATCATTATGATTTTACTCATCTTCCCTTCACAAGTGTGCTACATTGTTACATGTATGTAGACAAATGTTTAGATGTACAGTTGATCTCATGAGACCACTAAGTGGCACCAGATTTGCTATACTCTTATGTATTCTTGATGCTTGTATTATACACGCACATACTTATGTGTTTGTGAACAGTTAATGACGTTCACTATAGTGTCTTTCTCTATGTGGTCTGTATTTTTTGATATTGGCATGTGTTTAATTTGATCTATTAAACATGTACGGTACTTTGATTAGTTACTTTCACGCTGCCCATGGCCTCATTCAAAGTCCCAAAATTCCCCAGTATAATTTCCGCCTCTCTCACTTGCAGGGAGAATATACAGTGGGGGTGTCGGCATCCACATTGCACCCCGGGGACCTGTATCTCGCTTGTCCCCAGCTCAGCAGATCTGATCTGTGGAAGGAGACAAGCTGTCACTTGTAAACACAGAAGCCAGACTTCTGTGTTTGCAAGTGATAGCGGTGAGCAGGGAGCAGAGGGCCTGAGCCAGAGGTGGTGGAACTGAGTTCCACCAAGTTCCAGCTGAAAAAAAGCCCTGGGTAGGAGAATGACCAGTCTGGAGTCAGACTACTCCCCTTTAATCTCCTGACGGCACAGCTCCCTTTCACACAAGCACTTAAAGCGGAAGTAAACCAATCCAAAAAAAAGTTTCATTTATGGCACATTCCAGAAATGTAACACTACCATTGGTTGTGCTCTCAACCAAATAGTCAAACCATCCAATGGCTGGTATCATAACTGATCACATGTGCAGCATCATGGCAGTTGTAGATTAAACAGAGGCAAATATGACAGCTTCCTTGGCTGAAAACGATAGATGCAATGATATGTATCTAGAGTCTATGACCTTAGTCTCTAAATAAAAGAGAGTTCCTGGATGATATGGGGCCGGATAGATGCCCAATATTCCTGTCCCTTGTGGGGGGGAGATACAGTAGTCCTTTAATGTAGGAATCTTGTGTCTTGCATGTTTTGTCCATGTGTGTAAAGAGGATGGGCTCGTGCCCGCTCACCATTTCAGGCGATACCAAGCTCAGGAGGGATGATATAAGGATCATGCAGCAGGATTCTGCAGATACTGTGCTCAAATGACGGCACTCAAGCTCGTGCCTCTCGGCGCCGCAGCTTAACTGGATCTGTGATGCAGGTATGAGGGTGACCTCCCAACTGCCACTGACAACCGTATACTGCCAACAATGGATGCGCTCACACTTAATCCTGGAGGCTCTCCTCTGCTACCTGGGCCACAGCACAACCCGACTGTCCAGATCACTGTTCCCAGGTGAAGGCTGTGGTCCCAAGAGACGGACTCCTCCCCAACACAGGTTATTTATCACCTCTCCCAGCATTCTGTTCTCTCCCTCCAGCCTGATTGTCCACAACGATCAGTCCCTAGTCTAGATTTGAGCTCTTTGGACTACATGCCCCAAGATCCTCCACCCTTCTATAAGTTCTCACTCACTCTGCATTTGGGATGTGACAAGGCAGAGACCCAGGCTAAGCACTAGAGGGAACACTGTGGCAGATTCTGTAGAGTGTCCTCTGAGTGTCCTCTGATAACACAGGCAATTTAGCCAGCTCCTGGCTACATCCTCTCCTCACTTGAAATCTTTGGTCCTCCAAAGCGATAGGAACTTCACAGAATATTACTTAGCTAATAATCAATGATAAATTTGCCACACATTTTCAGTTAACTCATAATCGGTTTTCTTACAGGCCAGGGCTAGTGTTGTGTCCCACCCAGTAGTGTTAGAAGGCGAGTAAAGGTCACACCATGCCAAATGGATGGTAGTGAGGTCTGGCACTGAATTCTGTCATTGAATGGTAGGCATCCGTTCATTTGAATTTTCTCCCAAGACATCATAGGTTAGTCTCTTGGGAGGGTTTATGCCTTGCCTCCATGGATAGGTGAGAAGCCTTCAAGCACAGCCTTAGAGTCTATGTCTGGATTTTTGGTATTGGTGGAATGGCTGAACTGAATCCAGTTCAGGAAAAGAAAGCTTGGGGTTTCATTAACAGGGTTTCTACAAGTTTTGCTTCCATGGGATTCTTTGTTTCCTCTCATTAGTCATTTCTGCCAAGGTCTCCGGGGTAGCTGAACTCACTTACCCAATCAGCATTGGACCCCTAATGTACTTGGATGATCCGTGACATCCCAAAAACTGACTGGCACCTTCCCTCCATCCCGTGACAGGGCCTTTCTGTTACTATCTCTGGGGCCAATTCTACCCCTACTTCACTTGGTTGTAAATCAGTCTCCCCGACAACAAAGGGACCTGGCTGATCCCCAGCCAACTTGACAGTGGCTTTCATACAGACTATTTATCCCAACTGCAACACCATCTCTCTCGCTTCCAGCCTCCATAGTCTTCCCCACCGCTTCAGCTGGGACACTATTCTTGGACCAATTGCTTAAAGGCTCGATGCAATTGTGTGTTTATTCCTCCAAGCGCAGAGTCTTCCCTCTCAGCCAATGGGATCAGTATACTCCTCACCAGGTCAGTGTTGGTCCCAATCAGCATCAAGTTTCGTTCTGGCCCTGGGGGTCAGGGACACACAACCGCCAGTGTGTCGATGGTTTCCATCCTTCCTGCTACTAATGGCCCAAAGGTGATCTTGATTGGGAATTTCTCTGAACCAATTCCTCATATCTCCAGCTCTTCCAGATTACACAGGGGGATGTGCTTCAAGTGCTTGTTATAGAAATCTCTTTATTATAGTGTCACTTGTTCTCCGGTGTCCAGTAAGGCTTGGGTTAGAAGCCTTCCAATTGTACTGACACTACAGGAGAGGGGCCTACAAGCCTTTCTGGCAGGTCAGCTTTCTTTCTAGAGTTACCTTCTTTCCTTGTCAACTGCTGAAAGGACAGCAAGCTTGGGATGTGGTGAAGCATGACTCCCTGGGAACATTGTCCCAACCTAGCTGGCCTACTATCTGGTTTGGTTGGAAGTGTAACTACAAGAAAAACATAAATGGAAGGCGCGCACACCTAGTGCATTACCAGAGATAATTTAATAATAAAAAATGTTTGTATAAAGGCCATAAACACAGTGCATGGACATGCACAGAACATGGGGTGCAGCTAATGCATTTTTGGGGGCGCACCCCCTTCCTCAGAGCTAGGCCAGTCTTGTACACCATGGGCAAGCGCTTTTATAGGGAATGGTGGAATTGAAAATTGCGTGTCAAAAAAAGCCACGCCCTCAAAGGGGCAGGAAACAAAAAGAAAAGTTCATAAGAAATGATTAATAATAAAAAAAAAAAATTATTTTTATATATATATATATATAAATAACATTAAATAATAAAAATATAAAATAATTATATATATATATATATATATATAGCTGCACTAATGGAGAAAAACAACAGAATCCATATCAGAAACCTTTATCCAAAACAAAAACTCCATCATAAATACACAAATAAATAAATAATGATAATTCTTTCAAATCCATGATATATTGCACATTAATTTATATTTAGTCAGAGGTGTCCAAAAACCACACACTAGGATCACCCGACCAGAAGCTTCAAAATTGCCATGAATGGGGGAAAAGCCCCAACAGATGCCAGCAGGATCATCCCCACTGTAGTGCGCAGATCAGTGAACACCCAATGTCACACAGGCACCTTCCCAGACCCCAGGGAATCAGCTCAGTGCCAGGGGGAATCCACTTCCTGGAAACTCAGGAAGACGCCTGATGATAACAAGTGACATCACTTCCAGGGCGTAGGCAGTACAACGGTGTCCCCATGGACATGAATGGGCAAAGATAGATGAAAGAAAAAAAATAAAATAAAAAAAATTCTAAAAATAGCAAAAAATTCTCTGACAAAACTGGACCGGTAGGAAATAGTAAATTAATAAAAAGCAAAAAATAAATAAAATAAAATAAATAAATAATAAAGAAATAAAGAATAATAAAAAATGTTATTGCAATGAATTTTGCACAACGATAATAATAATTCCTCAATGTGTAACAATTAATGAAAAGCACTGAGCCCTGGAGTACGTGAAAGCCAACCCTACAAAAAACCTATAAAAGTTTGTTGCTATAATAATTGGTAATCAATATATCAGCTAGACGTTAAGAACAATGGTAGATTCAAGTAAAATTTTTTAAATAAAAATAATATATGTAAATATAAATATGAAAATAAATAAATATAAAAAAAATAAAAATGTACGCAAATACTTGGATGAAAAAGAAGAAATAATAAACCAAAGAAACAGGAAATGTTGGTATAATGAGCTCCTGGAAGGACACCCACAAGGCAAAAACAGAATAAAAACAGAAGGGGGAAGAGGATCGGGGGGTCACATAAGAGTCTGAACATCCAACCCCACATTCAGGCCCCTAGGCTATAAGGCTCCTACGCGATGTATCCAAAAGGTTTCTCTTCTACAAAGTCTCTGAAAGCACCTGCCAGTATCGGCATCCTCACCCATAACTTCCAAGCCAAGTAGCCTAAGACCAGATGGATTAAGATCATGTTGATGCAAAAAATGTAATGGTAGTAAATGGTTGTCGACACTTTTGCGTATATTCCTTTTATGCTCCCCAAACCGTGTACTTAAAGCCCAGATGGTGTGGCCCACGTAAGGAAGGCCACAGGGGCATATCAGACAATACACTACAAATTGTGAACCACAATTCATGAATTGCCAAATGGCATGGGTTTGGCCATCACTACCTGTAACCTGCTTCTTCCTATACCACATGTATTGGCATACACCATATTTAAAGCTACCCTTTTGGTCAAATAAACTGCTCCAACATTGGTTGGCCACGGTTTTGGGTTTACAGAGTCTGCTTGGGGAAAAATCTTGTACCCATTTCAAACCATCAGCAGGTAATTCATACCTTCATGCCCGCAGCAATCACCACCCTCAATGGATCAAAAACGTTCCTCTTGGTCAGCTTTGCTAGCCTCAAAGGACCTGCTCTCGTCTAAAATGTGATGATGAACAGAGCAGTGTACTGAGTAAAACAATTTTTGGAAAAGGACTATGATCCGGCTACCATTGAAGATGCACACACCAAATATAGGCTGAAATACCCTGAGTTCGCTGGGAAGGTGAATTTTCCAGCATGAAGTGGGGCGTACCAAATATGATGGGAATGGCTCAGTCAAGGAAAATAACACTCGGTACACAAACAAGGCCTTCTGTCAGGGAAATGGCCATAGGAGAACTGGCAATAGTGCCAGTACTGGTAATGGTCACTTCCGGCACATTGCCATGCGCACTAATGGCAGAATTTCAAACTGGGGCACGCAGATTCGCAATGGTGCTAACATGCAAACACACATGCGCGTAAGTGCCAATTGGCGAACGCGATCCCAACCCGGTCGGGAGCTCCGTGACCCCGGCCGCGGGACCAGCGGACCCGATCGCCACTGGTGTCCCGCGATCGGGTCACGGAGCTGAAGAACGGGGAGAGGTATGTGTAAACAAACCTCTCCCCGCGCTTCCTACTCTGCCTGTCATTGATTGGCTGTTCCCGGTCATCGGGAAAGCCGATCAATGACGTCAGACGTCAGCCCCGCCCCCTAATGTAAAAAAAACACACACACGTCACAGCCCATAACCCCTCCCCCTAGTGGTTAACCCCTTCACTACAACTGTCTTTTATACAGGAATCAATGCATTTAAATAGCATTGATTGCTGTATAAATGACAATGGTCCCAAAAATGTGTTAAAAATGTCCGATGTGTCCGCCATAATGTCGCAGTCACAATAAAAATCGCTGATCGCCGCCATTACTAGTAAAAAAAAAAATATTAATAAAAATGCTATAAGACTCCCCTATTTTGTAAACACTATAACTTTTGCGCAAACCAATCACTAATCGCTAATTGCGATTTTTTTTTACCAAAAATATGTAGAAGAATACGTATCGGCCGAAACTGAGGAAAAAAAATGTTTTTTTATATATATTTTTTGGGGATATTTTATTATAGCAAAAAGCAAAAAATATTGCATTTTTTTCAAAATTGTCGCTTTATTTTTGTTTATAGCGCAAAAAATAAAAACCGCAGGGGCGATCAAATACCACCATAAGAAAGCTCTATTTGTGGGAAAAAAAGGACGTCAATTTTGTTTTGGAGCCGCGTCGCACGACCGCGCAATTGTCAGTTAAAGCAACGCAGTGCCGAATCGCAAAAAAGGGCCTAGTCCTTTGGCTGCCAATTGGTCCGGGGCTGAAGTGGATAAAAAGCGAAAACAATAAAAGCGTAATATTCCTTTAAATTTCGTAACTGGGGGGTGTCTATAGTCTGCCTGTAAAGTGGCACAGGTTTCTCATTTTTAGAACAGTCCAAGAGCAAAGGACATTTCTAAAGAAAAAAAAGTAATTTAAAAGTACTCACGGCTATAATGAATTGTCGGTCCCGGCAATACACATACAAGTGCATTGATAAAAACGGCATGGGATTCCCCCACAGGGGAACCCCGAACCAAAATTAAAAAAAAATGCGTGGGGGTCCCCCCAAATTCCATACCAGGCCCTTCAGGTCTGGTATGGATATTAAGGGGAACCCCGTGCCAAAATTTTAAAAAAATATGGCGTGGGGTCCCCCAAAAATCCATACCAGACCCTTATCCGAGCACGCAACCTGGCACGCCGCAGGAAAAGAGGGGGGACGAGAGAGCACCCCCCCTTCCTCCCCCTCCTGAACCTTACCCGGCCACATGCCCTCAACATTGGGAGGGTGCTTTGGGGTAGCCCCAAAGCACTTTTTCCCCAAGTTGATGGGGAGAAGGGCCTCATCCCCACAACCCTTGCCCGGTGGTTGTGGGGATTTTCGGGTGGGGGGCTTATTGGAATCTGAAAGCCCCCTTTAACAAGGGGACCCCCAGATCCCGGCCCCCCCCCCTGTATGAAATGGTAACGGGGTACAAATGTGCCAAAATGGTAAAAAAAAGACAATACACACCTTGGGACAAGTCCTTTATTAAAAAATAAAACCGTGCCACAAAATCGTATTCTTCTTCTCTCGCTCCGACGGACCGAGAAAGAAAAAAAAGCTGCACGCCGCCTACAATCTGCCTCTATGGGAGGCACCCACCGTAATGACCGGCCTCTCAGGTGACGGTTCTTTTATAACTGAGGGCGGGGCCACAAGATGACGTTGCCGGGTGACCCCACCCCCCTCTGATGCACGGGGACATACCTATGGCTTTCCCGTAGGGTCAGAGTGGAAAACAGCATTCCGAACGTGGTTCGGCCACTTCGAATATCTTGTTATGCCGTTCGGATTATGCAATGCCCCAGCCACGTTCCAGCACCTGGTGAACAATATCTTCCGGGAATTCCTTGACTACTTTATAATTGTGTACCTCAATGATATCCTCATCTTTTCTGCCTCTTTGGAGCTTCATCGAACTCAAGTAAAAAAGGTGCTCTCAACCCTGAGGAAACATGGACTATATGTCAAGGCAGACAAATGTGACTTTCGAAAAAAGGTCTATTACATTTCTGGGTCTTATCGTTTCTTTTTTTTTTTTCCATAAAAGATTTTATTGAAAGTTTCAAAGCATACAAACATGCAAGACATGTATATATCACATACAAAAAGTGCAACCACAACTCTTTCGTACAGAGGAAAAATGTAGCCGAAACAGTGCTGCGTTGGTTGTGGTGGATAGAACAGTGCTATACAAATATAGTCATAACTTGTCAACAAACGTATAACCAATATAATGTTGTATTAGAAGAGGGGCACTCAAATAAGGTCAGGTAGTGCAATATATGGGTGCCGGACCCGTGAGACCAATATCATCAGGTCTAACTTGGGTCTCGAAAGTGACTCTAGTCCTGCTATCAGCGGGACGTAGTGCGCAGTGACATCAACCCTGCTGACGCGCTGACGTCACCGCGCGCTACGTCCTGCTGATAGCAGGGGCGTGTGTTACTGCAGCCGGCCAGCCGCAAACTTTTAAACTTGAATTTTTTATCTTTTCGTATACGCCGTTGGCGTTATTTTAAATAAATCCTTCAGGTCCCACCCATTGTCTGCCTTTTCCCTTTCTTGGTACTCGAATCACACACTACCCGGTGAGGTAAAGAGTTTCCTAGCGGCCCTGAACAGCTGATTGCTTTGGAACCGACACAGACGGAACGATCTGTTAAGTGTGGAGGAAGTAAGGAGGAAAAGGCCTCGGCTGGGTAATAGCCACAAGTGCAATCTTTCTGACAGCTGGTAAGCACAAAATCAGGACGGTGGTGGGATCATTCACATGAAGTCACTTTTCTATGGATATCACCAAATGTTGATCAGCGATTCTGCACAGCACTAATGGGAACTTTTCATCCAATCTATGAACTTTATTTTTGATATTTATATTTTTGGTCAGCTTTGGCTACAATGTTTTGCATATACTCACTATATATTTAATTGCATATACTATTTTTAGTATACATTATTTTACATCCTCAATATTTAGATATTGATTTAATATTATTGTAAAATCTATAGCACAACCTTTTTTCTTTAATGCATTGACCATATGCATGGCTAGTGATTTGTAATAGATCTGTTTAGGGAGATTTGTGTGATGGAGGAGCTATTGTGCAGGGTTATAGTTTAGGGTATAAGTGGTGACCTGTGAGATAATGGAGTGAACTTCCTGCCAGAAGGGTTGTATTAAGGGGCACTCCCACCAGATATGGATCATGGAACCTACGTCTGTCTTGCATTTCCAGCAGGTATTGGGAATTGTGGGAGAGAATTTGTGTAGCCTAGCAGGAGTTCTGTACCATTTAGTTACGATTTTGTACCCATTTTCTTGGGTTGCTACATTCATCGAACCTTTATGTGCGTAAGTATATATGTCTTCCCACTGTTCTTTTGTAAGGTTAATATGCAAGTCTTTTTCCCAAGAGCTATGTGTGGGTACAGTCCGTGTCTGGTCAGGTTAGTCTTGGAGTAATGCATATATGTATGATATTAAATGTCTCAGGGATGTGTTGCTTGTACATAGGACTTCAAATGGGGAAAGTTCTCTACACCACGTAGTGGATGGGTCTTCCAAGGCGAGGGAATGTCTCAGTTGCCTATAAGTCCTGAAAGGGAAGTTTTGGGTTGGGGAGAGTGTAACTAGGTTTTCATATGAACGTGGTTGTCTTTTGTGGAAGAAGTGGTGGGCCAATACCTCCTCATGTGGCCATTCCCTTTTTAAGAATGAGGTGGACTCTCCTGGATGAAAGTCTGGGTTGTTGCGTAAGGGGGTCAGGGGACCTGGTCGAGAAGATACTTTGGAGAGGCGTATTGCTTGGTTAAAAGCCAATAGCGAGGGGAAGATAAGGGGATGTCAAGAAGTCCGATCCCTCCTTTTGCTTTAACCCAATTCAGGCGGGAGTATTTGATGAGTGGGGCCGTGTTTTTCCAAATAAAGGCGGTACATGCCTTTTTGTATGTTGCAAAGAAGGAAGGAGGGAGGTGAATCGGGATTGTCTGCATCAAGTATAAGAGTCGGGGGAGAACAATCATCTTTATTAAAGCAGCCCTACCGAACCAAGAGACATTTAGATTGGCCCAGTCCTTTAGTTCTGTTTAAATTTTAGTGAGCGCTGGTAAGAAGTTTTGGTTGTATAGATCTGTTATTTTCCTGATAATTTGGATGCCAACATAGGTGATGTTGTCTTTTTTCCATCGAAAGGGGAAGGATTCCTGACAATGGGTAACTTCTTGTGATGGTAGAGAGACAATAAGGGCATATGATTTGGAGTAGTTGATCTTTAGGTTTGATAATTCCCCGAAATGTTTCATATCACTGAGTAGGTTAGGTAGGGATAGGCGTGGGGATTGTAATGACAATAAGATATCGTCAGCAAAGGCTGCTACCTTAAATTCCCTATTTTCTATAAAGCATCCTTTTATGTCATGGTTGGCTCTTAATCTGTTTAGCAGGGGTTTAAGTGTTAGAACAAAGATCAGGGGCGATAGGGGGCAACTCTGCCGCATCCCGTTGCTGATGGAGAAGGCGTCTGACAGAAGGCCATTGACTTTTACTTTGGCTGAAGGGTTTGTATAAAAGGCGTCAATATGTGAACACATGCGTGGAAGGAGTCCCACCCCTTTTAGCACTGCCTGCATATAGTCCCAAGCCACTCTGTCGAACACCTTCTCAGAATCAAGGGATAGAAAAAATCCATATGACAACGATGAGGTGAGCCAGTGCTGCAAATTCAGTGTGCGAATAGTGTTATCCCTGGCTTCCCTACCTGGGATAAAGCCCACTTGATCAGATAGTATGAGGCCAGGAATAAGAGGAAGCAGTCTGTTGGCGAGGATCTTTGCGCAAAGTTTAATATCTACATTGAGTAGGGAGATGGGCCTATAGTTGGATACTTGCGTCGGGTCCTTACCGTCTTTTGGGATGTCTGTTATGTGCGCTTCCAGTAGTCGGCCTGTAGAAATGTTGGGGTTTGCTAGAGCGTTGAATGTCTGTAGTAGGGATGGTGTCAGTTCTCCTGCAAAGGTTTTGTAGTATAAAAGCGGAAGACCATCCGGTCCTGGGCTTTTACCCACTTTCATTTGTTTGATTGCCAAGGAGAGTTCCTCTGAAGAGAGAGGGCTCTCCATGGCTTCCGCTTGTTGAGGTGAAATTGGTTTAGGAAGTCTTTAATTTTGTCGTGACGGTCGCCTGTCTTAGGTATTCCTATGTTGTCTGGGTCTTATCATTTCTACAGAAGGAATTGCAATGGACCCAAAAAAAGGTGAATGCAATATTAAAGTGGCCAGCTCCTTCGGACAAGAAAGGTGTTCAGCCCTTCGTGGGGTTCTCCAACTTTTACAGTAGGTTTGTGAAGGATTTCTCCGCCACCAAAGCACCTATCACTCAGTTGCCCCACCAGAAGGTCCGGTTCCAGTGGTCCCCCGAAGCTCAGACAGCCTTTGATAGATTAAAGAGTCTGTTTACTTCCGCACCAATCCTACAGCACCCAGATCCGACTCTGCCTTACGTGTTGAAAGTGGAGGCCTCTGAAGTAGCTACAGGGGCAATCCTGTCCCAACTGCAGGGACCTAAGGCTCTTCTTCATCCCGTAGTTTTCTTCTCTCAGAAAATGAGTCCACCAGAGAGAAATTATGATGTAAGAGATCGAGAACTATTGGCCATTAAATCCTTAGAAGAATGGAGGTATTTACTGGAGGGTGCTGCTCATCCCATTATGATCTTTACAGACCATAAGAACCTGGAGTACCTCAGAACAGCTAAACGTTTAAGACCCCGGCAAGCCCGATGGGCTCTGTTCTTCTCCAGGTTCATTTTCATCTTACATATCAGCCAGGTTCCAAGAATGGGAAGGCGGATGCACTCTCCCGCATGTTCCCGGACACCCCTGAAACAACAGAGCCAAGTACGATCCTATCCACTCAGAATTTTTTGCTTATCCAACCTGACTTAAAGACTTTGATCAAGCAAGCCTCTACCCAGTGCCCTGGACCAGAAGTATCCTCACTGAGAAACCAAGATGGGTTTTTGTGGTATCAGGATAAAGTTTTTGTTCCACAGCCAGTCAGACTCCAAGTTCTAAAGACTTTACATGATCATAAACTTTCCAGGCATTTTGGGACACGAATAAACACTGAACTTGTTCAGAAGTAATTTTGGTGGGCCAGCCTAAGACAGGATTGCAGAAAGTATGTCAGCTCTTGTATCACGTACCAGTGCAACAAGAGTTCCGATGCCAAGCCATGGGAACTTTTGAGGCCATTACCTATTCCTGAGCAACCCTGGAAAGAAATATCTAGGGACTTTATAGTAGATCTGCCTCCCTCTGGGGGATGCACCACCATCATGGTGGTAGTGGACCTCCTTTCCAAAATGGCATTCTTCCTTCTGATGATTGGCACACCCTCCGACGTCATCGGGACATGCGCACTGAAGCAATGGCACGTCCGTGCCGTTGCTTCAGCTAGTGTGCCATCACCGGCGGCTCCCGTGCACATGCGTGGGAGTGACGTCATTGTGGCTCTGGCCAATCACAATGCTGGAGCCTGGAATACCTGGAAGTAACTCCGGGAGTGACGTTGCCAGCTGGAGTGGTGTACGAGGACCACTGTGGGGGCTTCGATCTTAGGTAAGTAATTCATAATGAGCTAGTGCTATGCATACTAGCTCATTATGTCTTTGTCTTGCATGTTTTTTTTTTGGGGGGGGGTTTACAACCACTTTAAGATAGCACTGACACCCACTGCAGGTTGCAAGGGGTGTCACCATAATAGCCAACCTTATTGAGGAGGTGCAAAGGGCACCAGTTTGGACACCGATACTGGACAATAGCCAAAACTGGAAGAAGGAAAAAACTGAAATCAGGCTCGATTTTCTAAAGGACCTGAAAAAATACAATTAGGATGTCATTGCTTACTAGGGGCAACACATATAATTTTTCCTTTTTCCAGTCTTTATAATTTGTGCGCAATTTATTTTATTTAAAAAGACTTAGTACCTGCTGCTGAGCGGGCCCCCCCCCCCCCCCCCCCCCCCCCCCCCCCCCCCCCCCACCCCCCCCCCCCCCCCCCAGAACAAAATATTATCTACGGCCCTGGTCCCTGGTCCCAGGAGACAGACTCCGCCCCAACACAAGCTATTTATCACCTCTCTCCAGCCGACTGAAACTTGTAGTCCACAACAATCAGTCCCCAGTGTAGATTTGGACTACATTTCCCAAGATCCTCCACTCTTCTGTTAGTTCTCACTCACTCTGCATTCAGGATATAACAAGGCAGATCCCAGGCTGAGCACTAGAGGGAACAGCATTACTGTGGCAGATTCTGTAGAGTGGCCTCTGATAACACAGGCAATTTAGCCACCACCTCATGACTAAATACAGTATAAGCTATATAAATGATATATATATATATACCGTATTTATCGGCGTATAACACGCACCCCAAGTTTAGGAGGGCATTTTAAGGAAAAAAAGTTTTAGGAGGGAAGTTTAGGAAAAAAAAACACTTACATTTAAGTGTCATTTGCAGCTTGCCCAGCGTCATTTGCAGCTTTGCCCAGTGTGATTTGCAGCTTGCCCAGTGTGATTTGCAACTTGCCCAGTGTGATTTGCAGCTTGTCATCATTTGCAGCTTGCCCAGCGTGATTTGCAGCTTTGCCCAGTGTGTTTTGCAGCTTGCCCAGTGTGTTTTGCAGCTTGTCAGTGTCATTTGCAGGTTACCCACATTTAAATTTGCCGCCTAGAAAGACCGCGGCGTGGGAAAAGACCGAGCGGCGCCGGAAAAACCTGAGCCGTCTGTTCGGCTCGGCTCGCAGTCCCGCCTCCCTGCTGTTTCGGAAGCGAGCGCAGGGAGGCGGGACTGCGAGCGGCGCCGGAAAAACCCGAGCCGTCTGTTCGGCTCGGCTCGCAGTCCCGCCTCCCTGCTGTTTCGGAAGCGAGCGCAGGGAGGCGGGACTGCGAGCGGAGCCGAACAGACAGATCGGACTTTTTCGGCGGCACTCGTTTTTTATTGACGGCGGTCGCTGTTCTTCGGCGCCGTTTGATTTTTTTTTTTGCACTTTTTTGGGGGGATCGGCGTATAACACGCACCCACGACTTTCCCCCGATTTTAAGGGGGAAAAAGTGCGTGTTATACGCCGATAAATACGGTATATATATATATATATATATATATATATATATATAAAAAGAACTGGATTGTGGACCATGATTATTTATCATGTGGCAAGGGGCTCATAGGTTTATGGTTGATGTGGCGGCACAGTGGTGTAGTGGGTAGCACTCTTACCTAGCAGTAAAAAGGGTTGCTGGTTCAAATCCCAACCACGACACTACCTGCCTAGAGTTTGCATGTTCCCCCTGTGCCTGCATGGGTTTCCTATGGGTACTCCAGTTTCCTCCCACACTCCAAAGACATGCTGGTAGGTTAATTGGCTTCTGTCCAAAAATTGTCCCTAGTATATGAATGTGAGTTGGAGACCTTAGATTGTGGGCTCCTTGAGGGTAGGGACCAATGTGAGTGTTCGATGTATGTGTGGAGCACTGCGTATCCTAAATAAATAATATATATGTCTTTATTCAACCTTACTAACTATGTAACTATGTGGGGTAACTTTGTGTTTTTTCAGATTCTTAATGCTTTCTGTTCTGGGTCCTGGAGCTAGAGGCTTTGTAGACCTTTTCTAAGTCCTCCTATTACCTGTTAGCTAGACCTCTTTATTATTCACAGCTAAACACAGGCTTTTATATATGTGAGCTTACTGATGCGTAAGTCGCTCTCTCTATCTCTCTATCTCTCTGTGCTATGGGAGCCTGCTACTGTATAAAAAGGCTATGTGCTGACAGAACACAAAAAAAAGTAAAAGTGATGCCTGTTTGTGTTGGGAAACCCATTCTGAGGGTCCTGTTAGGAACTGACCTAAGTTTAGTTTGTTGCTCAGATGAGTAGATGTGATGTTTTATAATATGGACTTGCTATATAAAGTCCTCCTTTATTGAAACAGTGTTTGTTTGCTGCCTTGCTGAATAAAAGTGCAGGGCAAACCTGCTTAAGCCCCATACACACGGTCGGACAATCCGCGGACCAGGTCCGTCGGACCATGTCCGTCATACTTTGTCCGATGTTGGTTTTGCGTACACACGGTCGGACAAAGTTGTCGGAAAATCCGATCATTCTGAACGTGGTGACGTTTGTTGCCTACGACGGGACTACGTAGAGGCTAGTAGCCAATAGCTTTGGTCTTGTAATGTGATCTGAGCATGCGTAGCACTTTGTCCGGTCGGACAACCGTACACACGATCGGATTTGGTGTGATCGGACCGTGTTGACGGCAAATCTTTCCAGCAGGATATAAGACTTTGTCCGTCGGACAAACCGACGTACACTGTCCGATGGTGCATACACACGGTCTGATTTTTCAACAACATTGTCCGATCGGACAGAATCCATGAAAAAGTCCGACCGTGTGTATGGGGCTTTAGACTCCTCTTGGATGTCTCATGGATTACCTCTGCCAAAACCAGTTGAGCTTGTCCCCTATACTATATATATATATATATATATATATATATATATATATATATTCAGTATATGAAGGTGCCAATTTGTTGACCTTTGCAGCTTGATGATTGGATTCATGAGATTTTCAATTTAAAAAGAGTTTCTCCCACCCTTGAATAAAACATGGCCTTAAAGCATTTACAGTTCTTACTACCAACCTTGGCACCCGAACAAATAGAAATTTGTGAAAAGCATTAACAATATAGAGCTTGTAAACATCAAAGTAAATAGATTTTTTTTCATATTCTTGAACTTACAAGGTAGGCCAGAATGTTTCTATCAGCTCCCATTAGAAACTCTACTAAACAGCTCTGACATTTTCCACTGGGAATTTGCTGAGTTAAAAATGTATTATTTTTGTTACAAATATGACAAGAAAATCCACTGTCGATCAATATAAATCCTTCTCTAATGCCATTGCGCTAATGCTAGCAGCTCCTAATTCAGTCAGATCAATATAGAGTCTCCACTGGTAGAGTCTGGAACAGAATTTCTGTGATATCGCGTAAATGACACCTGTGTTATCTCTGAATGCACGGACTGTAATATACTTGTAAATATGTAAAAAGAGAAGGCTACCTGTGGCTCAGATTCCTAGTTAGTTATTGAAATGTTTTCCAAGGTTTTACTTGCATCTACTCGTTCTTTTATTTTTTTTTATTTCTGCATCAGATGCTGAAGTCTGTTCTTCCAACTAAAATGCATTTATGCTATACGTAATCTGTTCAAGATCTCAAAGGAAAGATTTAGAATTTCTATATTATTTCAGATTGCCCCTGTTGGGTACATGTCCCCTTATTTCCTACAGTATCACCTGTACTGGATTTGAGGGGAAAAACTCTCCCTTACTATAACTACTGGTTCTTCTTCAGCACTAGTGGATTCATGCTTAAATTACAGACAAAGCCAAAATCGCTTTTTCAGTTTTGGATAGAGTAAGGATAGATTAGAACCCCTGTAAATGTTTGTTTTTCGCCGCCTGTGCCCCTGCTCGATTCACAAGCTCTAAATGTCCTAGTGACCATTGTCACCAACAGCAAATGATCAGAAACACAAAATTTTGGCATTGTTTCCAGAAAAGAGGTGAGAGTAAATATTCCAGTGGGGACATTTACTCTGGTGACTTATTGCTTTCTGCGTGCTTGTTCTGTTCACACCATACTTTGTGGTGGTGTGCTAAAAAAACAAACAAAAAAAACACAGCTCAAAGGATATATTGTTAAGAAGCCCTAAAAGATTAATTCTCCTACCTTTATAGAGATTCCTCTCACTTCTCGTTGCATCTCCTGAACAGGAAGTGAAGAGAAATCCCTTCATTAGAACACAAACAGTTATTTTAAAATATCTAAAATATTTGAAACATATAAAAATATTTAAGTAATTACATTTTTTTTTTTTTTTTTTTTTTTTATGAACTTGCAGAGGTTTTAACTATTACCCACTAAAACTATATAATAAAAGAAGAGAGGATGCTTCTCTGTCACAGCCACATTTTCCATAAGATTGCTTACTTTTTGTTTGAAAATGTACTCAGTATCTGTGCATAGTGTACAAACCAGGCCAACGGTGATCAGTGATACCTGGGAGGAAAGTTGGGGGGCACATTATTCCACCAAGTGGCCAAATGTGGTATTTTCGTTTTAAAATCAATGATTCAAATGCATAAGATATTGTCTGTTTATATTTTTTTGTTGGCCCATGCTCACAAAAATAATGAATGTGTACTTTCACTGGTGCACTTTCATTGTGCAAATTCTGTATAAATCAACTGCCTGCACACAATTTGCAGCACATTACATTAGACTTGGGATAGGAGTCGGGAAGCACCAACCAGTGAGCTAACACAGACAGCATAAATATCAATATTCCCAGGGGTCAGGGATTTGACTTAGATGCTGTCTCCTGCAGTTAGTGGGCAGCTTATTTGTTCTTACACAGCACAGCAAGTGCCTGCTTGGGGATAAGTAAGTACCATGATCTTACTGGGGAGTGGAGGGGGGAAGATTTGTTTGGGGAATTAGAGAGGGATTTTTGCCTGGGGGATTGTTCACTCACTACACAAAGTAGAGTTTGATATATAAATTCTAGTGATTTTTCAGTATTCCTAATGCCGCGTACACACGAAGGGACTTTTCCCGGCGGACCTAGTCCAGCGGACAATCCACCGGACTTTCCAGCTGGCTTCGCCAGACTTTCCGAGCGTGTGGACTTGCCCACACACGGAGCAGTCCATTCATTTCGAACGTAACTTCAGGTACGTAGCAAGCCTAGGCAGTAAATGCCGGCGCGCTAGCTCCGTCACCTGGCATGGATTTAAAGGGAACCCCCACGCCGAAAAACGGCGTGGGGGTCCCCCCCAAATCCATCTCAGACCCTTATCCGAGCATGCAGCCCGGCAGGCCAGGAAAGGGGTGGGGACGAGCGAGCGCCCCCCCCCTCCTGAGCCGTACCAGGCCGCGTGCCCTGGGGGGTGCCCTGGGGAAAGGGGGGCCGTGCACTGCTCCGGGGGTCTTCTTCCGTCTTGGGGGTCTTCTCGCCGGACTCCGCCATTTACCTAGCTCTTTTACCGACGGAGAAGTCCGGCTACCTTCGTCGTCGCCGCCGTCGTCTGGGGGTCTCGATCCGCCTTCGGGGGTCTTCGGGGGTCTTCCGGGGTCTCTTCTTCTGTTCTTGCCGCTGTCTTCTTCTTCTTCTTCTTCTTCTTCCGATGTTGACACGTCGCTCTCTCTGGCCGGAATGCCAGAGCCGCGCTGTGCTGGGACTTATATAGGGACAAGGGGACAGGGTCACATGTCCCATGGTGACCCCGCCCCCTGTGATGTCACAGTCCCAGCATCCTCCGGGACCGCGTGGGGAATCCATGCCAGGTGACGGAGCTAGCGCCGGCATTTACTGCCTACGCTAGCTACGTACCTGAAGTCACGTGCTAAATGAACGGACTTTCCGATGAGCGGCAAGTCCGTTCATTTCAAAAGTCCGGCGGACTAGCCTACTAACGGCGGAATTGTCCGCTGGACTGCCAAGTCCAGCGGATAGTTTTAAAACAAAACTTAAAACTTTGTCCGCCGGACTTTTTGAAAAAAAGTCCGTTGGAGGCCCACACACGAGGGGATTATCCCCTGGACTTGAGGCCAGGGGATAATCCTGCGGCATAGTCCCTTCGTGTGTACGCGGTATAAGCTGAACTTATTTATAAAAAGCTTCTTAAAAGCAATAATTTAGGCTGTTTACAACCTGTCCATGTGTAAAAACACACCTACACCCAGGAGCAGACCTTATCTGGTTATACTCTGGTCTATTCCTTCCACTTCCCTCACTTCGTTATTGGCCCATCAAACCAACTATCAACTTAATGGCCAATAGGAAGCCCAGGAAGGTGAGAATGGCAGGTCTGGTTAATAGACATATGCATTTGTTTTTGTCCGAATGCATTTTCGTCCGAATTTCGGGTGTTTTCGTTATTGTTTTAAAAAACGAACGCGCAGAATCCGAAAACAGAAATATCCGACATAAACAAATGCTTTATTTTCGTTGTGACAACAGTTCGATATAGATAGGAGATTTGACATGACGCTGACAATAGTGATCTGTGTCCATCGAACCTGTGGTCGAATGCCTAACCTTAGCTCTATTATTCCAAGATTATTCGACATAGAGAGAAAAGATTTGACATAAAAATTTGACAAAAGCAGTCGGTGCGAGCGGACATTTATGGTCAAATGCTTCGCCTATAGGCTATAGAAGAATTCTAATGTTGTTTGACTAGTAATAATAATTAATAAATATAATTATTACTAATGTCATAGAACATTAGAATTCTACTATAGCTTGTAAGCAGAACATACCACCGGAAATGTACGATTGCGACAGTTTAGCTGCTCCGTTGAATCTTCTTAGAACATTCAACAGACACCATAAGCCTTCAATGACAGATTCAAACTTAATTATTTTGGATTTTCAAACAAATGCATTTTTTAACGAAACAAAATAAATAAAAACAAATTTCGGAAGTAACTAAATACATTTATTTTTCGGACGAAAACGAAATTCCAAAACGAAATATTTCAGTGTGCACATGTCTACTGGTTAATAGTGGTGCAAAATTGGTGGAAAAAGATGAATGTGGCCAATATGGATACAAGAGGGGAAATGACAGCAAGCCTTTGGGTGATTGCAATGAGATGCTCTGGAAATAATCATGAACCTGGTGTAAACCCAAGCTAAACCATCCCACATGTACTATACTTCAGTACTCCATTAAAATGTACCCACTATGGAACTGATGTACCTACCAAGAATTTATAGATAAAGACAGGATCTGTGCAAACTAACTAGAGTCTGGATGAGCTGAGAATTCAGCAGGTTTGAAATAGGTTCTCAACAAGGTGCATGCTCAGAAAGTTGCAACCCTTCATTAGGGCCCTGGTAGTAATGCTAGAACCAAATTGTAATACCTGGTATGGTATTGCTAGTGGCAACAAGCAACTAGAAAGGAAGGGAACCTTTTTTTAAGCAGGTACATGATTAGGGGCAGATCAGGAGACCAAGAACAGTCAGTAAGTGTATTCAGAGGCCATTGCCAAGAGAATTTTGAGCAAACAAAACAAGAGCAAACGTGTACATGTAAGAAAACACAGCAGTAGTTAGAACAGGTGGAGTCAAGTAAGGTCAGCAACTACAGTCAGTCTTAAACACAGTAGGAAGAGCCCCCAAAGGCAAAAAAACACTGTGGGGGACAACTTGTGTTATTGTAATTAGCATGCAGTCTGACACCTTATTGAGTAAGTAAGTAAGCTGGGTCATGCCCCTGCAGATAGACAGAATGCCTGAGGCCTATATGTGAAATGCTGATTAGGGTGAATGAGGATCTGAAGTGTTGTAATACCCAGCAGGGAAGCCTCTGCAAGTGAACCAGAGAAAGCCAAAGGGAAGAGTGTTAGCAGGCTAAAAAAAGAAAAGATGTATCCATTGCCAATGCTCAACTCTGTCCCAGATAGCTAGATAGAGGGGGAAAAGCCTAAATGTGCGTGCTGCTTTTCTGGGCTTTTTGGATCCAGCCTAACTACCAGTCATATAAATAGTGGGGTAAGCTGGGTTCAGGGTTCTTTGGGCTTCACTAAGCAGGACATGCTGTGATTGATGTGGAGGGGGACTGCTGCACCTTGCAGTCCATCCAAGGCGCCTGGAATCCAAAGATCAGTGAGGACTTAGAGAATGGCAGTGATGGACTACTACCTTTGGGAGGTATGCCTGGACAGCCATCTAAGGATCGATAGGAACCTTTTAATAATTATGTTCACATTGGACTTTAAAGTGGCATCAACTGTTCTGAGCCTGGCCTAAAGTTATTTAAAGGGGTTCATGTTGGTTCTGACATATCAAAAGGACCTGGGTTAGTAAAGCACAAGTGGGGTATGAAGAATAACTACTACAAAAGTCTACTCGGCAGAACAAACAGAAGGCATAATGCAGTTGCTATGGGTAACCAGGAACTGTAGTAATATGACTGAACAGAAGTGACTCCATTTAGTGCGGCCATAAAGTCATATAAATTTATATATCTTAACTTGTATACTCAGACTCGAGTTAAGTCAACTAGTTCTGTTTTTCAGCTTTGTAACAGGTTTTCTATAAAGCACTCATATAAGAAAATATAGCTTGCATAAGCAGTTTTATTCTGTACCGCCTAAATAAAGAATTGTGGCTCAATATATCTTGAAAGCAGATAGCATGACTACTCTAAGTGACCTATGTCGGACATCTTTAGGAGGTCAATCATTTTACCATTAATGATATGTAATGATATGTAATGATATGAAATGTACACCCCTGTATTAACCACTCCCATCTTCCATATTATGATTGGTTAGTGATAACTATACCCAGAATAAAACAGATAGCTTTGGACATAACCTCTGCATCATCTCTTTTTGTGTTCACCAAGAAGCTATCTCCTCAGTACTGAGAGGTTCTTGTGAGTGTGGTAATTGCTGTGATTATACCTAGCTGGTCTTGTCAAATATATGGAAATACCGTTTTTTATTCTCTCCAGGAACTAGCGCAAGTTACATTGCAGCTGGTTATGAATTGTGGTACCTGGTGTGGCGAGGGGTCCCCTGGTAGTGAAGGGGTCGATGATCTGGCTCCCTCCACAGCGGTCAGTCTCCCAAAGCAATCGGAGTTGAACCTGTGTAATGGAGACCCTCAACCTGGCCACATGATATGGAAGGAAGGAGTTAACAACACATGAGGTCTGCGCAATGTGCACGGTGGGACCCAATTCTGTCACTGAGAGTTAGGCAACAGTTGGACTGGTGAAGAGTGCAAGGGTTCAGCAGTGTCCCTCCTAAATGCAACATACATGGGACAGCACTTTTATTACTGTACACAGTGACATGGCTCATCTTTAAGTTGGGCAAATGCCTTAATGTTAGACTTTCACATGACCACAGCTCCCGCCTAGTCCCGGGCATTAATGAGTGCATGCATGGTGAAAGGTACCCCCATGTGCAGGCCGAGTGGCTCCACCCACACAGTCACAGGTGGGGTGGGGTGTTTTAGTTTCACCTGTGCTAGGATATCATCACCCTGAGGAAGGAGCAGAGCCCCGATGAAATGTGTAAGATTACTGTGACATACTGGTGGCAGAGGTGGCCATAAATTTGGTTTTGTCAAGGTTGATTTTAGAGAGGGTAGAGTACTGTCAATTTCAATTCCTAGAGGTATTCCTCACTACTGGATCATTTTAAGACAATACTCTGCATGTCATTGAAAGTACATTATACATTTTATATTGCTATAGGTAAATGGATAAGATTGGACAGAATGCTGATGCATTTTTTTGTGTATCTAAATGTTGCAGTTCAGAATAGAAATTCCAATGCTGTTTGTGGTGCTGCATGGCCATCATCTGTTCCCTCCTGTAACCTTTGGAATTTGAATTCATTCAGGAAATAAGACTGTTTGTTATTATCATTATTTACTTATTGGTTAACCCTTTTTTAGCTTTTTTTTGGTGTGCAGTTTTAAACCAAGTATACACGTACTGAAAGTCATCTGGTTCAGCAGGACTGGTTGACTTTTGGTACATGTGTACTGCTGACTGTTCAATAGAAGCTGGTCTAATGACTGGCTTCCATCGAATGGTCCTGCTGGAAAACCAGCATTTGATCAGAGCTTGAAGCCAATGGCTGCAGTGCTGATCTGTGTATTCTGGCAGAAGATAGGTCCCCCTGTCAGAATACAATAACTCAGTGGGAAAGATCCCTGTATAAGCACTGGTTGGAAACCTCAAAGTGGTGTTTTTTGTTTTAATACAACTCAAAAGACTTTTGATTAGGAAAATGGTAGAATGAGTAAAGTTGTATCACGTCCCCAATTTTTTGTGTAATTTTAAGGTGCTACCACCAAAAAAGGTTCTGCGCTCCTCATACAGAGTACATTTTAGAACTATTCTATACAAATTTGCTGTTTTAAATAACAAACACTATGGTTCTGTCTGTATGTTCTGGCTGCAGTCCAGGTACTAATGTTTCAGGTATTGTAGGGCTTGTAAGGATATCACGTGGTAGACAATATATATTGTCATTGTACAAATGTGGGAACAAAGATTACCATGTTGCCCAGTTCCAGAGGCATCTAACAATTTACATTGAGTAGGGAGGACAGGGGCAAGAAGCTACAAGAATTAAGGAATATTTATAGGTAAAAAAAGTTTTTTACATTTGCATTCATATCTTAGAATGCTACCTTTATTTGTAAATGGTAGATTTGATGCACATTTAGCAAAAAAAATAACTAGTTATCACTGCATAAGAAAGCAGAAAGGGCATCAAAGATCACAGCAGCTGCACCATGCATGTGCACAGGGGCGGACTGACAACTCATGGGCCCCCAGGCAATAGGAGATTATGGGGCCCCCAGGCAATCAGAGATTATGGGGCCACACAGTATACAATCACACAGTATACACATACATATACACACAGTATACACAGACATGTTTCTATTGGCTGAGAAGGTACTGGAGAGGTGGGGCAGCTATAATCTCTGGATTTTTAGACCAAAAGGATGTCGGTAAGGAACATTTCAGAAACAGATGTAAAAAAAAAAAAAAGATTTTTACATACTGTCCCTGGTTTTACTGAGGCTGGCAACCCTGATGGGGCCCCCTAGTGGCCCGGGGCCCTCGGGAAGTGCCCGAGTGGCCGAATGGTCTGTCCGCCCCTGCATGTGCATAAACAGTCATCTATCCAGTGTTAATTTCGTCAACTAAAATATTTTCGACAACAAAATTAACACTATTTTAGTCAACTAAAATACGACTAAAACAAAAACAATTCATATGACTAAAATACGACTAAAACTAAAATGGCATTTTAGTCAAAAGACTATGGCAAAACTAAATTTAAATTTTACATCAAAATGAACGCTGGTTATATATCACAATGGCTAAATCTATGTCTGTACTGCATGTTCAATCCTTAATACCATAAATAACATGTTATTCGATTTTTACTCCAAGAGTATAGAATGAGTTTGAAAAAGAGGAATGCTTAATTAATGAATAACAATTTAACTAAACCCCTTAGATTTAATGTATAACTAAAGGCATTTTTTTTTTTCGTTTTGGAAAGAGTGAAGATAAATTAGAATGCTTGTCAGTTTTTATTGCTCTCTGTGCCCCCATTAAGGAGATTCACCCTCTATATTTGTCCTGTTTACTATTGAAAGTGAAAGTAAAAGAAAATCCCTAAATTTGTCCCCAGAAAAGTAATAGAGGGGAAATCTTCCAATAGGGACACTAGTTCTGGTGACCTGGGGGTCCCCAAGAAATTTCCTTAATTTGCAGGGATTTCCTCTCATTTCCTGTTTAGCGCAGGGACAGGAAGTAAAGGGAAATCTCCGCAATGGGACACAGATGGTGAAAAAAAAATCTGACATGTGTTATAACCCTCCCTTGCTCTATCCAAAAAAGAAAAAAAAAGTTTTGCCTATAGTTCTACTTTAAGTCAACTAAAATGACAAATGTGCACACATGTATTGTGAATGCATGTTCGCCATGTCGAAGACATGTGCATGCTGACGCACGCAATGCTTGTCAGATCCTGACGGCCTCTATCCTTTAAAAGAGTGACTGGAGCACATGGACATTGCTGACTGTTCTTCAGCTTCCCGCTCCTGTGTGCTTATGCTTCTGATCTTCTGTTACCGACCTGGCCTGCACTTGGATACCTGTTGTCTCTCTCCCAGCTCTGACCTCAGATTGCCCATTGATCTGCTCTGGCCTCCTGTCCTGTGTATGACTTCAGCTTGTCTGACCCCATCTCTGTTCTTCTGTCTGCTGACCACTGGCTTTCCGACCTTGGCATCCGTCCCTGACTATGCATCTGCCCTTGTGCCTACCTGCAGTACCCAGCATGCTGTACCTACCTGCAGTACTTACCTGCTGTTCCAGCCCGCGATACCTACTTGCTGTATCCAGCTTGCTGTACTTTCCACTGCAACCTGTTTCCTGCTCTGTGCAGTCTACACCATCATCAGCTCCACTGGATCCTACTGATCACCTCATCTGGTATCCACCTACAGAGAGATCTCTACACCTGCACCTCTCATCTGTGGCACAGCCAGTAATCCCTGCTTCCTTGGGCTTCGTGCTCCCTGTTTCCACCTTCAGGGGCACAGAGCACTCAGCCGCAAGAAGAGCCCTCTCAGCATTTTGGCTTTAGGACCAGGTACGTAAATGTCAGAAATAACACTGCTTCTATCTTGCCTTCTATGAAGGATCTTTTGGATTCAGGTTTTTTGGATTCAGATTTTTCTATTGAAAAGCAGTGTAGTGTACTAGTAACGGATGTTTACCAACTTGCTAACATGCTTATCACTCCTATTCCTGAAATGCACATAATTTGCATACAAAATCAGTTGTAGGAAGCTGATTGGCACTACATAGCTGGCACCATCCTGAAAGCCACAGTTTAAACTGGCCAAATAGTGCTGCCACAGCGCGAATAGTTTCCAGGTTGTTAATATTACAAAATAATGTATAAGTCCAATAATTGAAGCACCACATCTAGAGTCCAGAGAGGATTTTACCAGCCGAGTTCCAGCTGAGTTCCTTGTAGCTTTAGAGTACATATACAGCATACCACTATCCAGAGTTTATATTATCTGTGTTAAAGCCCTGATAAAGGGGGAGTTGTGTGCCTATGGAAATGTGTTGGCTCCTGCACTTTATTTATGTCTGGAATAAAATCCTCTCTGGACTCTAGATGTGGTGCTTCAATTATTAGACTTATACATTATTTTGTAATATTAACAGCCTGGAAACCATTCGTGGTGTGGCAGCACTATTTAGCCATGCGTACATTAATGCTGCCCTGGTGCCGTCACACAAGCAATGGCAAATCAGCATCACAAATACAGATGTTTGTATTGTTTATTTCTCCAATATACACTATTTGTTATAAAGACATAATTTAATTCTGTTATCAGTGTTTTTATTTTCATAGCAATCCAGTATGTGTTCCTGTAAGATTTGTTTCATCATTGGAAATCAGCAATGACCATTCTTACATTGATAAAAAAAGATGGTATTTCATTATACATGACATTAATACAAACTGACTGCAGCTCATATTATTGCTAACTTAGTCCCTCCACATGCAAATTTTGCTGACACTATTTTATTCTCTCCAGCTGGAGGCCCTGTAGGGAACATGACAGTTGTATAAAAGCTGATTGGGGTCATGTTGTGAGGTCAACAGGATTATAGCCAATGTCAACACCAACCCTGAGACACCCAAGAGCCAATATATGTCTGTACTGCACTCAAAGTGGCAGTGGGAGACACTGTCTGCTGTAGGTTCACAAGTCAGCATCGTTCAACAAGAATTGTATTTATTAGGTGATGCCTACACTGCAGTGTGACTCCCAGAGCTGAAAGATATATGGATTTTACATCACAATATCCATACAGAGCATTTGGTACAAGCCATGCATGTTCGTTTGAGCACATAATGTACATATGGATATTGTAAAACACATGGGCTTACATTTTTAGAAAAAAAAATGTTGTGTCAGCAACCTCCTTAAATAGGAAAAGTAATATAGGCACATACACATTTTAAACATATATCTATATCTATAGATATATAGATATAGATGAATCTATATATCTATAGATATAAATACATTTTTATTTTTCTGAAACCTTCATTTCAAAAATGGCATGAGATTGCCAAGAAAGTGTACCTTGTTAAATCATTCCATTGCTTTCTTAGATCCTCGTATTAAAGCAAATGTATACCCAATCACTAGAATTTCATATTCGCACTAATGTAATGTTAAAAGTAATTAAGCCTAAATCTGCAGCTTTAGGTAAAATAATATCTGGTGATCATGACATAAAGTTCCTTGTTCAAGCACGTTCTCATTTATGATGACAGTGACAGTTCTTTTCTTACTATTGTACTCCTGTTTTGTCACCCTGCCACAATGCCAACCCCCCCCCCCCTCCCCCCCAATAGAGAATATAAGTAGGCATGAGTCACCATCAGGGAACCACAATGAGAATGCATGCATGTAAACAGCGATTGGCTGAAAAGAGGCTGTGGGAGATCAACAGCAATGAAACGCAAAGGTTAAAAAAAAAAGGCCAATTAAATGGCAACAAAATAAAAAAGGACAGCGCTTACTATAAAAATTACCCTTATGCCCCGTACACACGGTCGGAAATTCCGACCACAAAATCCGTCGGATTTTTTCCAACGGATTTTGTCCGACACAGTGAGGCACGGAATGTATGACTGCAGGGAATGTAATGCAGGGCCGGGCATGACAGTGGTGACTAAGGGCTACAAAGGGTTAACTGGTAACTGAAAAGAGATGAACAGGAAGGGGTTTGGCTGTGTGGTAATTTTTGGAAGGAAGGGGAGGTCTGATATAAAGGGGATGGGTGGAGTCATGTGATCACTTTCAGGTGTGTGACCAACAGAGGAGGCAGTTTTTTCTTCAGCTGCTCCTCTTCTCCCAGCAGCATGGCAGAGGTGGAAGAAATGCTGGCATCCTTGAGGAGGGCTGCGGCGGTGAAAGGGGCAGATTGGCTCAGAAGGCAAGTGGGATCTCTGGCAGAGGAGGACGGGGGGGATCGCAGGATGGTGGGCGGCAGCAGCGCGCACGGAGGCCCAGGCCTCCGGAGCGTTATTCGCCTGGGCCCTCTTCTCGGCCACCTCGTGTCACCCGGAGCCCAGGGGGGGACAGATCTAACCCCCCAGCGAAGCGCACGCTGCGTGAGGGAGCAGGTCAGGGACGGTTGGAGCGAGCGGTACCGATCGCAGGGGGCGGGGTTACCAGCCGGTGCGGCGCGGCTTCATCACCCGGGACCCACAATACCAGAGGGGGGAGAGCTCCAGTGAGGCCTGGCACAGTGATCGACATCGCGGGGGGCGGGGCCACCGGCCGGATCGGCGCGGTTTCGCCGCCTGGAACCCGCAGCTTCACCAGGGACAGGGGGTCATCGGGGGGCAGAGCCACCGGCCGGAATGGCGCGGCTTCACCGCTTGGAACCCGCAGCAACAGGAGGTCAGGTGCGGGTGCAGGACTGGACGCAGGGGGGGTGGGGGGGACAACGGCGGAATGCACGGCCCAAGGCGGCAAGCAGCAGGGGCAGAGGTCCGGTTGGGACTGCGAGGGGGCGGGGCTTGCCAGAAGGACGTTCGGTGGGTGGGGGGGGGCAGCCAGCGATCGATAAGAGGAGCGTCTCTCCCAGGTCCGGTTCTGAACGCCGGTCTGGGGTTGATGGGACAACAGCTGCCAGCCGGGAGTCTTCGCCATCTGTGGACCCAGCTGCCGTGGTTCAATCACCCGGGGGGCTGTCGGTATCACCTGACCGGGAGCGGGAAGATCGATCGGAGGGCGAGATATCGGACGAGGAGGAACTACAGGTGCCAGCGAGGGAGAGCAGCAGATCGGCTGCGAGACGACCTTCTGGTCAGCCGGGTGAGCCTACAAGTTCTTTGTCTTTAACTAATGCATTGCAGGGTTTGTTGGGGGTGGTCAGGGCAAACACATTGGAGTCTGGTGCACAGGGCAAAACGGGGGACCGGCCTCTGCCGGGGGTCATCCCCGGCAGGGCTGAGCCCGCGGCTCAGATGTCAGATTTATTGGACGGATTACGGGCACTGGTTGGAAAATTTGGGGACAATCTAGGCCAAAATGCACAGGTGGCGCCATGGACAGGTCAGTTCGCCTGAAAAGGGGCCGGTGGTCAACAAGGGGGTTGAACCCGCTGCGGTGGAAGAGGTAGGGCAGGTTGTTGCGGAGGTGGGCCCTGACGGAGTGGTGGAGAAGGAGACGGTGGTCCGGGCGGATGTGGTAAGGATGGCAGATGCGGCAAAATGCGAGGTGTATGTGTGTTTTGAGGGTCCGCTGGGAGCACATTTGAAACAGGAAGTCCGAGACAAGATTGTCAAGGGTGAGTATGTTGAAATTTTTTCCCTCCTGCCGCTGGAAAAATTTAACTTGGACAGGGTGAAACCAGATAGCTCCAAGAAGGACGATGAGGAGAAGCGCAGGTATCGGTTGATTCCGCGCACTTTCTCAAACTGGCTCCAGGCGTTTGCCATTCTGGCCAGTGTCATTGGGGAAAAGAACCCCGAGCATTGCTCGGCGTTGTTTTGCTACATGGACGCTATTGGGGAGGCACACAGGATATATGGGGGGGTGGCCTGGCTGCGGTACGATGAGCAATTTAGGCAGCGTAAGGCGGTCAGGCCTGAATTGAGGTGGGATCACAAAGACATTAGCCTCTGGATGAGGCTCATGTCTTCAGCACGGGCCCCGCCTCAGTTTCTTCAGGGGGGGGCTGGGGGTGCAACGTCCCAAGGACTGCCGGCCGGAAAGAAGTGGGGAGTGTGTTGGCAGTTCAACGAGGGAGCGTGTAAGTATGGAGGTACATGCAAGTTCAAGCATGAATGTTCAGGATGTGGCGGAGCCCACATGCTGTCCAGATGCTTCAAGAGAGGTAAGCGAGCTGGCGACGCTAGTCACAAGAGGGAGGACGCCGGTGATGGTGGAAAGGATGCTTCCTTTTCTAAGTAAGTATCCGGACAGGGCGGCAGCTCTGTTGCTGGCGCGGGGGTTTAGGGACGGGTTTCGGATTCCGTGTTCGTTGGCGGTAATACCGCCAGTGGCAAGAAACTTGAAATCTGCGTTGTTACACCCGGGGGTGGTGGACGAAAAGCTGGGAAAAGAGGTGGCCATGGGGCGGATGGGGGGTCCATTCCCGCACAAACCATGGCCGGATTTGGTTGTCTCTCCGTTGGGGGTGGTTCCCAGGAAGGAGGCGGGCAAATTCCGCTTGATTCATCACTTGTCTTTTCCTAAAGGGGGGTCGGTCAATGATTTCATTGAACCGGATGCATGCACAGTGTCGTATACGTCCTTTGACGCAGCGGTTCGTTGGGTGAGGAAATATGGGCAAGGGGCACTTATGGCGAAGGCAGACGTGGAATCGGCGTTCAGGTTGCTGCCGGTACACCCAGACAGCTTTAGGTTGTTGGGGTGTCACTGGCGGGATCAGTTTTACGTAGACAAGTGTCTGCCCATGGGTTGCTCTATTTCATGTGCATTCTTTGAGACATTTAGTTCCGTTTTGGAATGGGTGGTGAGGGATGTGTCGGGCCTGGAGTCAGTCATCCATTACTTGGACGACTTTCTGTGCGTGGGCCCACCTGCCTCCGCTGTGTGTGCGATTATCTTGTCAACGTTGCAGCACATCGCAGGCAGGTTTGGGGTTCCCCTGGCGGCGGATAAAACTGAGGGCCCGACTGAGGAGCTGAGTTTCTTGGGGATCGTCATTGATTCCAAAGCAATGGAATGTCGGTTGCCCAAGGATAAGTTGGACGACTTGCAGAGGGAGATCAGGGAGATACAGGGAAGGCATAAGGTTCAGTTGCGTACGCTGCAATCCTTGTTGGGAAAGCTTAACTTTGCCTGTAGAATCATCCCGATGGGGAGGGTGTTTTGCCGAAGGGGCTTATTTTAAGGGCAAGTGGAGTGCAGAGCATTGGCCGCAGGCATGGGAGACAGCGGGGCTGCTGGGGAACTTAGTGCTGCTTGAGCTGTTTCCAGTCGTCGTGGCGCTGGAATTGTGAGGGGAGGAGTTTCGGAACCTGAAATTGCGCATAAACTGTGATAACATGGGGGTAGTCCAGGTGGTCAACAAAATGTCGGCCTCTTCCCCCCCCTGTCATCCGCCTGTTGCGACAGTTGGTTTTGCGGTGCTTACAGTTGAATATCTTTATTTATGCTGTACATATACCTGGGGTGGAGAACTCACTGGCGGATGCCCTATCTCGTTTTCAGTGGGAGAAGTTCAGGGAGTTGGCACCGGGAGCCGTGGAGACAGGGACCCGCTGCCCGGGATGGATGTGGGAGCTGCCCTTGGAGTCTTCGCAGGCTGGATACGCCGGTCAGTGAGCGAGGCCACATGGGGGGCGTACTCCAAGGTTTGGAAGGATTGGTGGGAGCTAAAAAGGGTATCCGGGGCAAGTGGCCAGGGCTCTGACACGCGCCTGCGGGTTTTGTACTGGGTTTCTTTAGGCATGGAAAAGGGTTTATCGGCGTCGGCGATTGACAAGAAATTGGCAGGTTTGGCATTTCTTTTCAAATTGCAAGGGGAGGAGGACTGGACAAAAGACTTTTGGGTTAGGCAGGCATTGCGGGGGTATCGCAGGCAACATAAGAGAAGGGACAACAGGCGTCCGGTGACGTTCGCCAATCTTCAGGCGATATGCGCACAGTTGCGCTCGGTTTGTATTACCGATTACGAGACTTTGTTGTTTAAGGCTGCGTTTTCTTTGGCCTTTTATGGGGCGTTTAGGGTTGGTGAACTGGTCAGCCCTGCCAGGACAGTGGCGGGTGGGTTGTTGCAGCAGGATGTGCAATGTAGGAAGGATCGGGTATTTTGCTGCGAAGGTCAAAAACGGATCAACAGGGCAGGGGCAAAATGGTGACCTTGTTTGAGTTGCCGGGTTCTAGTGTGTGCCCAGTGGCAGCGGTGGAGAAATTCGGAAAGGTAAGGGGCAGGGATGAGGGCCCCTTCTTGGTTCATGCAGATGGGTCATACCTTTCTAGGTTCCAATTTGTTGCAGTGTTTAGAAAATGCTTGGAGGCCATAGGCCTGAACAAATGGGAGTTTGCGTCTCATTCTTTCCGCATTGGGGCAGCCACGGAGGCTGCCAGGTGCGGGCTGGACGAGCAGGCAGTACGGAGAATTGGGAGATGGGAGTCGAGGAGCTTTCGTACTTATGTCAGGCCGCAGTTGGCGGCGGTTTAAAAAAAAATAAAAAAAAAGGGAAAAAGGGGCATTTTTATGCTAAGGTTGGAGGTTACCAGGGTTTGCGGGGCGCCGTATTTGTGATGGTTGGTGTTGTACGGATGCCAGTTATGTTGTTATTTCTCATTCCAGATGCAGGTTATCCACGCCTTGTCTGGATCTTAGGGCACTCCTATGTGTGTTGGGGGGCCAGGAGAGGAGATGCAAGATTGAACGGCAGACAGCTGGGTATTTCCAGGCGGGAGGCTGATATTAGATGGTTGGGCTTCCTGGGTTTGAAGTGGGAAAGAGTTAAGCGGGAGGTGGAGAGGTTTGCTTTCAGGGATAGGCCCCCGGATGTTTTGGTTATCCATGCGGGGGGGAATGATTTGGGATTACACAAGGTCAGGGACATACTTGCAGACATAAAGGAGGACTTTATGCAGCTGTGGGCACGTTTCCCAACCACCATATTGGTTTGGTCCGACATTGTGGCCAGGACAGTGTGGAGATGGGCAAGGTCAGTGGTCAGTATTAATAAAACAAGGATACGTGTTAATAAGGTGATTGGGAGGTTTGTGGTCAGGAATGGTGGGATTGTTATTAGGCACCGGGAGTTGGAGAGTTGGAGATCAACATTGGTCTCTATTTGAGGCGCGATGGTGTTCACCTCACTGATGTTGGAATTGATCTGTGGTCCATGGGTCTCCAGGAGGGGATACAAACAGCTCTTAGGGTGGGGTGGCCCTCAAGGTAGAGGTAGTCCCCCTTTCAGGCTGTGGCGGTGTTTTGGTGGTCTTTGACGGTGACGGTGTATCAGAGGTGATCGTAAATGGGTGGGGGGCTCATAGTGTAACTGCCCCTCCTGGGTATTCCTGAACGTTGGAGGGAATACTGGTTTGTTCACTGACGGATGGTTGTCTCCGAGAGTTCTCATTTGGAGGCCTGGTAAAAGGTTAATTTGTACCGCAGTGACCTTGTTGCTTGCAACAAGTTTGTTCACCATCAGAGATCACCAGACTGGGTTGTACAGTTATTTCTTGTGATGTTTATGTTTATGGTTATGGTTATTTATATTTATATATATTATTTATATATATTTATATTTTGGTTGGAGTGTATTTAATTGGTTAATAAAGGCTGTCGTGGCCATTTTACTCCAAGAGCAAGGTGTGGTCTCATCCTTTATAAAAGGGGGGTTATAAGGTTGGGGTATTTTGGCCATGCTGGTATTGGCATAAAAATGGGGACATTTAGGCTACACTGGTCATGGTGTTGCATACACGCGGTCGGACAAAGTTGTTGGAAAATCCGATCATTCTGAACGTGGTGACGTTTGTTGCGTACGACGGGACTAGGTAGAGGCTAGTAGCCAATAGCTTTGGTCTTGTAATGTGATCTGAGCATGCGTGGCACTTTGTCCGTCGGAATTCGCTACACACTATCGGAAAATGTTGTCGGAAAATTTTAGAGCAGGATCTCAAACTTTTTCCGTCGGAAATTCCGACGGAAAAAGTCTAATGGAGCCCACACACGGTCGGAATTTCCGACAACATGGTCCGATAGGACATTTTCCATCGGAAAGTTTGACCGTGTGTACGGGGCATTAGACTCCTATAAATGAAAAGCTCCCCTTTTGAAGTTGCAAGGTGCTGCTGAGTATATGACTTTCGGGAAAAGTCAAGTTAGCATTTGATTTGGTAGAGTTGCTATTTATGTTTAAAAAAATAGTGTCAGCATGCTGATATATGAATATTGCTGATTTTCTTACTACAGCTGCTACTAATTGATTCTAATGTTTCTATAAATTGGTATATTCTGATAGAAACCCCTGTCTTTGTCTATGATGGTGTCTCCTTGTAAATCTTAAAATAATGCAGCTGATGTGATGCACCTAAAGTGGCAGCAAAGTAATTTTAAATTTACTTAGGCGCCAATTCTATGTCGCGTTCACATTTTTTAGGTCTTGGTTTCTTTTAATATTTGTAGAGCCTTGATCCTACCAGATGCCAATCCTCATCATTCACCATTCAATCTAATAGCGTTGTTGTCGATTAAAGGCTCTGGTTATAAATTGTTGAATAAAAGGATGGCAGGAACAGCCCCTAGATCTGACTTTGGCAGGGGGCAAGGACTAGCAATTAGTCAAAGGTATCATAAGATATTGTATGTGGACAATACACATGGGATCAGGAACACCAAAACTATTCTGAAGAAGAGTATGCGGTTATGTCTTCATACACTTAAAGCCTAACTGTTGCCACATACCTTTTATTTATATGTACAGTATTTAGAGTGGAGAAGAGTTAAAAGTCCATTGGCACATTGAATTGTAACTAAGACAGCCAAACAGCAGTGAAAACATGGTCAGAAGTTCCAACCCTTCCCCACCCACAGTGCTAAAAATGTGTTTTTGTTTTCTTATGTATCCCTGTTGGAGGGATTTCCATCACTTCCTGTCTATATTCCCAATAGGGATAAAGATGGCATTAAAACCTCGTGGAAGCGCTAATGCTTTTTTTATGTTCTATCCAAAACAAAATTAAAGTTTTGGCTGGAATTGAAATTTAATACAGGTGACAACTTCAACTAAATGCAAATCCAGTTAAAATGAAATTTAAAGCAGAACTTATTATTTTTATTATTATAAAGGATTTATATAGTGCCAACAGTTTTTGCAGCGCTTTACAATAATAAAGCAGACAATACAGCAACAATACAATTCAATACAAGAGGGTTAGGAGTTTACAATCTAATAGGTAGGGGCTGGTGAGACAAAAGGTAATAACTGTGAGGGATGAACTGATAGGAGAAATAAAAGATTTGGTTATTAGCTGAAGTCAAGATAGGCTTCCCTGAAGAGATTCGTTTTTCAGGCATTGCCTAAAAGTGGACAGAGTAGGAGATAACTGAGGGGAGAGGCTCTGGAGAAGTCCTGGAAATGAGCATGGGAGGAGGAGACAAGAAAGCAAGTGAGCAGGAGGTCTTGGGAGGAGTGGAGAGAATGTTTTGAGTGATATTTGGAGAAAATATTGGTGATGTAGCTTGGGGCAGAGTTGTAAACGGCTTTGAATGTTATTGTTAATGTTTTGAATTTTATTTGTTGGGCAATGGGAAGCCATTGAAGGGATTGGCAGAGAGGGGTGGCGGACACTGAACGGTTAGTAAGGTGGATGAGTCTGGCAGCAGCATTCGTGAAAGACTGAAGAAGGGATAGTCTGCGAAGAGGTAGGCCAATACGGAGGGAGTTACAATAGTCAAGGCGAGAGATAACAAAGGAGTGAATAAGTTGCTTAGTTGTTTCAATGGTTAAACAGGGACTTATTTACAGAGGCGACGTCTACAAGATTTGGACAGTGATTAGATTTAGGGCTGAAAGGATAGGCCAAAATCTAGGATTATCCCTAGTACCCTGGCATGAGGGGAGGGGCTGATGGTTGTATTATTGATCTTAATGGAGAAGTCAGGGGAGTGGGCATGGGCAGGAGGTAATATTATAAGCTCAGTCTGTCAAGGTTGCAATGGTTGGGCCTGATACTTTGTGTAGTAAGAGGAGCAAGTGAGTCCAGTGTGGATGAAAGTGAACTGTTGTAGACAGAAGTGGCCAGTTCAGGGCAGGACAGGGGGGAGATTTTGTAATAGAGGTGGTCAGTTGCAGAGTAGAAAATAGTTCCACTTTATGACCTCCCCCCACTTTACATTTTTTTTTTGGAGGGGGCCGGTTACCTGGTTTTGACAGATTGCCACAGCGGATCCACCAGAAATTCTCTTTCCCCACACCCTGGACCATTCACAAAGTGCTGTGTGGCTTGTGCATGCTTAGGGGGCAGCTGGCTGTGAAGCCCCAAGGAAATAGAGCTGGCTGCCCACAGTAAACATGCCGCTGCTGGGGGCCCGAAGACCAGTAAAGAAATGGTTCAGGTGAGGATGGCACTGTACCTCTGGATAGCTGAGTGACCTTTTATTTGTAGCTGCTGACTTTTATTTTTTTTTACAAACAGGGCAAAGAACCGCTTTAAGCTGTCCCTCCCTTGTGTCAAAAACAGTGAATGCCAATATACATCAAAGATGATTTTTTTTTAAGAAAATGTATATTTTGAATATACTTAGTAAAAATACAATTTTAGATCTATGGTTTAAATTTTGGTAATTTGGTAAATTTAAAATATTATAGCTATATTTTCACCTAGCAGATGGAGTTCTAGGCGTTTTCACATTTACTATGCTGGTTTTACCTATTTTGCTGAAAAATACCTTTTCTTTACAGGGTCTAGCATAAAAAGCATACATCAGTCTATTTATTTCAGGCACTTGTACAGCACCGTCAATTTACACAGAGCTTTACATATATATTATACATTCACATCAGCTTACAATCTGAGGTCCCTAACTTACATTCATACATACACATACTAGGGCCAATTTATACAGGAGCCAATTAACCTACCAGCGTGTGGACTGTGGGAGGAAACCCACACAGGCACAGGGAGAACATTTAAACTCCATACAGGTAGGGCTGTGGTTGGGATTTGAACCGACTACCCTAGTGCTGCTAGGTGGAAGTGCTAACTACTTTGGCACTGTGCTGTCCATTTAACAATAAATAAAAATAAATAAAATTAACCCCAAACCATTATAGATTAGCTTAAAAGTACTAGTGCCATAAATGATTCTTATTATTATACAGGACTTATGTTTAATGCAACAGTTACAGTACAATTTGGTACAAAAGGGAATCGGAGAGCCCTGCTCATTAAAGTGTGAGTAAGTAAACTCCCATCTCTGACTTTTACCTATAGGTAAGCCTATAATAAGTCTTACTTATAGGTACTGTACATATCTCCTAAACATGCACGGTTTAAGAGATATTTACTGTAAATGCAGCCAGTGACGTCACCGGCACATGCACTCTGAAGGAACAGCCACCCGGGCCGTTCCTTCAGAGTCCTGTGCCGCGGCTACCATGTGCATGCGTGGGATTGACGTCCTTTGGGCTCCGGCCACTCATACAGCCAGAGTCCGCAAACCCAAAAGGAAGACTGGGTGAAGATAGAAGCCCTCTCAGTGGTGAAAGCATGACACTGGAGAGCTTTGTTTTTAGGTGAGTTTCACATAAGTTACCAGTATGCAATGCATACTGGCACATTATGGCTTTACCTTGCAGGTTTAAAAAAAAAAAAAACACACACGCACAAACTCAGCGTTAAAGCTTGCAATCTAAGATGCCATTATCTCACATTTCTGCAGATATTACTATGTTACCACTTTAAAAAACATATATTTGTATAAAGACATCTTAAGAGGTTAATGCATAAAAATTATAAAGAAAAACACAATTGCAGCAATATTAATATTATTAAATGAATAGCTAAAAATTGCAATAGATCAATGCTGCTTATATTCTTACACAGTTGCTGACATAAGTCTCAATTTGCGTGGAATAAAAAAACTGCAGTCAGTAACATTCTGTTTGTTAGTTCCCAGTATTGCATGCTGTGTATTCCCTTTACTATACCCTTGAGGTTCACACTGATGAGAGTGGTTAAATTGATGATAGTCAAGGTCTGCCTTTAAAGTTAGCGTTTTACTTGTCCTATAGAAAATGTTCACATTTATTTAGTTAGCATTAATGGAACTCTAAAGCACTGCCAAATTTATTGGTGACTTGTTAAAATATACATCTAACCCCAACTGCACCAGTGTAGAGATCACTAGCTATCGGCTTTCTCAAATATTTATGATAGCCTTTTTTTCAAATCATACTGTAGCAAACCCCCTTAAGAGTTGCTTGATTATTAATGGGTTCTCCTGCCTTGCTAATAGTGACCTGTGGCTGGACCCAAATGCACACCAACCCATAGACAGCAACAAACAGACTTCAGATTCTTTCCTGTTTTGCAATTTTATTGCCTCAATGGTCTTAGGGAGAGAGGTTTAGGAGCGCAGGATACCCAAAACAGCAGCAAAAATTCCCTCTGTCCAGTAGACATCTAAGTGAATGTTTTAGACCTAGACTGGATACTATGTTTCAGTATCTTTTGACCTCTTTTAAAGCTGACCTTTGGCCAGGGCTGGTGCAAGGATTTTTGACACCCTAGGCGAAACCTCATTTTGCCGCCCCCCCCCGGCTGACTCCGCCCCCTTTTCCCTGCCCATGTAAATCCCACCTTTTTAATAAAGCGCCCATCAAATGCAGCCTCACCAGCACCCCTCAAATGCAGCCTCACCAGCACCCCTCAAATGCAGCCTCACCAGCGCCCATCAAATGCAGCCTCACCAGCGCCCATCAAATGCAGCCTCACCAGCACCCATCAAATGTAGCCTCACCAGCGCCCATCAAATGCAGCCTCACCAGCGCCCATCAAATGCAGCCTCACCAGCACCCATCAAATGTAGCCTCACCAGCACCCATCAAATGTAGCCTCACCAGCGCCCATCAAATGTAGCCTCACCAGCGCCCATCAAATGCAGCCTCACCAGCACCCATCAAATGCAGCCTCACCAGCGCCCATCAAATGCAGCTTTACCAGCGCCCATCAAATGCAGCTTTACCAGCGCCCATCAAATGTAGCCTCACCAGCGCCCATCAAATGCAGCCTCACCAGCACCCCTCAAATGCAGCCTCACCAGCGCCCATCAAATTTAGCCTCACCAGCACCCACCAAATGTAGCCTCACCAGCGCCTATCAAATGTAGCCTCACCAGCACCCCTCAAATGTAGCCTCACCAGCGCCTATCACATGTAGCCTCACCAGCGCCTATCACATGTAGCCTCACCAGCACCCATCAAATGCAGGCCACCAGCGCCCCTCAAATGCAGCCTAACCAGCGCCCATCAAATGTAGCCTCACCAGCACCCCTCAAATGCAGCCTCACCAGCACCCCTCAAATGCAGCCTCACCAGCGCCTATCAAATGTAGCCTCACCAGCACCCATCAAATGCAGGCTACCAGCGCCCTTCAATGCAGCCTCACCAGTGCCCATCAATGAATGTTTGCTTGCTGCAGGAGTCGGGACACAAACACAGTCCTCCACCACTGCTGCACCTCTGACACTATGTGTGAACGGAGAGGCAGCTGCCTGCTGATGCTGAGAGTTAGTTGCTTGCTGCAGAGAGAAGAGAGTAGCAAAACCAGTGGCCGGGCTCCCTAGGCAGCAGGGCGCCCAAGGCGGCCGCCTAGTTTGCCTAGTGGTAGCACCGGCCCTGCCTTTGGCACTCAAACACAGGCTAGTGTAGATTCTATAGGCCAGGACAGACATCTACCTTCCAATTTCTTCAGCCTCTGCCACAGGACTCTTGATAGGCCAGTTTGGGACACTCTTGATACAGACGAGCAGCTAGGAAAATAAAACACCCTTTCTTGGCTCTAGCTTTCTCCTCTAGGCAAGGAATCTGGAAGGCATACAACTGGAAAATCTGAAGCTACATTATCTCCAGGCAGCAGCTTGGGAGGGAAGAACATTCTATCACGATATCCTCCTCATGCAAAGCCTGTGAGGAAATGAACGCTTATAGAACATCTCTCCAACTATTTTCCCTCTTCTCCAGGCCACATCACTGGCATAAACTCTTCTTTGATTGGCTGAGGCAGAATAAATACCCATAACCCAGTACATTGTATCTTCTTATTCTTATCTACTGGGGAACAGTTAACAGCAGCAGGCAATCAAACAATGCCCTTGGGCATAGGGGAAACTTAGGGTGGCCATACATGGTTTGAAAATTGTTCGATTCAGCAGGGACAGGACAAATTTTGATTAAAATTTGGGCAGGGTGGATATACATAAGTTGTTCTACCAATCAACTTCTGTACAACCAGCCGGTCCTTTTTTTTCCTGAATGATCAGTCCTGCCGGCTATAGCTGGCAGCATTGATCATTGTATTTATGATGCTAGGGAAGTCTTCAAAAATATTTTTAATAATGTATGGCCAGTCTTAACAAGTAAAGATAACAAACACAGCTCAGGCTGGCTAGAGACGAGCCACAAGCATTACATTTGGGTAAGGACACTTTAAATCTGACCATAGATGGTTCCAAAAATGGCCAGTTCAGCAAGGACCCACCTATGGCTATTCTTACTCAGGAAAAGATCTAATTATCTTCTCTTGAACAGGAATGTTGGACATTTTTATTTAATCAATGCACACAGCCAACTGGCTGCAGCACCGATCGGTGTATTCTGACAGTGCAGGAGTCCCTGCTGTCAGAATACAATAGCACAGTGGGAAGAGTTCCTCCATCCGCTTCGCTTGTGTGGATGGGGGAATCTGTTTATTTTTTTCATCAGCCTGATCAAAAAAACTGGTTCGTCTATGGTCAGCCTAAGACAGGGTTCATACGTTACTGCTACTGTATAAGATTTGAAAATGGTCAAAAAATTACCAGCAGTATTTTAGTGGGAGTTTGCAAAAGGACTTTTCCTTGGTATGGGTTCACACTTACAGGCTCATATTCTGCTAACAGAGGTATCAGACGTGTTGTCTTTAGAAGAACAGTGGGTTCAGATAATAAGCTTTTCAAACACAGCTGGTATCCTTGACATCCTGTGTACTCCATTCACTAAAGCTTTCCCTACAGGGGGTATTTTTTCCAAACCATTGACCGAAATTGCACCTTTTAAAGTGGAGCTAAATGCTAAAAAGAAAATGACTAAGATGTAATGTTTATTGGGGCAAAAGAGTCTTTACTTGCCAAAAAAGTCCTTTTCCTTTCTCCTAACAATTTTTTTTTGGTGGACACTGCCTATGGTGCATGAGCATAAATTCTATCATCAGTGACGGCCTGATAGCCAAAGAGGGAACATGCCTAGCCAAAAGCGGCAGAGGAGATTGCAGAATTAGTGAATGCAGGGGGCACAGAGCGTAGAGCTCTCTGGGCCGTATATCTGTCATAATATTCAAATATACTATGAATACTTGTAAACTATGACAAGAGCTTTACTGCTCAGCTGTGCTACAGTGCCACTTTGAGCACAAAAAAAAGAGTACCTTTAAAAAAGCATTTCAGTCAAGAACACAAATTTGTATAAATAATACAAATTAATAAATACTCATTGGGAATATTATATATAAATAATGGCTGTGTAAAAGAAAAAAGTTACCAAAACACTTTTACTGTTCACTATTTTCAAAAGAAAACCACATCCTATTTATTTATATACTACCTTGCATTTTCAGTTGATTAAGAGGCAATTAAATAAACATCAAATTAATAATTGTAAAATTAACTGGATTGCTGGAAAGCGTGTGTACAAAAGCAACGTGTGGCTTAATAATAGCTGGAAATATAGTTATTAAATCAAGCATTGTACTGCAGCTCCAGGAGCTATTTGGCGGCTAATTATTTTCCAAGCATATGTATACATATCTAATAATCTGAGCCTGTAGGCTTGTCTCTGCCTGTTACTGTAACAAGCTTGGTATTAATGAGATTGCTCTGTAATTGAACCAACTCCTGTATCCCTTGATAACGGTTGCATGTTAATCTGAATTTGCAGCCACAAAACATTCATCATACTTGCTCAAACAATAAACATTAACGTTGATTTGCCACGGGTATAAATGCTCTGTTAATTATTAGGGAAATAAAAGAGAACACACTCATAATTGTATCATTCAGGCAGAGAAAGGCGTAATGTCCTTGTTTGGCCACTGTGTGTCAGCATGGGACAAATTGTTTCCTAGAGCAGTCATAGTTGAGTGCTTAGGTTGATGGGGAGGTAAGACTGGGGTGGGGGGTGCCACTGCAGCAGAAAGTCGTGTGAATTTTAGCTCAGGACAAACCAATATTATTGTAAGGTATGCTTATATCAATTAAACACAAACATTCATAAAGCAAATGCAAAATAAGGTTATCTCTCCAAATACAGGTTTCTATGCCCTTGAAAGTTTCCAGAAAAATCCTGAAAAGTGTGCACTTTACTCTTATGCGGCGTACACACGGTCGGAATTTCCGATGGAAACAGTCCGATGGGAGCTTTTCATCGGATTTTCCGACCGTGTGTATGCCCAACGGTCGTTTTCTGTCGGAATTTTCGACGGACTTTGAATTGAGAACCTGTTCTCAATTTTTCCGAAGGAAAACCTTTCTATCGGATTTTCCAATCGTGTGTATGCAATTCTGACACGCAAAATTCCGACGCATGCTCGGAAACAATTCGACGCATGCTCGGAAGCATTAAACTTCCCTTTTATAGTGCTGTCGAACGTGTTTTATGCCGCTGTGTTATTGACCATCGGAATTTGGTGTGATTGTGTGTAGGCAACACAGCTTGAGCGGAATTCCGTCGGAAAAACCGTCAGAGTTTTTTCCGACGAGAATTCCGATCGTGTGTACGCGGCATTACAGTATATTCCGCTGAATTGAATGCTTTAATGCTTGGGCCTAATATATGTTTTAAGTAACTTAAACATTTATATGATATGCAAATAATTTATGCCTTATTCTGGAAAAAGTAGACATATTTTGGGCACATACTAACATGTCATTGAAAAGTTCTGTGATTACCTAACACTGCATAATACAATCAACAACAACAATAAAAAGATATGCTTAGGAAAAATATAGCATAATGACACGTGTTATTAAAGTGACACTAAACGAAATGCTTATTTAAAAAAAAAAAAAATAATCCATACAACTACTTAAATCTATTATTCCTGAAATTGTTTATACTGTGTTTTTCTGCCTCCTTGTATCATCCTCTGTGAGTTCTCAAAAGTCTACCTTTCCCCCACACTTGCGTTTGTTTGAAAAGAGCAGTGCAGGTTAGTTGCGGTCATGTGCACTGCTTTATGCACACTACACATCCCATAGTCCATAGACTAAAGTGCCTAGGTCATCTCAAGCGTGAGAAAGAGAGGGTGGCTATGCTCTCACCTACCATGGGACCATGGAGAATTAAGGTAGCCACCCTCTAACAGCAAGTCGGATCACAGCAATAAAAGAAAAGGAATTTGGAGATTTTGGAGGAAACAGAGAGCAAGAGTTAAACAGGACATTTTCACCCCCTTCCTGCCCAGACCAATTTTTAGTTTTCAGCACTGTCGCATTTTGAATGACAATTGCACAGTCGTGCGATGTTGCACCCAAACAAAATTGACGTCTTTCTTTTCCCACAAATAGAGCTTTCTTTTGGTGGTATTTGATCACCTCTGCGGTTTTTATTTTTTGCGCTATAAACAAAAGAAGAGCGACAATTTAGAAAAAAAACACAATATTTTTAACTTTTTGCTATAATAACTATCCCATTTAAAAAAATATATATATGTTTTCCTCAGTTTAGGCCAATACGTATTCTTCTACATATTCGCAATAAGCATATATTGATTGGTTTGCGCAAAAGTTAGAGCATCTACACAATAGGGGAAAGATTTATGTCATTTTTTTTTTTACTAGTAATGACTGCGATCTGCAATTTTTTTCGTGACTGTGACATTGTGACAGACATATCGGACACTTTTGACACATTTTTGGAACCATTCACATTTACACAGCAATTGGTGCTATAAAATTGCACTGATTACTGTGTAAATGTGACTGGCAGGGAAGGGGTTAACACTAGGGGGCTAAGGAGAGGTTAATTATGTTCCCTGGGAGTGATTCTAACTGTAGGGGGAGGGGACTCACAAGGGGAGGAGACCGATCGGTGTTCCTCTGTACTGGGAACAGACCATTGGTCTCCTCTCCTCTGACAGGACGTGGATATGTGTGTTTATACACACAGATCCACGTCCTGCTGTGTCCCCGGGCAATCACGGGGGCCCGGCAGACATCACAGCCGCCGAGCACACGCACCGGGTCCAGAGCGATGCGGCAGGCAACACAGCGCGCACGCACGTGCCCCCTAGACAACCGGGAAGGGGAGGACGTATAGCATAGCATATGCTTAGCATACTAGCTCATGATGTATTACTTACCTGAGATCCAAGCCCCGCATCGGTCCTCGTTCACCACTCTGGCCGGCGGCATCGCTCCCGGAGTTACTTCTGGATATCGCAGGCTCCGGCGTTGTGATTAGCCGGAGTTGCAATGATGTCACTCCCACGCATGCGCACCAGTAGTGGCACAGTCTAACTGAAGCAATGGCACATACATTTCGTTGCTTCAGTGCGCATGTACCGAAGACATCGGCACATGCAAATACAGGGGGTATCCAGGGTAGCTACAGGTAAGTCTCATTATAGGCTTACCTGTAGCAAAAAGTGTGTTGTAAGGGTTTACAACCACTTTAAGAATTCTATACTTGAATAGAATGTATTTTTTTTTTTAAACCAGTTTAATTGCTAGTAGTAGTACTACTTACCTTTTTAGTTATCTAGCATAGCACATGTGATTTTGTGTTAAGGAGCTTTTTTTATTTTTACTGACCCGAATAACATTAATTGTTTTCAATGAGCCTGTACACACAGTAAACTAGTGCTATGTTTAGATCAGTTGCTCATTTACAATTGCAGTTGGGGGGGGGGGGGGGGGGGGCAGTAAAACACAGCGGTTGAGCCAGGAGTTTAACCACCCCTCAGCTGCTCCCACTTTATCTGCAGAGGCAATGGCCAGGGGTGTGCACATACCATTCCCACAATGCTTTGGTTTGTGGCTGTGCCAGGAATTATAACCCCCTTTTCAAGTGAAAAGTGCCATGCTACAACTACCCTGCAACAACACAAAATGCGCATGGTTGTGGCATGGTAGTCCTTTGGGGTTAAAACAGGCAGTGAGGAGACAATACAACTCCTCCTTATCACCTGTCAAAGAGCGATGCAAGCGCAAATTGCTCTTAGACAGCAAAGCAAGTGTAAATAAGCCCTAATAATCACAAAAATCTGTTACCTGTCAGTTTCTTTTTTTAGTAGGCATGTGAATCACACCTTTCCCTTTAACAGTAGATTGCTATATTATAGCTAAAATTTGTAAGCGCTTATATTCGAATATACATATGTAAAAGATTGCATGTCTATGTAGAAAATACTCAAATGTTTTGCACAGGAACATTATGCCAGGTAGACCTGGTGTTCATACCTTAGTACTGTGTGAAATGACCCCTAGGTTCATGCACACAGGCGTTATGAAATATTCATCCAAACATTGGATGTTCCTGCCAGAAGCTGGCAGAAATATCCAGCCTAGAAAAACAGGTGTAATGGCTCATAAAGTACATGTGTTTATACCTGTACAGTGTTAGAAATTTGGAATACATTTGTTCTAGGCATTAGACATGCACATTTACACATACTGTATATAGGTGCACTGGCATACAAAACTGGCATAAAAAAATGTGAAAATACTTTTCCCTCAATGTGGGACTCTGTATTTCAGTTTTACTTCTCTGAATGCTGCTCTGGGTAATGAAGCTAAAGGTCCCTTTGTGAATGGACACCTTTGATTTAATAGAATGAAAATATAAAAATTTAAGAAAAAAAAAATGCTGTAATCTAAATGCTGCATTTGTGTGTGCGAGACTTATTGGTCATACAATGAGGTTGATATACTAAAGGTAAATAGTCTGTTCACTACAAGTGCACCGCAAGTACAGCTGCTTTAGTTCTGATGGGAACATGCAAGGACAATAAAAAACTGCATTTTGCTTGCACAAGATTGTATAATAGAAATTAGCAGAGCTTCCCCACAGATGCATTGTACGCAAAAACGCACATATGTGAACCTAGGGTTAAGGCCTGATTCACACCTATGCATTTTTAGTGCTTTTTGCATTTTGCTGATTTTCACAACAGTCCATTTAGCATGGTTTCCTATGGAACACGTAGTGCAAATCTCCAAAATGCAGAAAAGCACTAAAAATGCATAGGTGTGAATCAGGCCTAAGCCCCGTACACATGGGACAAATGTCGGGAGACAGCGGCTGGATAAAAAAAAAATGGCCGACGTTCGGCCAGTGTGTGTGTCGGTCTGTCCGACAGAAGCCGGACGTTCAGCCAGCTTCTGTCGGACGTGCAAAACCAGCATTCGACCGACTCCCGATCAGTGGTCTCAGCAAATGGCAGAGAGTGCCGATCGAAGTGTTCTGTCGGGGGTTGGGGTGCATCGCGTCCCCCTGTCAAAACACAACATCTCAGCGGGGGAGATCACTGAACTAACCTCGCATGGTCTCTGACCGGGGCTGACAGTTTTTATTTCGTTCAATCCGCAAAAAATTAATAGTGTGTACTTGGCTTAAGGGAACAATGTGACCTGTATGATTTTTTACTAAAAGTAGAAGTAAAGGCAGAACTTATTATTTTTCATTTTGGATGGAGTTACATGGTTAGTCAAGTAAAAAAAAAAAAAGAAAAAGACACAAGTCCATCTAGTTTAACCAATAGGGGAAAAAAAATAGAAAGGTTTTTTACCCTCTGTATCCCTTTGGGGAAATTTCCCTTCACTTCCTGTCCCATAGCCAAAAAAGTGAGAGGAAATCCTTCCAAAATGACAGAATAACTTATCACCAAGATCACCTGAACTAGTTTCTGGTGATAGCCCAAAATGTGCCCTTTTACCTTCAGGGCAAACAGGACTAATAGAATGGGTGAATCTCTCTAATGGGGCCACAGACAGCAATAAAAAAGATCTTCTCATCCTTTACCACTCTATTCAAAACTAAAAAAGTTACACTTTAAACCCCTAATGGCATTCTTTTTATGGTAAAAATTAGTACGGAGTAGAACATGACATATATTTGTGAGTAGTGCAATGTTTGTTCTCACATCCAACTGGCAGAGACAGCAAATCAGAGAAAAACACTGTAGATGTAACAAACACTGCCTGATAAACACTTTGTTTTTTCCCTTTTGTTAGTCCTAGACAGGTTGCTATTTTGCCTTATATACTGTAACCATTATTCAAGATGTAATGTATCTAACTATAACCTATGAGTACTCAACAAATGATGGGTGAACTACTGGCCAACTCATATATAATGAAGATTTAATCATGAGTGAAAGGTTGTTCCAGAGACTGAAAATATGAAATTGGGTGTAAAAGTCACAAAAAAATGTTTTTCTGAACAGACCTTTAAAAGGTAAATAAAGTGGACTCAGTGAAGTATTTGAATAATGGCCAAATCAGGAGGGGAAGGTTAATATGTCACCACAGTGCTCTGCAGTGATCCAGAAAATGGGTTAATATGGGACTTTTCATAGTACTGGATAGCCAATTAATTGTGAAATTAAGTCAACTGTGATAATGAGTTCTGTTCAGACAACATGCAGAACAGCCTTTGCATCATGGTAAGAACTGATGGCAAAAAATAACAGATTCAATGCAAAAACAAATCAGCATATTTAAAACAAAAGAAATACAATTGGTGGTTCCTTACAATGGGCACGGTACTGGTTGGAACAGTCTATCCCAGGTGAAGGAACATCAGTACTATATTGAATAACCTAGTATGTGACCTACATTTCCATACAAGTTGAATGTAATCAGGCTGTGTGATTTAAATAGTCATTAGTAGCTCACCCGTTGATCAGGGGTTCTACTGTGAGTACATCACAGCTGTTCCAGGTATTATTCTATTGTAGAGGTACCCCCTGCAGAAGCCACTCCGACTACTGGGTTAATTCCCCCTACAGTACAGGAGCAGCAATGGTCCATTCACTCAGGCTCATTGATCAGTCTAGGGGGTCTGTATTTTATTGCTTAAAGAAACTGGGGAGGGGATATGGGGTGGAGTGGAATACTCCAAAATGTTTGATGAACATTTGAACTCCATGAACACAATTCTATAAAGAACAATTCTCATCAGCAGCAGTTTCTTTTCACTCACAGCTGGGGACCATGAGATATTTAGTAAATCAGATGAAGCAAGATTGAAACTGTCTTTAGAGTCACAGCTGAGGACCATGGAGTAGCTTGCAGAAGAGATAGGCTAGACTGGAACCGTTTATAGGTTAATGGCTGGGGACCATAAAGTAGCTTGCAATAGATATGAAGCTCTACTCACAGAATCCTGGAACAGGATCAGTCTATAGGTGCAGTCTCTGGTAAGTAGCTCAGCACCCAGTCCCAGGGGCACCAGGGGCAAACAGCCCCCTCTTCCTTTCAGCTCGCTAATCCATTAACTCAGGAGGAAGGAATACAATTTTCTCAGGGCTCCAAACTATTTAACAGCTTTCCCAGCCACCAACTGGGCACACCTCCCCAGTGATTGGCTTGGCCCTCCCTAAACTCTATAAACTTCTAGAGACTGGGAAAAGCCTGCAGCACCCAAAGCCAGCACAGCCCTCAGCAGACCAAAATAGACAATCATTGCTCCTCTGGCCATATTATCAGTCTGAACTTCCCAGATCTGAATCTTATTTCTGTTCCTGGAAATCAAGGATTATTGTAACAAGCATTGCCTTTTTCTGATGTTATGTTATACACCTGTAATCATCTTATGTAAAGCCACGTCTTATTTTTGAAGAGGATCACATGCATTCATTATTTTATAAAGAACTTTATTGAGCTTTTTTATTTAAAGTAGGGGAACACCGTAAAAAAAAAAAAAAAAAGCATTAATATTCTGGAAAAAAATTAAAGAAAAAATAATTTTTTTTTTTTACCTAATCCGAAATCCCTGTTGCTAGGCAGTCTTCCTAATCTGCCTCCTTCCTACGCCGCGGTGATCTTCTGTCTTCTGTCCTCCTCACCGATGTCTTCTGGGTAATGGGGCGCGATGTGTTCTGGGAACTGTGCGTTTCCTAACACAGCGCGTCCCATTCACAAAGCACCGCGCGCATGCGCAGTGGGAAACGGGCAGTGAAGCCGTAGTCTTCGCTGCCTGTTTCCCTTACTGAGGATGGCGGCACTGGGACCGGAGCGCCGAGGGACATCTCGGCCTCCACGACCGACATTGCGGGCGCCCTGGGAGGGTAAGTGTACTTATTAAAAGTCAGCAGCTACTTTTTTTTTAGCTGCTGACTTTTAAAAAAAAATTTTTTAGCTGAAACACTGCTTTAACCATCCTGATATTTCTGTTATGTTGAGCTATTTTAAGGTTTCTACCCTTGTTGAGTTTGCTCTTCAGGTGTCAGTTATTTGAAGGATTTTTGTGCATTTGTGTTCCCTTTTCAGTATTTAGGGCTGTGATATGTCATTATAAGGTGCCATACTGTTTTCACCTCACTACTATTATGATTTTACCTATTGTGTTATGATTTGATTCATCAACTTTCACATTGTGGGAACATTCCCTCCTGGAGGAGTTCTCTGGGCGGTTATATTCCCGTAGCGCTGTATTTTTTAATTTCTATTCACTTTCACAATTCTAATCATTGTTGATGCTGGCTGCTACATTCTTTGTTTATATTATCGGTAGCGCAATAATTTATTTTGTTTATCATATGACATAATTGGTCACGATTAATAAAGCAGCCAAGAATTTCTTGGTCCAAGAAATCCTCCTCCTCCTGTTCCTGGACTGGACTTGGTTCAAAGCAATAACTCCAAGGACAACAATGAATAACATGTTATCTCCTCCGATTCCGCAACATGGCTGGTTGATGAACTTAGCTATGAATAAGCACCTGCCATAAACGGTGTGAAACGCATTAGTGGTTTTATCCTTGCTGTATGGATTTATTATAACAATTTTCCAGTAGTTACCAGGCCATGACCCACAAAGGTTCCATTCGGGTGACCGCTCCACCAAAGAGTGTGTGTTTCCCTCCTATCTAGTCTGTGTATATCATTACATGCTGATGCCTCATTGGTTGGCCTTGCGTGGCTCTGATTGGTGGGCCTCTCTAATCCTGGGTAAGGACTGACTACATCCCCAATCCCCATACTTTACATAAGTCAGCCCCCTTTAATGAAAATCCTTGTCCCAGACTATTTTGAGCAGGAAACTTAACCTTGTAGAGTAGATACTGATGGACTGACCACGGCCCCTCATTGCATATTCAAACATGGGATCCTTTGAAGTGAGTATATGTAGAACAATGAGGTGTGGGTCTCATTGTTTGTATACACAAGCCTAGGCACCGAATTGTCACAGGCACTTCTGTGAAGCTATGTTACACGCCTTCTATAGATACAAGCTAAATGAAATATATTCATAATAACAATATCTTACTGCTATTAATGGAAATTTCACATAAACTCATAAGGCAAGGCCCCTCTTCAGTGGTGCTGGATAATGACTTGTCCAATGAAGTAAGCTGCAGTGGGTTTACTGTATTTCTGAGTATTAATCATACTGTTAATCTCTTTCCTTATTTCCAAATCCAGGAAATAAGGTGATCCTCATTAATTTCACTAGTGAAGAAAATCTCAATATTGTTGTTATTTAGTCACATCACAAATTCCGTGAAGGTGGTTTTGGGGCCTCGCCATAAGATGAATATATCATCTAAAAATGTTGCTCACATTAGAATGTGTGACGTGTATAACCCCATGTCTTCTTGGAACACTATGGTTTTCTCCCACCATCCCAAAAATAAATTGGCGTAGTTGGAAGCACATGCAGTTCCCATAGCTGTGCCCCTCTTTTATTGGTATATTTTACCATTAAAAAAGAAAAAAATATTTTCCAACACAAACTGAAGTAGCTTCAGTATACTGTAACTTGTGTATGTTGTTGGAATGTAATACCTCTAGTGTTTAAGAAGTATTTGCACGCCTCAAGACCCCAATCGTGATTGATGTTACTATACAGTGCCTCATATCTAATTTGTTGACAAAATCTTGAGTAGCCTTGATATATGATGATAAGCCAAATACATATGGGTGCATGACAAAATCAAAATATCTGCTGGCTTTTTTAGTTAAGTTGTTATTTCCAGAGACAATAGGGTGTTCTGGGGGGTGAGAACCTTTGGCAGTGCATAAAAAGTAGCTATCAGAGGGTGATATCCCATCATGTATTCAACTTCCTCTTTTGATAGGACACCCTTTTAAAACACATCCTTAAATAAAAGGGTTTTTCCTTTGGGACAATATTCCCTCCCTCATCTGCTGTTTTTATAATCAGCTCCTGATTGTTCTTTAATTCTACCAGTGCTTTCCATTCAAGATAAATGAGATTACAATGTTTATTTCTCTTATCCCTTCCGTGTCTTATCCCATAGGGCAATAAGATCTCTCTCTACCAGTTTTACAAAAAGCTGTATCTGGCTACCTTGGGGGATTAGAGGGGTATGATTTGATTTTCGTCTGAAACAGGGCAGCCATCAGAATTTTTTGGGCCCCTTACACAGCTTTAGGCCCCACTGGCCATCCTACCGAATCTGCACACTGGCCACCTCACCTGTATGCACTCATCCCCCCCTCATTCCTGTATATATGTCAGCCCCCCCCACACACACACACGTGTGTATGTATATATATATATATATATATATATATATATAGCAGCCCCTCATTTACACAGGGTGCTGTGTTTTGGCTTAGGCCTAGGCCTAGGCCGAAAAAGGGACCTCGCACAATCACCAGGGACCCAGGACCCCGCACAACCACCAGGGACCCCACACAGCCATCAGGGACCCCAGACAGCCACCAGGGACCCGGGAAAACCACTAGGGACCCCGCACAGCCACCAGGGACCCCGCACAGCCACCAGGGACCTTGCACGGCCACCAGGGACCCCGCACAACCACCAGGGACCCAGGACCCCACTCAGGGACACCACACAACCACCTGGGACCCCGCACAGCCACCAGGGACCCCGCAAAGCCACCAGGGACCTTGCATAGCCATCAGGGACCCCGCACAGCCACCAGGGACCCCGCACAGCCACCAGGGACTCGGGACCCCACACAGCCACCAGGGACCCGGGACCCCGCACAGCCACCAGGGGCCCCGCGCAGCCACTTGAGAAAGAAGAGGTGGGACAATTTTATATGGAGGGGGGCTCCTGATTTTAGTCTTGCCTAGGGCAGCACAACACCAGAATACACCACTGCATACAGAAATCTGTACACACACAAGGCTCTGGCCCCTCTCTGTACACAAACAGCCCCTTCCCTTTCCTACACAGCCCCTACTTGTAAAGAAGGTCTTCCTACCTGGTCCCAGGTCATTTTCACAAAGCTGACATGTTGCTGAGAAGCACAGTACAGATCACACAAACAGTGAACATGCACATAGTAGCCAGAGGTGGCAGTAAAAAGCTTGATGTCTGAGCTCAGTGACACAAGAACAGCAGAAGCTGGGAGATCGTTTGTGTAATGCACAGCACGGCTCCCCTCCAGCCACCCGTCCTGCCTTCTTCTGGCCCTAGCGGGCACCTCGGACCCCGGGGGCCCCTCACATTTGTGACGGCTGTACCTCCCTGATGGTGGCCCTGGTTTGAAGGTTGTAAAGGGACCTTTAATTTCTACCTCTCCTCCCACACTTTTTCAAAATTTCAATATCCTTAGAAGTTGTGCACTGTGTCTGGTCACTGGGCTTGTCTTTATATTCCTTTTTAAGTGCTAGCTTTCTAGCAAACAAGTTTATGTCCTTCACCCACTCAAATAGATTGAAATCTTGAGTGGGAACACACGTTTTTTGAGAACTGTAATGTGTTCAGGGGATATCAATGTTTTCAACAGATTAAAAATCTGCAAATGGCTGTTCTCATCATGCACTTGTTCGCTCCACAGGAGGACATTGTTTTTTTTCCCCTCTCCTGGCTCCTGTATATCCCCATTGTTCCCTATTTCTCAGTTGTTAAGTAGACCCCCCTAAAAAAGTGTTGGCACTGCCTCATTGGGTATTCCCGGACTTGCCTCTCCTTCCATGACCTGCTTCCAGATTCCTTTCTAGACTCACTGCTATATTTTGTTACCAGAAGCACCTATAGGATTGTAGTGTGTTCGTGGCAGGCAGGCAGAGCTAAAAAAGTGTTGGCACTGCCTCATTGGGTATTCCCGGACTTGCCTCTCCTTCCATGACCTGCTTCCAGATTCCTTTCTAGACTCACTGCTGTCACTATGATTTTGTTCAGATCCATCTATCTCAGAATTATCTGATTTTGTAAATGTTTATGAATAATATTACGTTCCATTCTGATCATTTGTTTGGGATCTTTTAGACCAATTACTGTATAGATGTTACCAGTGGAAAATTTTGAAAATCCTGGATAAACTTTTTTATTTTTTTTTTATTTTGATGGTTTCCTTGTTTTTGTCGTTTCTACATATATATATATATATATATATATATATGTATATATATATACACACACACAGTCATGGCCAAAAATATTGGCACCCCTGCATTTTTGTCAGATAATGAACTACTTTCCCCACTTGAAGTGTGTTGTTCCCATTACTCACACAGAGCTTTATTTTGTTCCCAGAAGCACCTATAGGACTTGAAGTGTGTTAGTCCCATCACACACACAGCTTTATTTTGTTCCCAGAAGCTCCTATTGGACTTGAAGTGATTTAGTCCCTTCACAAACACAGAGCGATATTTTGTTCCAGAAGCACCTATAGGACTTGAAGTGTGTTAGTCCCATCACACACACAGAGCACCTATATTTTGTTCCCAGCTATATTTTTGTACCAGAAGCTCCTATAGGACTTGAAGTGTGTTAGTCCCGTTACACACACGGAGCTATATTTTACAGAGCTATATTTTCTTCCCAGAAGCACCTATAGGACTTGAAGTGTGTTAGTCCCATCACACACACAGAGCACCTATATTTTGTTCCCAGAAGCACCTATAGGACTTGAAGTGTGTTAGTCCCATCACAAACACAGAGCTATATTTTGTTACCCAGAAGCACCTATAGGACTTGAAGTGTGTGTTAGTCCCATCACACACACAGATCTATATTTTGTTCCCAGAAGCACCTATAGGACTTGAAGTGTGTTAGTCCCATTACACACACAGAGCTATATTTTCTTCCCAGAAGCACCTATAGGACTTGAAGTGTGTTAGTCCCTTCACACACACAGAGCTATATTTTCTTACCAGAAGCACCTATAGGAATTGAAGTGTGTTAGTCCCATCACACACACAGGAGCTATATTTTGTTCCCAGAAGCACCTATAGGACTTGAAGTGTGTTAGTCCCTTCACACACACAGAGCTATTTTTTGTTCCCAGATGCACCTATAGGACTTGAAGATGTGTTAGTCCCATCACACACACAGAGCTATTTTTTTTTATTTTGTTCCCAGAAGCACCTATAGGACTTGAAGTGTGTTAGTCCCATCACACACACAGAGCTATATTTTCTTCCCAGAAGCACCTATAGGACTTGAAGTGTGTTAGTCCCATTACACACACAGAGCATTACACACACAGAGCTCTATTTTCTTCCCAGAAGCACCTATAGGACTTGAAGTGTGTTAGTCCCATTACACACACAGAGCTATATTTTTTTTGTCAGATAATGAACTACTTTCCCCACTAAATGCAATTACAAATGTTTAGGCATTCTCATGTTTATTCATTTTGTTTGTATTAGTATGACACAAAAAAGTGGAAAAACAAAAAAACGAATGACATATTCCACGCAAAACTCCAAAAATGGACTGGACCAAATTATTGGCACCCTCAATGTAATATTTGGTAGCATATCCCTTGGAAAAAATGACTGGAAAACAATGGCTTACTGTCCCCATCAATGAGTTGCTTACACCTCTCTACTGGAATTTTGGACCACTCTTCTTTCACCAATTTCTCCAGGTCTCTCAGATTGGCAGAGTTCTCTCTCCACAGGTGCTCTATGGGATTCAGATCTGGACTTATTGCTGGCCAGTTCAGAACTCTGCAGTGCTTTGTCTTAACTAATTTCTGAGTGCTTTTTTACGTGTGCTTTGGGTCATTGCCCTGCTGTAAGAACCATGACTTCTGATGGAGACCCAACTTTCTGACACTGGGCCCTACATTGCACCCCAGAATTCTTTGGTAGTCTTCAGATTTCATAATGCTATGCACACGGTCAAGACATCCAGTGCCTGCAGCAGCAAAGCAACCCCAAAACATTAGTGAAACGCCACTATGATTAACTGTAAGGACTGTATTTTTTTCTTTAATGGACTCATGGAAAACAGTAGAATGATGAGCTTTTTTTTTTTCATTTGAAAAAGAGTTTTATTGAAATTCAAAAATGTCATACAAAGGAACATAAACATGGATTCCGTATTACAGGTGATTAGAGTAGTACATGTTCATTCACAGATTGTCATAACAGAAAAAGGTGATACCAATAATATTTGCATAAGGTCAAGTCTTTTGATCCCATTGAATATATAAAGAGCAGATAGAGAAAGAAACCAAAAAAAAGAAAAAAAAAAGGTCACACTATGGTGAGGTGACGGATCCCTCCATTGCAGCTCATACTATAGTTTCTGAGGTCTCCAGCCATTTACCCCATATTTGGTCATATTTAGTAGGGCATCCTCTATGTGAGTAGATCAATTTCTTGTAAGGGAGGGAGTTATTCACATCTGCTATCCATTGTGATATCCCAGGGGGACTTGGTCTCATCCATGTTCTGGCTATAATTTTTCTAGCTGAAAAGAGGGTTTCCTGTAGGAATATTTTAGTGTATTTATTTAATTCCGATTCAGGGAATATACCCAAAAGACACGCTTTGGGTTGTAGCGTTATAGGAGAGCCCATGTTATCGTGGAGAAATTGTACAATTTGTGTCCAGTATGGCAGTATTCTAGGGCAGCTCCAAAGGAGGTGATAAAATGAGCCTGCAGTCTGATTACACATTGGGCAAAGGGCCGTCTGAGAGGGTTTGTATTTAGCTATCTTGATTGGTGTGAGGTATGCCCTATGTATAATAAAGATTTGGGTGAGTCGGTCGGACAGTTTGGGAGAAACTAGTTTGCAGGCGTCTAGAGCCTCGCTCCATTCCTCATCCTACAAAGGGCCCACTTCCCCCTCCCATGTGTGTTTTAGTTGATATGCTGTTACAGTAGCTTGTGGAAGTGTCAACATACTGTAAAACTGTGATATTAGCTTTTTGGGGTCTGGATATTTAACTGCCTCCATCAGTGGATTGCTGGGCAGGGGTGTGTCTCCTACCGGAAATTGGGTATGGTATGCATGATGCATTTGTACATACTTGAAGTGCATTTGGTCTGGGAGGTTAAAGTCGGTTTTTAGCCTATAAAAGGTTTTAAGTGTATTGTTGTCTACGATATGGGAAAGATATATTACCCCTTTAGAACTCCACGCCTCACTATCAGGGATTAAATTAAATTCTGGTAGTGTCTGATTATGCCATAAGGGGGTGAAGCTATTGACCTCCGGTATTTTCAGTTTGGTGCGGGCGATGTCCCAAATTCTAGCATAATGGTACATCAAAGATCCCCGATCATGTGGTCTACCCGTTCCCCCAACCTTACTAGTGAGCACTGCAAGGGAGTCTTCTATAGTGCGCGCCCATCTTGGGCATATAAGTGCCAGGAACCTGTCTTTATCTACCTTGTCAATATGGAAGAGTTGGGAGAGTTGAGCTGCGACATAGTACTGGTTAAAGTCAGGTAAAACGATACCTGCGAGGTCAGTAGGGTTTTTAAGTTTAGTCCATGATATCTTGTGTCTGTTATTACCCCAGATAAAGGGTTTAAGTATGGTGTCTATCTGCTTAAGAATGATGAGCTTTACTGCACCTCACTGGTGCAGAAAGTGACACTGATCAGTTGACGTCAGCAGTGCTCGCTACGTCAGTACACTCTGAATGAAGGGTACTGTGGTTATTCTCTCAGGAAAGGGTTCGCCTGCTGGTGACATTGTGGCTCCCAGATCTAAAGGGTGCAGTTCCGGTATTCACCAGCCGGGTGTCTCTCAGCAACCATAAGCTCATGGGAATCAGGCATTACCTGATGCTTGCTGCAGGAAGTGTATTTAAGCCATGCCTATGCTCTTCCTCTTTGCCTTAGTGTTTTATCTCCATGTGCCCCTGACCTGTGTTCCTGATCCTGGCCCCTGACCCTGCAGCCTGACCCCTTCCTGTCTGCTCATCCGTCTCCCGTTACCCTCTACCTGTCCTGTCTTGCTCCCAGCTCCCTCTGCCTGATCTCCCGTGTATGACCCTGGTTCTGTTACAACTTTGCATATCCTGTTTTCTGTAAATACTTGGTTTGGTCAATTGTTCATTGTGTGTCACTACTTATTTGGTTCTCTAAATTTGATTTACCCAGTTTTGGTATATTAGAGGTGCTTTACATTTATGTTATCCACTTATTTTTGAATAAATTATATTTTACACTGTGTACTTGTGCCTGATATTCTCTGTGGAAGTCCACACATTCTGGTTACACTTGTTTCTGACATAACAACGCTAGTCCTGACCAGAAGTAGCTGTACAGGGAAGCCATGTTGCAAGAGGCATCCTGAGGAGGTTATTTACTTTACTATGCTAGTGGCAGAGAAAAAGGAATATTGCTGCCAGATACTGAAAGAGTGGGCCAGAAATCAGCTGTTAGAATGCAATCGTCTTGCTCATTCCCTAGTTGATCAGGGCAGGATGTTGTTTGGTGATGTTCAGCCATTGGTTCAACTCTGTGAGTTGGCTTTGTCCAGTATTTCTTAAGGCAGTGATGACTTTTCTCTCCTTATTGGAGGATGACTCTGCTTATTTCTTTAAGCACTATTCAACATGTTCCCAACAGGTGCTAGTGGGTTGTATTAACACAGTATTAACATAGTACAGTCTCTAGTCAGACTAGCAGAGTGTAAACATTACTACAAGCATGGTCAGATATATTGCACTCAGCCTCAGCCAGCTTGCACCAACCCATTACTGCTGCCAGACAACTGCCTTCTCAAGTATCTACCTCTCCATCATCCACAGAAACCACAAATGCAGTCCAGTATACCCTGCTACCAACTATGTGTCAGTACCCAATTTCCACTCACACCTACCCTGCCTTTAACCCGTTGAAGATGACCTCTTCTTGGTTGCCTGCAGCAATCCCTCAGAAATCCTCCTTAACAACTGCTCCCTCTTTTTCCCTATCCCTCAGTTCTTCTCTTCCATCAACTGCACCCCCTGCTCACAGACCTGCAATCACATGCAGTACTTCAGTAACTAAACTCAAGTAGAAACTGAAGTTTTTTCCAACTCGCACAATTCTGCCACTATCCATTCCTGCCTCCACCCCAGCTGATCTGCTCCAGTCTGCCTCCACGCCAACCGATCTGCTCCATTCTGCCTCCACACCATCCGATCTGCTCCAGTCTGCCTCCACGCCATCCGATCTGCTCCATTCTGCCTCCACACCATCCGATTTGCTCCAGTCTGCCTCCACGCCAGCCAATCTGCTCCAGTCTGCCTCCACTCCAGCTGATCTGCTCCAGTCTGCCTCCATGCCAGCCGATCTGCTCCAGTCTGCCTCCAGGCCAGCCAATCTGCTCCAGTCTGCCTCCAGGCCAGCCAATCTGCTCCTGTCTGCCTCCAGGCCAGCCAATCTGCTCCTGTCTGCCTCCAGGCCAGCCAATCTGCTCCAGTCTGCCTCCAGGCCAGCCAATCTGCTCCTGTCTGCCTCCAAGCCAGCCAATCTGCTCCAGTCTGCCTCCAGACTAGCCGATCTGTTCCAGTCTGCCTCTATGATTGCCAATGAGGTTAGGCCCGCCTCTGCCAGTCCTGAACCTGATGAATCGCCGGAGGATCCCGTTCCTGTGGTGCATTCAGATGCATTGTGGAATCGAATTGTTGACATGATAATTGTAATCTAATCGAATCGTGAGACCAGTGAAGATGTGCACCTCTAGCATCAGCTGATGCTTGTTGCAGGAAGTGTATTTAAGCCCTGCCTATGCTCTTTGCCTTTATGTTTTGTCTACATGTGCTCCTGACCTGTGTTCCCATGTTCCTGATTCTAGATTCCGACCCCACAGCCTGATGCCTTCCTGCCTGCTTGTTCAATCTCCTGTTACCCTCTCCCTGTCCTGTCTTGCTCCCAGCTCCCTCTGCCTGATCTCCCATGTATGATCCTGGCTCTGTTACAACTACGCTTCGCATATCCTGTTTTCTGTATATACTTAGTTTGGGCAGTTTATTGTGTGTCACTACTTATTTGTCTCTCTGGTTTGATTTACACAGTGTGGCACTACTCCCGTAGGAACCACTGATGAATGTTGGTTATCTTCCACCCTGCACAGCCAGGCACATGCATTTTTCATACACTCTGAAGTCATGAAGCAGTCCTTGCCGCTTTTTTTTTTTCTTAGGGGTATTTGAACTTGGATGGGGAAGGGTTATAATGGGATGCCCACTTGATCAGCAGGACTCTTCAGGGAAGCTATATACATCCGGTATATACACACTCCTCTTCTACCTCCAGCACACTTGCTGGTAGAACTACTACTCCCAGGAGCAGCTAGCACAGTTGGTTTGATCTAACACATCTAACACAGTTAGATCCTTGAGAATGCTCTTTGCAGGCAGGGACCGCAGAACCTTTTTAGTGTAGCAAAAATAGAGAGGTCTTTCTCTGTGGCTACTGCTCCCAGTACCAGCTCTTCAAGCACTGCCAGACTGCATGGCTGCAGCTATCCCTTTCTCTTGCTCTCCTGGCTACTTCTCTACAGTCCTCCCAGACTGATTCTGCATCCATCCCAGACTGCTTGCACCCTGTCCTTTCAGGCGTGCCTCTCAGTCCTCTGACTGTATCACCCACTAGTCCACATGGCTGTCTTCCTCCCTGGAGGTTTGCCCAGCAGTGTTTTTACTCCTGTGCCACCTGGTCAGGATTCCTTTTTGTGTCATGAAGAAGGGTCCCTTCCGCACTGAGCCCAGGCCTAAGTTCAACACCCCCCCCCCCCCCCCCCCAGACTGGGGAGCTACTCTCAAAGGCCCCTGACAGCCTAACATTCCAAATCCATCTTCCAACCAAACACTCCACACTGCCCCAGCTGGGCTGACCAAGAGTATTTGAGGGAGCCTGCCCCCTGCCAACCCTTCTGTTGGGGATTGTTCAGGGCCCTCAGAATACTCTAGGCAGCTCCACTTTACTTTCCCTTCCATTCTTTTAGAAGGTTCCAGTACATACTAGAAGTAGGGGGGAGGTCTCAGTGATGCTGCCTGTGAGTCATTCTGCTCTCGCTGGATCTCTGCCCAACCCAGAAAAAAAACACACAGGCTTGGCTACCAGGATTGGAGATGGGTTTACATTTAGGTTATCTACTTTTTTTTTTTTAATTATAATATTTTACATTTTACTTGTAGAAAGTTTATATGCAGCACTTAAATGGATGTATGAAACCCAAAAGGACAAGTGGAAAAGAAGGAAGAAGGAGGGTCCCCTGCACTGACTTCAGCACGTGTGCCCACACACCACACCAACGTGCTGACATCAAATGCGATTACCAGGAAGTTGATTAAGTCAGGCCTCACAGGGAGCTCAATCCTTCTCCAGTAATCCACTAGAATGATCCGACTGCATGGCCAGGCATCAAGGTATCCCTCCAATGCAGAGCAGATAACACAGCCACAGGATGGGCATCAGGATTCCTCCTCCGCTTTCCAGGACTTCAGACTTTTCACAGATTATAAAAGACTTGATAGATCAAGAAGTCATCACCATAAAAATAAAACTCTCATGGTGAAGTATGTAGGGATGCGTGATTTATTAAAATCCAATGCAAAATACAGCTTTTAAGTCTTCATAAATGATCCAAGATAAAAATCCAAAAATACCAGCTCTTCAGGCACTGCCAGCCTGCGTGGCTGCAGCTAGCTCTTTCTCTTGCTCTCCTGGCTACTTCTCCACAGTCCTCCCAGACTGACTCTGCATCCATCCCAGACTGCTTGCTGTTAGTAGTGTGCTTATGGTATCAGCAGACAACCTTATGCATTTCAGCCATCATGTCATCTTCAGAGATGTGATCAGCTGATGCAAGCACGCAATTAAATACACATGGGTCGGAACTCTCATTACCGTACATTTTACTTGTGCCTGGTATTTTCTGTGGAAGTCCACACATTCTGGACAAACTTAGACCCCTTTCACACGGGCGGATAGAATTCAGCTTTAAGCTGTGGATAGATGAAGTTATCTACCGCACCTAAAGTCAGACAATGCTTTCCTATGGCCCCATTCACACACTGCATTTAGAAAAGGTTTAGTTACATGTCCAGGACCGATTTTGCGCAGCTATCTGTACATAACTGCAGTTAATCGCAGTGTACTATTTCTCCTGTGGACAGCAGCGGCAACTAGGAAAGAAAAACAACAGGCAGCACTTCAGAAATGGCAAGAATGTTCCACCGCAGCTAAATGCTGCCGCATGTAAATGCACGTAATCGCTGCTAATAATAATGTGATCGCTGTGCCTGGAGACGTGGAATTTCAAAATAAAAAAACATGCTTTTAACAGTGGCAGAACAGCTGCCCGTGTGAAAGAGGCCTTATTCCTGACATATTCCCTGCACTGACAGTATGTTTTCAGTCTTCCTGGTTGAATGGCATTGGGTGTCATTAAACTCAGGACATCCTATGACAGAGAAAATGTACTAAATATTGTGAGCATTGTAGCCTGAGCTTTTTATTAACACTGCCTGGAGGACCATTAAAAAAAAATAGCCCAGAGTTGGGCTTTAAACCTAGCAGATTTGACCTGTAGGTATGAAAGGCATTCAGTGTCACAGGAAGATCTGTTTTGTCTTTCCTTACTAAGGCCTCTCTTAGAATAAACTGCATAGTTTTGGGCATAGGCTCACAAAAATGTATTCTGGAACCAGACAGGGTTCAGCAACAAGACACAACATTATTACAGGTTATGGCAAGATTTTACACATGATAACAGTCTTTTCATAAAGCACTGCTTGCTTGAAAAAGAGCGACCATTGAGAAAGAGTTGAAACTTCAAACAAGCTTATTCAAAGTCAATAAGAAGAAAATCCCGGAGCAAAGCTCCTTCAAAAGTGAATATTTTTAATATTGCAGGAAATATAATTTTAACTTTGTTGGAAAAAAGGTCAGGCACATGCTATGTTATCTGTTTCTGCATTCTTAGTGTGAAATGAAAAGGGTAACTAATGGCAAAACTTTTTTATTTTTTATTTTGGACAGAGTGGAGATAGATTAGCATGCCTATTCCTTTTTTGTTTTTTTACTGTCTGCGCCCCCATTAGGAAGATTTACCCTCTCTAGTTATCCTGTTTATCGTTATTATTGAAAGTGAAAGTAAAAGAAAACCAAAATGTTCTGTTATCCCCCAAAAAATAATAGGGGTCCATATAACCTCACAGAGTTTTTTTTGGCACACTTTATATCTAGGTGTGCGTTTTAGTTGTGCGTTTATAGATTTTGTGCACATTATTTGTTTTGCTATATTTTGCACTTGCACTTTTACACCAGTTGTATGTTTACTATTTTATGCACATTATTATATTCTTGTGGATCTATAACTATAGATTAAGACACAGATATATTTATTTTTGTTTTATTGTGCACGAACGTATGAGATGTGTTTAACGTTTGCAGCTTGATAGTGGCAGATCGGTAGGGGGTTCTTTAAGGCTCGCAGGATTTTGTTCTATTTCTAGGTCCGCCGTATTTTTTCCCCGAAAAATGAACGGATTGGCCCACACATGATCGAAGTGTCCGTCCGTCGGACCTAGTTTGCCGGAAAGTCCGGTCGTGTGTACGCAGCATCAGTTTACATTTTTACTTCAAGCTTTTAGCATCAAGCTTCCGGCAATTCTTCTAGTTCTAGTAATAGTGCAGTGATGATAGTGGATTGCAGTGGCAGCTGGTGTTTCTTTTGGGGGGGAGGGGGGTGGTGGTCCGGCACTTACCCCATTTAAGTGGTGGGTGGCGGGCTGCAGGCTCAGGCTCCAGCACGGCGAGAGGACCCCGTCTAGGTGTCGGGTGGCAGAGTACGTGCATTGGCTCCGGTGTCCGCTCCTCCAGCGGCTTCCTCCATGGCTTCTGCCTTGCGTCTCCACTCTCTTCCTCCTAAGCGCTAGGCATCCAATAGGATGTCTGGCGCTTTGGCCAATTGGGAAAGGGGTCTCATGACCCACCTCCTGATTGGCGGGCAGGAAATTTAGCGCGACAATAGTGAATATTAATTTGCTATTGTCACACAACTGGATGTGATTGGAGCGCAGTGCTTTGCGCTCCGAGCCCACCCTTTATTGAAGCCTATTAGAGCCTCTGGCTATAATAATGTGCTTCAAAAAAACACTCCCTCCCCTATTGGAATTTTTAGTCCGGCGTCCTGTATGTAGATCAGGGGGCTGGACACATGGATAGGGGTGGCGGCGACCATGCACCCCTAATGGACGGGTCGCCACTGGTGGATTGGTTGTTCTCTACCTTGCCCATGTATAAAATGACTTGTATTATTTTCAAAGAATACTTACAGATTCATGCTGGTAACTGCAGAACAATTAGTAAATGTAGAACTTTTCATACTACTCCTACAACTAGTAAGTGGTAGATCAGCCATGAAAAGCATTTTTGGGTGTATTAAATAAATTTGATTCTACTTCACTTAAACTACAATGACTTTGTCCCCTTTTATTGGTAATACTATATGCCACCATGGGTGCCTCTCTATCAGTATCTGATGAGTTTTATTTGTTTCACTTCTAAAACTACTGTACCACCCTGTTATTCTTACTTTTGTTGATGTCTTTCAAGATACCTACCCACACTGGTTTCTATTTGTAGCTAGGAGCTGGCTAAATTGCCTGCAGTGTCAGGGGACACTTCACAACATCTTCCACAGTGAGGCTCTTTCCCCTAGTGCTCAGTCAGGACTCTGTTTGTCATATCCTTAATGCAGAACAAGCAAGGCTTAGTAACAGATGAGCAGGGGATCTTTGGACATGTTGTTTGGAAAGCGCAGTTTCTGTTGGAGCCGGACAATTTTAGACTACAAGTTCCAGTTGGCTGGAGAGAGAGAACAAAGAACAAAGGGAGACGGGATACATAACCTGTACTGGGGAGGAGTTGGCCTCTTGGGACCATGGTTTTCACCTGGCAGCAGCAATCTGGATGGTCGGTCAGGGAAAGTCAGATCTGTGGCCTAAGCAGCGAGGAGAGGGAGAAAGCGCGTTCAGCGAGTGGATGCGGACACCCCTGTTGTTCGGCAGTGTCGAATTGGCCTGGTGACAGTTGGATGATCGTCATTAGCACCTGCCTTGCAGAGCCAGTCGAGCTGCAGTCTTAAAGAGAGTGTGGTCAAGCATCATCCCTGAACACAGCTTCTGCAATAACCTGCAGCAGGATCTCCACACCATTCCTGACCTGCAACTATAGGCCATAATTAGTCACCATTGTTATATTGTTGTTTACTTTGGGAGTTATTGTGGATACTTTATTTGCCTGTTCATTCACGGTTTACAATGCTAACCATAATTTTCTGGTCTGATCTATCTTCACTGAAACTGTTTTGCTTTGAATTATTCTGTGTCTGCATTCACACTTCTTTCAGAAAATGTCTAAACCCATTGTGCCAGAGGTGTCGGGAGACTTGCAAGGCAAGGTCATGGCAACCATTGGGGTACGGCATCTTTAAGTGGCCCTCGCGGGAGTAGCGCTACATATTCATCTTCTCTTGTTTAACATTTGTGTATCCACCTCTGTTTCCTCCCAATGAGCTCATTTACATTAACACGTGTTTCAGTAATGGATTTTTATCCATTTGCCCCCCAATGCAGGAGAAATAGCTCTGCCTCTATTATTTACCATAGAACAACACACTGCATCATGCTTTATTGTACTGCTACAGTGCAGGTGCACTCTGTTTACAGTGCCTTAAAATAATTATTCATACCCCTTGAAATTCTCCACATTTTGTCATGTTACAAATAAAATCGTAAATGTATTTTATTGGGATTTTATGTGATAGACCGACCCAAAGTGGCACATAATTGTGAAGTGGAAGAAATGGTTTTCAACATTTTTTACAAATAAATATTTTGAAAAGTGTGGCATGCATTTGTATACAGCCCCTTTATTCTGATACCCCTAACTAAAATCTAGTGGAAACAATTGCCTTCAGAAGTCACCTAATTAGTAAATACAGTCCACCTGTGTGTAATTTAATCTCAATATAAATACTGCTGTTCTGTGAAGCCCTTAGAGGTTTGTTAAAGGACCTTAGTGAATTAGGTGGCTTTTGAAGGCAATTGGCTCCACTTGATTTTAGTTAGGGGTATCAGAGTAAAGGGGGCTGAATACAAATGTACACTACACTTTTCACATATTTATTTGTAAAACATTTTGAAAACCATTTATCATTTTCCTTCAACTTCACAATTATGTGCCACTTTGTGTTGGTCTCCCACATAAAATCCTAATAAAATACAATTACGTTTTTGGTTGTAACATGACAACATTTCAAGGGTATGAATACTTTCTCAAGGCACTGTATAAACATTCTAGAATATAGATTCTGATATTTTAAATAGAAAATAACATATAATAAAATTCTGTAAAAATGTATAGCATTGGAAAGGAAAGGAAAAATGAATACATGAACATCTAAAAGAATAGTGTTATGATTCTTTTGAAGAGTGATTTTGGCAGTGGGTGGCCATAAGGAACAAAAGTGAAAAGTATGATGATAAAGGATTGCACAAAATTCCTGAGGGAAGGCAGTTAAACATGAGAAGTGTGTGTGTGTGTGTATGTGTGTGTGTGTAATTTAAGGCTAGATGTATTATGTGGTATGGAAGTGAGGGAGAACATACTCTAGGACTAATTGTACTTTGTCCATAAGGTAAGCATGTAGGCAGATGCAGTCTGTCCTCCCTGCAGAGACAGCCTAGGAAGGATGAATACACATTCCTCTTGGGCCTCTATTCAGGTCATCGGGTGGGCTGCTGTCTGATTGGATGCTACCACCTGGATGATCCCTGTGGCCATCTTTATTAAAGGCAATGCTTATAAAAATAACTGTCTCATTGCTGTTGGTGCACATTTTTGCCTGTGGCTAGGTTAAGGACAGAAACCCGTTTGCCAGGGAGAGTGTGCCTAGAATAGGGAGAGGTTCCAGACTAGGAGGGACAGCTTAGGGACTGTCGTCAGAGCGGGGGAACCTTGCTGCTGCATCTGGGCCAAGTTCTGCCCATCTTTGGCATCGCTCCAAGCAAATACTGCATAACTTCTGTAAGTGTTGCTGCCGGTTCTAAGTCGCTGCCTATGATTGTATGACAAAAAGTTTTGGCAATACAATTCATGCAATTTCAACCACTGTGTGCCGTGCCTTCCCTCTGGGGTGTGTACTAAACCACCGCTTCCCCTCCCACCACTGTGCTGCGGTAATATGTAGTAAAACAAATTTGTTCCCACTGCTGTCAATTTCATTCTGTGAGGGAGTGGGGGGTGGGACAGAGCCATGCTCTTTGTGTTTATAGATGCAAACAGGGTGGCACGGGATCGAGCCCGCATGAGTGCCACTTTAGAAAGTGGCTTTTTTTGAAAATTGAACATTTTAAAGAATACAGCGTGTGACTACAATCAGATATAAAGGTAGGAGCATAATATCAATGACTGCATGTCGTAGAACAAATAGAGAAATACTAGCAAATGATGAACATTTAGCGTATCAAACCGTACATTAACCATGCTATAACAGAAAAACAATGTACAGTGGAACCTTGGTTTGCGAGTAACGCGGTTAACGAGCGTTTCGCAAAACTAGCAATGTATTTCTAAAAATCCTAACTTGGTTTGCGAGTGTTGTCTCGCAAAACTAGCAGGATTCAGGCCAAAAGCGATGTGCAGTACCGCTTTTGGCCTGAGGTGGGGGGCACCGGAGCCGAACAGCGCCGATTGTCGGCGTTCGGAAATGTACGGAAAGGGACGAGGACAGTTCGGCTGACCTTGGCAAACCTTGAAAAGACTCTGTTCACGAACCTTTCCGAGGTTTGCCGAGGTCAGCTGAAGTGTGCTTGGGCCTTTTCGGCCGTTTCCGAGGCTCTCCCGCGCCCCCCTGCCTCTGGCCGCCTGCGGTATTGCATCCCATTGAAGTCAATGCTGAACAAATTATTTTCGTTTCCATTGACTTTAATGTGAAAACTCGCTTTGATATGCGAGTACTTTGGATTACGAGCATACTCCTGGAACGGATTATGTTCATAATCCGTGGTTGCACTGTAGATGGAAGAAAATAAAACCAGTGTGCCTGTACCAGAGAGGTGGGCGCTAGTAGATGAGATACTTATATATAGAGTCCACTATGCAAAAACCAAGAACAAATAACTGCATAAGTAGAAATCATCCCTATGGAAGAGCCTAGATAAGTAGAAGAAGGAAGAAAGGCGGGGGGAAGAGGAAAAGTGGGAGAAGGACATCAGGAGTACCCAAACCAGAAACCCAGGGTCTCAGCGCTCAAAGCAATGTATAACTGGCTGTTGGTATTGGAGGGTGAGCATATTGCAGAGGCGTATCTAGTGAAAATGGCGCCTATGGCAAGCACTGAAACTGCGCCCCTGTCAAAACATTTAAAACCCATCTTTCAGATAACCTTAAAGCGGAGCTCCACCCTAAAGTGGAACTTCCGCTCATCGGATTCCTCCCCCCTTCCAGGTGTCACGATTGGCACCTTTCGGGGGGAGGGGGGACAGGATACCTGTCTTTGACAGGTATCCTTTCCCACTTCCGGAAGTATGCCACGGCGCGATTGCGCCGTGACATCACCGCGGGGCTCCCTCCTCCTCCCTCGGCCACCGAGCTAATAGGAGAGAGGAGCGGGGCCTCGCGCATGCGCAGTAGGGTCCCCGGCGTGAAGCCGAAAGGCTACACTGCCGGGTTACCCTACCCGCAATGGCGGCGGCAGCAGCACCGCAATGCTGGCTTTTAATTTTTTTTTTCCCGGAACACCCCTTTAACAGAAAAGACAGCTAACAAAACGACAAATCAAGCTCTTTAATCTTTTAATTAACAAATTATGGATTGGCACTATAAAAAAAATTACAACTGAACCCTCCTTGCTTTCATTAATGCAAACTGGTCTATGATATGCTCAAAGTATTTTTTTTTCTGTTTCTACTCTGTCTATACTTAGCACACACAATGGTCTGCAGGCACACACTGATACAAAAATCACTGATCATGCCAACACTGGCACTCACAGTCATTAAAATACATTGGTGACACACACATAATCGTTAACATACATACCTGTATGATGTCACTGTATCTATCTATCTATCTCTCTCAATATATATAATTTATTTTATTTTATTATTATTACAGGATATGGTCAGAGACTGCAGACATGGTACAAGAGCTCAAAGACTGCAGTTTCTGGCTTACCAACAGTCTATTTTCCAAGCACAGTTAGTAAGACAATAAATGGTTAAAAAGTCTGTGAAGATCCAAGCCTGACTAGCCTAAATCCTGAAAGGCCATATAAAAAACAAACAAATCATGCAGAGCACACAGGACTCTGGCACTAACAGCTGCAAATCATCAGGAATACAGTGTCACACTCTTGCAGCTTATTCCAGAAGTCTAATCATCAGCGTGCTCCCTGACCTGTGTGCAGTGTAAATAGATAAAGAGAAGAGCAAGGGGAATAATTTCCTAACCAGTGTGAGTGCTGGCTGATCTGCATAAAGGATAGCCCAGCTGCTGCTGCTTAGACTTCTGCAGCTGTGACACAGTGTGAGAGAGAGACCCATCTCCTGGTATCACCTTTGCCATGAGCACTCCTTCATCCTCATTACATGTCACACACAACGGGCACTCCTCCTGGTATCAGCTCTGTAATGAGCTCCCACCTTATCTATGATCTCCCTCCCTCCCCTGGTCAGCCTGTATCACTCACCTGTTCTGCTTGATGGTGTCTTTCAGGGCAGCCCAGGCCACAGCTTCCCCCCTCCTCCCGGGCACACCATCAGCAGCATGCAACAGGCGGCAGCCATCTCTCTCTTGTCATGTGATGGCAGTCGGCAGTCAGCTGACACTTCTGAGGACACTGATTGGCTAGGACACCCCTGCTATCTACTTAGCTAGTAGCTGGCTGCTACATCCCTCCCAGCATACTGTGTGGGCGGCGCCGGGTGAGAGCGGAGCAGTTCAAGTTTTTTAGGGGGGGGGGTCGGACACCTCAGCCCAGTTCAACCATGCCCAAAAACTATTTTTATGGAAACTACCCGGGACGGCCATAGGTTTAAAACCCGGGAATGTCCCAACAAAATTGTAACTGTTGCTGGCAAGTAGGTGATAAGTGCCTTGCTGCCCAGCCACTCACGAGCGCCCCCTTCACATGGCGCCCATGGCACTTGCCATAGCTGCCATACCCTGGATACGCCACTGGCATATTGGATCAACTAGGTCCATATTTGAAAACATTTCTTGTGCTTATCTAAAAGAAAGCTGGAGAGCTTGTCATTGGTGAAAAAAAAAAAGACTAAGCGGCGGTGGACTTCTGTAAAGGGTATGAACTGTTGTTTCCAAAGCAGGACATATCACGGATATCTTGAGAAGGGGTTGGTGATTCTGAATAATGAATGTAAAAGATTAAGGTCGTGTCTACCATAGGAGGTTCACCTCCTAACCGTTTTAAAAGCAGATTCGGCTGTAAGGATGTCAATAGATCATGAAGTCGGAGTGGTCCAAATTTGTGACTAGCTTCCGCTGTCTTTAGTGCTTTTAAGGTTCCTTTCTTACCTGGAGACGTAAGTGTGGTTGTTAGGGTTTTTGAGGTTATTCAACTGTGAGTAAAGTGTATATATAAGTTTGGGAGAGGGAGGGGTCCGATGACAAATGTGTTCAAACAATGACCGTTGGGTCGTCGTGTCTCTACTAGCAAGCACCGACGTTAGCCAATGCTTTATTTGTAGACATCTAAAAAATTCAGTATGGGGAGCTAAATATTTGTCTCTGATTTCCGCCCCGGTATAGACAGAATCACCAGTGAGGAACAAATGGACGCAGTGAAATTTGTTTTTTTTTTCCGGGGGAGGGGGGCACAGAAGGAAGGTTATCCTTGCATTTTACTTCCCTCCTGTAAATATGTGCTTTGTGAAAGCAAGTCCTGCCTGGTTAAAGCTGGTCATATACGTTTTGTTTTTATTCAAAACAAATTAATTAAAAACAAAAAACAAACACACTGCCTCAGGATCACTCAGGCTGTGTTAGACAGTTTCTAGCAATCACGGGAGAATGGCAGTGGTAGAAAGCACTGCACCTGCACAAGGTCAGGGTCCTTCTGTTGGATCAGCGCCCATTCCACTCAGGTTTAGATTTCACCAGGCCCAACCTGAAGGGCCCTGCTCCTTGAGGGTGCACGAGGAAGCTGCCGTGGGCAGGAGAGGGGCTGCCTCAATGTCCTCTTGACAAGAGTTCAAGTCCTCCCCTGGTTGTTTCACAGGAACAGAGTGTCTGCATGCCTGTTAGGCTTCCCCGGTTTGATCTTGTACTTGAATCAGGTGAAGCAGGTGACACACCTTTGCTTCAGCTACCCCAACTTTGTATCCAAGCAGGCCAGGGGGTTGTTGTCTGTGAAGACCGCTTTCTGCGCCCCCAGTGAAATATTCTGCAGCTGGCGTAGGCAATCACCTGTTCACAGCCATTGAACAGGTCTGGGGCTGCCTGAGTGCTGCCGGCACTGGGGAGCTACAGTTTATTGAGGAACCATGAATGCCAACATATACTGTGACATACTGAAGCAGAGCATGATCCCCTCCCTTCGGAGACTGGGCCGCAGGGCAGTATTCCAACATTATATACCCCAAACATACCTCCAAGATGACTACTGCCTTGCTAAAGAAGCTGAGGGTAAAGGTGATGGACTGGCCAAGCATGTCTCCAGACCTAAACCCTATTGAGCATCTGTGGGGCATAAAATGGAAGGTGGAGGAGTGCAAGGTCTCTAACATCCACCAGCTTCATGATGTCGTCGTGGAGGAGTGTAAAAGGACTCCAGTGGCAACCTGTGAAGCTCTGGTGAACTCCATGCCCAAGAGGGTTAAGGCAGTGCTGGAAAATAATGGTGGTCACACAAAATATTGGCACTTTGGGCCCAAGTTGGACATTTTCACTTAGGGGTGTGCTCAATTTTGTTGCCAGCGGTTTAGACATTAATGGCTTTGTGTTGAGTTATTTTGAGGGGACGTCAAATTTACACAGTTATACAAGCTGTACACTCACTACTTTACATTGTAGCAAAGTATAATTTCTTCAGTGAAGTCAGATCAAAGTCGGATCATAATCTTAACTGATCCAACTTTGGCACGCAACTTGTGCTCTGGGGAATCTTGAAGGGGAACTCCTTTCGGTCTGGTATGGGTTTTAAGGAAAACCCCCACGCCCAAAAAAAAGGGCGTGAGCCCCCCCAATCCATACCAGACCCTTATCTGAGCACGCAGCCAGGCAGGTCAGGAAAGGAGGGGGGTGAGTGAGCACCCCCCTTCTGGACCATACCAGGCCACATGTCATTAACAAGGGGGGATGGGTGCTTTGGCGTGGGGGAGTGCTTTGCCCCCCCACCCCAAAGCACCTTGTCCCCATGTTGATGGCAACAAGGGCCTCTTCCCAACAACCCTGAGCGGTGGTTGTCCGAGCCTGCAGGCAGGATGATTATCAGAATCTGGAAGCCCCCTTTGACAAGGGGGCCCCCAGATCTTGCCCCCCCCCCACAATATGTCAATGAGTATGGGGTACATTGTACCCCCTACCCATTCACCAAAAAAAAAAGTATCAAAGAAATAAAACCAGCACTCAGATTTTTGACAAAGTCCTTTATTGAAGCAGCTCCAGCGTCTCTTCTCCCTCTGATTTCTTCTCCTTCTGGTGATGTCTTCATCTTCCGGTTCTTCTCGCTGCCCTGATGTCTTCTTCCCCTGGTTCTTCCTCCTGTTTCTTCTGTCCGCTGATGTCTTCTTCCTCTGCCAGTTCTTCTTCCGTTCCTTAATTTTTATTTGGCAAGGGGTTCCTTCTCGAGATTCCAGGCTCAAAGAGCTTGGTATTGTCAGGATCAAAGTCGGATCCCGTTCATTGAAGTCGGACATGAAGTCGCAGGGCAAAGTCGGATCCACAGTCGTACGACTGTCATGTCATACCAGTGTGAAACCGGCCTAAACTGATGGGCTTTTGAAGTGTAGCCTATATAAAATATAGGGTACTGAAGTAGATCACCATTTCACGGGCGCACATAAATTTAAGATTTGACATGTTGGGTATCTATTTACTCAGTGCAACCTCGTCTTTTATACTTTACCAAAAATGTGGATAATTTATTGCATTTGTTTGCCCTAGGCCCTTGCTGTAATTTATCAAGTAAAGAAAAGTTGGTGTTGCTGTCTTTTTTTTTTTTTTTTTTTGACAAGGGGGGTTGGGGAGGGACTTTAGAATTCTCTGCCTATAGGCTCATGAGATGTAAATCCTGGCCCTGCTGATAGCTATTTTGATTTATATTTAGGTAGGTTTGTTATCTGCTTGCTTGTGACTCCCTTGAGGCTTTTCTGTGCAATATGGAAAGTGCAGTATCTCATAGCAACTATACAGAAATCCTGTTTTCATGATGAAAATACAGTAAACTGAAGGAAGATCTATTCCTAGCAGTAAATATACCATGAGCTTTATTATTGCTTCTAGAACTTTTCTTGAATAAGCCAGACTGTGCGCCCGAACCTAGGATTTTGCCATCAATTATAAATTATGTTTAATTGAATTTACATTTTCAGTTAGCCCCTTATATAGACCACCAGTATATCCCCAGTTTTCTATAAATGCCATGTAGGTTGAGACAATGCAGTTTATTACACTGAGTAGCAAATGGTTAAACTCTATGCTCAGACAGATGAACCTTTGTTGATGATTTTGTTGTTTTATAGTTAACATACACTTTTAAATACATCTTTGTTCGTCTGTAAAATAGATTGGGTTTCAAATGCATTTCAAAGACTTAAGTTAATATAAACCTCTTAAGAACAATGATATTAGAAAAATATGATTGGGTTTGTATATATAGGTCATATTTCATACAAGGATATGAAATATAATCCATTCTTATCATAGGGAAATCCATTTAGTGAAGTGATTATATTTTCTTTAACGGTGGAGAGGGGACCTGGATTAGGCTACGGATATAGTTTAAGTTGTTTTTTAATATTTTATATGCAGAGCCATATTATGAAATCTGCCTCCTTTAATCTCAGGCGAACGTGTGCTTTAATATTTATTTAAAAAAAAAAGAATTTATTGTTAGTTTGGAAGTTAAAGCTGTACTTGAGGATGCATGAATAGTTTGAGGTCATCAAATAACTTTGCAATGGTAGCAATGGCTACTGCCCCAATTTAACAAGAGTTCTTTTTCCTAAGTGCCAATTTCTAAAGCCCAACTCTACACTAATTTTTCTTTATTTATATGGTCCTCTAGGTTTTCTAAAACATAATGAAGCAGCTTTGGCTGCAATACTCACCCTTAATCCGAAACTGCCCCCCTTCAATACTACTTTTATGCTACAAGATGTCTTTAGTCTTCCGTTTGCCCAACATCACTCAACCAAGAAGATAAAGGACATTTCTGTGAATGGAGAGCGTCATGAGCACCCTTCATTTACAGTATATTGATGCAGAGAGCAGTGCTGATGTTATCACATCAGTGCTGCTCTCAGTATCCGGAGGATCACCCACCGCTGGGAAAAGACTAAAGTGGAAGAGAACCCAACATGTAACTTGACCAGCCCAAAGACTTCAGAAAAGATAAATAAAAAAAAACTAAACAAAAAACAGCATAATGCACAGATGGGATGGGGGGCTCCAGAGTGGCTAGTCATCTGGAACAGAGCTAAGCCCAGAAATGGTGCAGTAAAACACATACCAGCCAATCTGAATTCACTGTGTGCAAGTAAGACTAGTACAAGATAGATTCTGACTGGTTGTTTTTTACTAACACCCAACAATTACCATTTATTTACAAATTAGAAAACCTTATTGTATTAGGCAGTAAAGGCTTGTTTACACTAGCGGTGACCTCTGAAAAGCAATCCGTAACCCCAAAAAACCCACACCATTATGCCAAACGCACGTACAGCTCACCAAAAGGGTCAGGAGGGTATCATTCCTGCCGTGCCACAATGCAAAGCATCACAGCCATGCAATGTGTAAACCCCTGATCCTGCCTTTTGCAATTTAATGCATTTACCCCCCCCCCCCCCCAAACACTAGTGTAAACCTAGCTTTAGTGTCAAGTAAAAGGAACTCCTATAATCAAATCTGATTTCAGTTTATTGTACAAAGCTCAGTTAGTATATGTGGTTGTATTTGCACATCATCAATCTTGCATTGCCTAAGTGTTCATTCACACAAGTAGCCAGGGGGGCGATAAAACAAGGAAAACAATCAATGGTTTTATCACCCCCTGACCACCCACGTGAACAGAACATGCATCTGCTCAGGGCTGTACATATGCCACACCCACAATGCTGTGCTTCAGGGGTGTGGCAGAAATTAGACAGCATGTCGCATTTGGCAGGCCTTAACATCTCTGTCCAGTCCCACCCTTTAACATGACCCATGCAAGTCTAAGAGGCCGCGCCACAACCGCCTCCCCACCCCCTGTCAAATGTCCTCTGAAAAGCAATCTAAGCATGGGCCACTCTTCAGAGGGCACTGCATGTGTGAAAGAGCCCTTACTGGTAATGTTTTGTGTTGACAAGCAAATGTAGCCAGCTTTCAGATGTATTCACCTTGCAATTTAGGTGCTTCTGAGTTACTTCTGAGCTGCTTTTTCATTTACACTGAGTTGTGTGGAATGAAAAACTGTTCTGATGCATGCAAATAATCTGTGTACATAAGCCCTAAGCCTAAAAATGGACCTGGAATATGCAAAGTGGAGCCGTTGCCCATAACAACCAATCAGCCCCAATTCCCTAATTTTAAAAGCAAATAAGATATTTCTTCTAAACAATGACAGAATAGGAGTAACATGTATCAACTAAACCAGCTGTAGAGGATCAATCCTCATAATTACACAGCAGGCTTGTCCTTACTGTGAGCTGTTCAGCAGGTTAAAACAACTAGTTGGGGAAAATCCAGTTTCATAATTTTAATGCACAGCTGTGCGGTCCATTACAGCGGATTATTACTGGTCTGTTGAGTTCTAATACAGCTAATCTGCTGCTAGTAGCTCTGCGGTGAGCGTAGATCCTATAATATAACCGTCTGCAGAGACATGAACCTAACTTGTTTATGTTTCTTGTGAATGTACAGGCCACCCTGCTGAACAATCACTACATTTACTTGCGATGTTGATTCCTATTAGATATCATTAGGTACACAATAATTATAATAATTACGTGCATTGCTTAGGCTACCCTGCAAAATAACAATCTCTCTTTTATTCTCAAGTCATTATTGCCATGGCTTCACATTAAAACAAAATCTAATTAGATTTTTTTTTTTTTTTTTCAAAATTATGCCTGCATTTTTGATTTTAGGAATGAGAATTGTGCCTTTGTAGATTTGTACTTAAATGTCTGCAGTTAAGACTTTTTTTGGTGATTGGATAAAAGGGGAAGGAGTTTGTAAGTAAGTAAAAAAATGGGTGGATCTAGACCAGTTTGTCTATAAAGAAGCTGGTTATTGGTCAAGAGAAGAAAAGTTATTTTGAACCCAATTTACCATTAGTAATGCTGTGTAGCCCCCAACTTACCAACCTTGTATGACAGGATATTGAGAGAAAATTGAGAGTACATTGTCTATGTTAGTCATGTTAGTCATGTTTGTGGTCATTGCACATTTTGCTTTTTGGTTGCAGCACAGTCCAGTTCAGCAAACTCAAGTAAATATATTGCTTAGATTTGGCCATGTGTATGATCAATGGGATAAAGATAGGGCCCCTTGAATTCGAAATAGAGACAGGTTGGCAGCCTAATTGTAACATAGTTTTAAAATCATACTTTCACAGTCAATTCTATACACTATAAATATTATAATATATCATATATATATATATATATATATATATATATATATATATATATATATATATATATATATATATATATATATATATATATATATATATATATAAAAAATATATATATAGATTTATATATATACACACACAGTATCTCACAAAAGTGAGTACACCTCTCACATTTTTGTAAATATTTTATTATATCTTCTCATGTGACAACACTGAAGAAATGACACTTTGCTACAATGTAAAGTAGCGAGCGTACAGCTTGTATAACAGTGTAAATTTGCTGTCCCCTCAAAATAACTCAACACACAGCCATTAATGTCTAAACCGCTGGCAACACAAGTGAGTACACCCCTAAGTGAAAATTTCCAAATTGGGCCCAAAGTGTCAATATTTTGTGTGGCCACCATTATTTTCCAGCACTGCCCTAACCCTCTTGGGCATGGAGTTCACCAGAGCTTCAAAGGTTGCCTCTGGAGTCCTCTTCCACTCCTCCATGACGACATCATGAAGCTGGTGGATGTTAGAGACCTTGCACTCCTCCACCTTCCATTTGATGCCCCACAGATGCTCAATAGGGTTTAGGTCTGGAGACATGCTTGGCCAGTCCATCACCTTTACCCTGAGCTTCTTTAGCAAGGCAATGGTTGTCTTGGAGGTGCGTTTGGGGTCGTTATGTTGGAATACTGCCCTGCAGCCCAGTCTCCAAAAGGAGGGGATCATGCTCTGCTTCAGTATGTCAGAGTACATGTTGGCATTCATGGTTCCCTCAATAAACTGTAGCTCTCCAGTGCCGGCAGCACTCATGCAGCCCCAGGCCATGACATTCCCACCACCATGCTTGACTATAGGCAAGACACACTTGTCTTTGTACTCCTCGCCTGGTTGCCGCCACACCTGCTTGATACTATCTAAACCAAATAAGTTTATCTTGGTCTCTTTAGACCACAGGACATGGTTACAGTAATCCATGTCCTTAGTCTGCTTGTCTTCAGCAAACTGTTTCTGGCTTTCTTGTGCATCATCTTTAGAAGAGGCTTCTTTCTGGGACGACAGCCATGTAGACCAATTTGATGCAGTGTGCAGCGTATGGTATGAGCACTGACAGGCTGACTCCCCACCCCTTCAACCTCTGCAGCAATGCTGGCAGCACTCATACGTCTATATTCCAAAGACAACCTCTTGATATGCCGCTGAGCACGTGCACTCAACTTCTATGGTCTTCCATGGTGAGGCCTGTTCTGAGTGGAAACTGTCCTGTTAAACCGCTGTAGGGTCTTGGTCACCATGCTGAAGCTCAGTTTCAGGGTCTTGGCAATCTTTTTATAGTCTAGGCCATCTTTATGCAGAGCAAAAATTATTTTTTTCAGATCCTCAGAGAGTTCTTTGCCACGAGGTGCCATGTTGAACTTCCAGTGACCAGTATGAGAGAGTGAGAGCGATAACACCACATTTAACACACCTGCTCCCCATTCACGCCTGAGACCTTGTAACACTAACGAGTCACATGACACCGGGGAGGGAAAATGGTTAATTGGGCTCAATTTGGACATTTTCACTAATGGCTGTGTGTTGAGTTATTTTTAGGGGGCAGCACATTTACACTGTTATACAAGCTGTACACTCACTACTGTACTTTACATTGTAGCAAAGTGTAATTTTTTCAGTGTCGTCACATGAAAAGATATAATAAAATATTTACAAAAATGTGAGGGGTGTAATCACTTTTGTGAGATACTGTATGTGATGCTTTTAGGTGACAAGTTCTCTTTAATGAGACATGCAGGGTTCCTGCTTTTCTCCTCTGGGCTCCACTGAATGTATTGCAATGCAGATTGACCAAGCTTTTTCTGCCACTTTTTGTTTATAAGTTTAATTCAGTATTTTTTTGCTAGCAAATTACGTACTTATAACCCCCAAACATTATACATTTTTTTTATAGCAGAGACCCTAGGAAGTAATATGGCGATTGTTGAAATTTTTTATGCCACAAAAGTCAATTGCGCCACAGTTTTGCAATAATACACTTTATTGAATTAAAACAAAACACTATATATACCTGGATTATTTTTGTAAAATGTGAAAGATGATGCTAGGCTGAGTAAAATAGATACCCAATATGTCACACTTTAAAATTGCACACTCGTGGAATAGTGACAAACTACGGTAATAAAAAATCTCCATAGGTGATGCTTTAAACACCTTTAGAGTTTACCTTTGCAGAGATACAGAGGAGATCTGAAACTAGACTTATTGTTCTCACTCTAACGTTCGCGGTGATACCTCACACGTGTGCTGCAAATATCATTTACATATGCATACACGACTTACATAAACGTTCACTTCTGTATGTGAGCTTTTTATTTTTACACTGTCCCTTTTTTTATAATTTTTATTCCTATTGCAGAAAATCTAAACATCCCTTGTAATAGAAATAAGGATGGCAGGTCCTCTTTATGGGGAGATCTGGGGTCAAAAAGACCCTAAATGTCTCCTTTACCTTTATAACCAAAAGATTAAGTCGGCAGAAACGGTAGGCCCAAGAAACACTGGAGAGTGGCAAGAGGGGCCTACTCGGAACGCTTTTATGAGAAAGCCAGCCGCTGGCTGTACACAACAATACTGGGGTTATGGCTGATATATTCAGCCATAATCCCGGTAAACGACTTAAAAGCTGCAATATATATATATATATATATATATATATATATATATATATATATATATATATTGTAATATCGGGGACCATTAGCTCTCGTGGCAAATGCGTTTTGTCAGTGATTTGAGGGCATGGTAGCCCATTTTTATTAAAAAGGAAAATAAAAGTCAGTGACATAAAGGTTTCCCACACAGGGGTTCTTCTCCAGCAAATAAACACACAGAAAATGCTAGCCCACCTGGCTCTTTAGCAGTACCTCTGCTCTTTATCCTGGTAACACAGACCACAGGATTCCTCAATGGGGATGGCTTCACTTTAGCACCCACAGCTCCATTCTTAGTCCTCAGGCCGTTGCACTGCCTCCTGCAGTCACACGTTCTGGCTGCCACCTGCAGCCCCTCTGACTCCTGGAGACCTCCTGTCTCTCTGGGTGTGGAGCAGTCTCCAACTGGGAGCCATAAGGTCTTCACATACCCTCATTATAAGTGCTGTGCTCACCTGACCACACACCCTGCTGGTAATCTACAAAGGCTGGACACAGGGTTGGAGATCCCGTCCCACCCAAGACACTATGGAATCTCCAAACTACAGAGCCCCATGACCGAATGCTAAAACCTGGAGAAAGCTGCGAAAGAGTGTCCACATTTATGCTCTGTAGCCTTGCACCAAGCAAATGTGCATACCCTGTGTCCCCCAAATTATCAATTTTACCTTGACAGCATCTCCTACTGTCACAATATATATATATATATATATATATATATGTATATATATATATATATATGTATGTATATATATATATATATATATATATATATATATATATATATATATATATATATATATATATATATATATATTGTGGTATTGAAGTGGTTAAAGTAGACATGCTACTCCAGTGATCTCCATTTGGAGGTCGGCCACTTGGCACAAGCACCATTCAGAGAATGCTTTGCACTTTCTGAATGAATGCAAAGCGTTCTCTGATTGAATAATGTGAAGAGGCAGGGCAGTGTCATCATGCTGTCCACCTCATCCAATTAGAGAATGCTTTGCATTCATTCAGTGAATGGTGCCTGTGCCAAGTGGCCAACCTCCTAATCCAGAATGCAGCAGGGAAGCCACTCGGCATGGGGCCAGTGATTTCAAGCTTCCATCGGCATCAGCCAGATATGGCATATGCATAGTTTCATTGGTCCAAGCTGGACCAATGTAACTATGTATAAAATATCCATAAGTGAACTTCTTCTTTAAGCTCACCTTGCAAAGCCAGGGCACGCCACCCCCCATTTATTAAAAGAATAAATGTCTAAAAAAAACAATGCTTTTAATAAAATGTTTCAACCTTTACTCCTTATGTTATGTGATTATCCTCTACAGTTCATCATCTCCTGGGCTGGAGATGGGTCTAAACCTCAGAGCATGATGTGTCCTGGGGTTGGGGCAGCTAAATTGACCCTTTACTTTGTCCTGCATGAGCAAAGGTAAGTATTTCCTAACCATTAACCACCTAGTCAATAGAAACTATATCATAATTAAAAAAATATTAATTGAATTGACTTCCAGAGTGGTTTTGTGTAAAACACAAAACCAGATGGGAAGTCTGATAATGGCCTTATCGATTGATAGTCCTACACTTCCTGGGTGATATCTTTTGATGGTTTAGTATGAAACAGCATGAAAATATGATGCTCTTATTGTAAATTCAAAGGCAGACTAAAAGTTATAGATGAGAATTATTTTTAAGTGGTGCTCATTCATTGTAAATTTACTTACATACACAAAGTATTTCTATAATCATAAATCAGTTTCTTTCATAGCTGAGACCTTTGCATTTTATGTCTTTGAAGACAAATTTTTAAAGCAGAAGTTTAATTAAATTGTTCTTCAAAGGGCAGTGGTTGTGCAAATGTGCTGAAGAGTTTACTAGTCAACATAGTGTTGGACACAAAGCTGACAAGGCTTTCTTCTTTATTGGAAGATGGGGCACAGTAAGACAGATTATTACATCATTACCAATGTGGACAAAATACTAAGCACAGTATTCTATATGAGAATGGTAGTTGCTTCACAGTCACTGTAAACAGCATGCTAACACTTTCAGTTGTTATTTCAAGAGCGTTAAACTGTGTATGTTACTTAAGGTATGTGGGGGACAACTGGAAGAAATAAACCTGAATTTTCCATGAACATCTCAAGCCTGCTTAGTATTCCCGTTTATGTTAATTAACTTGGTATGCAGTGTTTGTATTAGTAAAGTTAAATTCCAGGTATAAACTTTATTTCATAATTACATTGATCCAGCTTGGACCAATATAACTGTATAAACACTGTAATACTCATACCTGAGAGGCTGCTGGGGAAGTTGACAATCACTTTAGTAATTTGCGTTACTACAGTGATAGCCACAATCTTTCAAGTCCAAGCATGTTCATTGATTGAATGAGGTGGAGATGTTGACATCACCACCCCTCCTCTCCACCTCCTCCAATAAGAGAACACTTTGTATTAATTAAAAAAAAAAAACTCAAGATATTCTATCAATGATGGCAGTGCCAATTAAGTGACATCCTGTAGTCAGTGTGTAGATGGAAAGCGCTCGGCACAGGACCCAGAAGATCATGGCTTTCAGCCTATCACTATAGTACTGCTACAGTGTCAGCTTCCTCAGCAGCTCCTCAGATACAATGTGTGCATACTTATACAACAAAGATTGTACCTAAAGCTGATCTTCAATATATTATATATAAAAATACATTTTTGAAGGAGTGCACAATTGCAATAAACTGTATTTTATATAATATATCTGTCTGAAAGGTAAGCATAAATTCATCCCAATGCAGATAGAATAGAATTGTTTACTGGACAAGTCTCCCACACCAAGTACCTATTTCGAAATAAGACTGCCAAACAGTGTGCCACTGGTACAGCTGTATGTGTTGAGTACACAACAAACCCTGACTACCAGTGCAATTGCATTTAAGCACTATTTTGTCATTGTAGAGTGCCACTTATCTTCAACAGCGCTACTAATTCACAGATAATGTATTACCAATACAGGTATGTCACTATAGAGTACTAAGTATAGAGTACTAATTCCAATAGTGATCCTAATCTAAACATGTCTTGGTTAGAATACTTCAAGAGACCCTGATGCCAGACCATTCATTTCAACAAAAATCTTAGCATAAATGTATACGTGCATTTAATGTATTTGTGCATATCATTTACCTAAAAGCCTCCCTTGTGTAGAAATCCTAAAGCCCTGGGAATGATGCTGGGCACTGATTTTTTTTTTACCACTTAGACTGAATCACATAAACTCAGCTTAAACCAAGCACTCAAAATCTACACTGAGACCTGTTCTGTACATCATTTCTGGCATTAAAGTAGCAAAAAAGGTAAAATCATGTATAAAATGTCATATATACATCACACACATTAATTTCTTACCCTTCACCCACCCGCCACCTCGCAAAATTCCAAAACACATCCGCCTCCTCCTTTCTACTGCCAACACATAGAACATCCTTACCATCACCCAATCAACACAATCTTTTTCAGCCAACACCATCTTTCTCTTCACCAGGGCATTTTGTGTTGTTTTCCTTTGTCACCACCCACCAGACCGAGAACACCAGATTCAAAAGATACAACTTCCACCCCCACCATCCTTTCCACAAAACCACACAGCAACATCCAAAAAAAATTCGCAAAAAAGCATTCCCAAAATATATGTCTCACATTCTCAATTCCAGCACATCCACATCCTTCTCTGGGGCACACCATCTCCTCACTAAATCTCTGGATTTAAAAAAAAGACATTGTTGGTAAGCAATTATGCAAGGATAGTCACACCACCTCCCTCTGCTTGTTAGTTACACCTTTGGACAGTAAACTCACCACTTCTCAACCATAACCACAGACTCTTTTTTACGAGCCCCCTCCCCCAACTCTTGTAAATGATTCCTCTGAAAAACATTGGTCATCTGCAAATAGTACACTAGCGATAACATAGACATTGGTTTGGTAAGGTCTTTTCCACACCACCCCCACTTCAGTAAGTGCCATCCGATCAAATAGCGCATCAATAGCGGTTTTAAGGTGTACCATCCACCACTGGACCTCCAAAAATATTGTACCCACCCAACTGCACACTCTTCATAACCACCTCCCTTGAGACCTTCTCCATTTTTGAACCCCACAAAGAGCATTCTCGTAATTCTCTGCACCCACCTCTTGTTTGGTGGAAAAATCACAGAGAAGTACAGCAACAGAGGGACAATTACTGCCTTAACAATCAGAGTTTTCCCAGAAAGGGATAACTTTCTGGTTTTCCACAAACACAGCTCCTTCTCAATCTTCTCCACCCCTTTAGCCATATTCACTTGATTTACCAGGTTTCTCTCAAAATGTACTCCTAACACCTCCTCCTCCTGCACAATCTTTAACTTACTTTTGGATACATCACAGGTGCCACTTAAGACACATACACTACTTTTGCCCCAGTTGACACACAATCCAGACATTGCCCCAAAAATCCCAAGCTGGAGCTCTGCTCTCATCACATCCCTCGCTGTGTTACATAGAAAATTAACATCATCCATGTAACAGAGGGCTTTAACTGGCTCATTCCCACAGCCTGGCACAAAAACTCCTTAAAAGCATTTGTCCCCCACCACATGTCTTAAAAGGGGCTCAATTACACAAATAAATGTGACAGTCGACAGGGGACACCCCTGCCTTACCCCGGATTTAACTTTGACCTCCCTGGACAGCTTCCCATTAACGAGAACTTGGCTGCTAATACCTTGATACAGACACTCCACCAATTTAACAAAGCCTTCAGGTATTCCCATCTGCCTTAGTACAGTAAAGAGAAATTTGTGAGCCACACGATCATATGCTTTCTCTAAATCGATACTTGCAACAGTTAACAGCATATTATTGCATTGAGCATAATACACAAGATCCCTCAGGAGGATTAAGTTGTCAGAAATCCTCCGTCCAGGTACAGCACAGACTTGCCATTGTCCGATGATGCTATCCACTACCCTCCTCATCCTATCAGCCAGCAATTTAGCAAAAATTTTATAATCGCTATTAGGTAGCGATATTGGGCCCCAATTCCTAATGTCACGCTGATCCCCTTTCTTTTTATACAATGGAGTAATTATCCCCTTCTTCATCGAAGCTGATACTCTTTTCTCTTCCATACAGGTCTTCATTGCCTCACACAGAATGTCTTCAACACTGGACAGAATTCAGTGTAAAAGGCCACAGGTAAGCCGCCCCTCTCCAGGAGTCTTGTTCCTCTTCATCTTCTTAACCATTAAATAATCACGCATTTCATCTTCAGTAGCACCACCACCACCACCACCATACAGATCAGCATAAAAGGACCTAATCGAATCCACCATTCTGTCACCGCACACCTCCTCCTCACCTTCCAACACTGACAGGAATTTTTTTTTCGGTCTAAAGGACTTCTTGAAAAAGTACGCAGAGCACTGCTTCACGTACCTCTTTTAACTCTTCCTCCACATCCATCCCCATCCTCTTACACTGAAATAAGAAATGAATCCTATCCACCAACCTCCTCTCATCCTCGTGCTTCCTCCTAGCTGCCTCCATGCTCAATTTCTTTCTTTCTTTCTTTTAGAGGACGCCTGAGTAGAACCAGGACCAACATGAGAAGAAGCATTAGTGCAGAAGAACGGCTGTTACTTACTTTAAGGTAGGTTTTCCATATGTTGAACAGATGTTCATGTACATGCAGGTGTACCAATATTATTGACAATAGTGTGTATGTATGTATGTATGTATATATATATATATATATATATATATATATATATATATATTTTTTTTTTTTATTTTTTTCTGAATTGTTATCAATTTTGTATTGCAGATACCTTGCCACTGGTGCCAGTTTCACCCCCCTCCATCATCAATTCCTAATGGGAATTTCCACTGTATCTACAATAGTGCATGATACTTGCCTTGTTATTTGGGAAGAGCTTAAAACCACAGTCATGCCGGAAACAACATCCAGTCTGTGGGAGGAAATAGCAGAAGAATTTTGGGAGAAGACTAACTTCCCAAATTGCATTGGGGTATTAGATGGGAAACATATCCGGCTCATCAAGCCACCAAAATCAGGTTCCCGCTATTTCAACTATAAAAAGTAATTCTCCATTGTCCTCCTGGGACTCAGCGATGCTAACATAAGATTCATTGCTGTGGATGTCGGAGCTTACGGGAGTTCTGGAGATTCCAGAATCTTCCGTAATTCCATGATGGGCCAGCGATTTGAATATGGAGAATTTCATGTGCCACAGTCAAGGCCTCTTCCTGGGACTGCTATGCCGGATCTTCCCTTGGTAGTGCTTGGAGATGAGGCATTTGCCTTATCCACTCACCTTCTCAGGCCCTATACGAGGCATGGTCTCACTGCCAGGAGGCGCATTTTTAATTATCGTCTCAGCACAGCTCGGAGAATGGTGGAGTGCGCATTCCGTATTTGCACTGCCAAATGGCGTGTATTGATGACAGCCATGCACCTGGAAGTGGACAATGTCATTTTGGCATGTTGTGTTCTCCACAACTTTTTGAGAGGTAAGGAGATTGTGTCCACCGAATCCTTGTTACCGCTTTCTGAAGAACCCATAGGTCATGTTAATGGCACTCGTCCCACTAATCAAGCCCTACAAGTGCGTGAAGATTTTGCTGATTATTTTTTGACCGAAGATGGACAGCTCCCATGGCAAAATGAGTAGAGTTTTCTTTGTTACACATGTTGCATCAACCTGCTTGTTAGATCACAGTTTCCATCTTTGCTTGGAATAAAGTAGTCGACAATGTTTTACAATTATAAATTGTTTTTATTTTTAACTTTGCTATGCAACGTAAAAAAAGGTTAGAAAAAATAGACAAACCTTACAAAACATTGAATGCTTGCAAGTATATAAAACTATGTTTTTAATTCCTTTGGAATATTGGACATTTTCTTTTAGTTTCTTTTTTTTGTTTACAAACTATTTTATTGAGTGCAAAAGGTGGTACAAAAAGAGTTTCAAGTATAAATTGACTCAGTACAACAGGTAACATGAGTCCAAAAAAATTACACCCCCCCCCCCCCCCCCCCTGAAAAATATAGTATGCTTAAAGTGCTGTTAACCATTTTTTGAGTATACAGCTGGACACTGAGTGCAGTAAACAGCTCTTTGGTTAGATGGAAAAAGTGCAACAGATTTCTCCAGGTACGCTGCACTGTGTAGATGGGGTGATCTCCCACTGCGCCAAGCTTCAGTATCTATAGTCAGTCCCGCTGGCTCTCAACCTAAACAATGCTTGCACCCAATCAGAATGTTCAGGTATTGTGAGAGCCAGCGGGGCCGTGTAGCAAGATATTCAAGCTTGGGACAGTGAGAGATTCTTCCACCCGCACAGTTCAGCATCGATGGAGGAATCTGGGGTTGTAAACATTAGTTTGTGTAGGGATCAATAACATTAAATTAACAAAAAATTAAAAATGAAAACAGTCATATGAATAACAAATTAGAAGAAAAAAACTATAAGTTTTCATACACTGGATAAGGGTGACGCAGGGAGGAGTGGCTTGGTTCACTGCCAACATCTATGGGTGATCCTGATTGGGAAGATGAGGGTGAAGTAACTGGGTGTGGCTGCACATGCATCCTTTGATAACCAGGATTAGCTGGGTAAGGTGTATACATCGGTGGGGGTCCTGCATAAGGGTTAATGGCAGGTGTGGTGTCATGGCACTGCTGACTGGGCATTGGTCTACTCAAAGAGCCACTAGGTGAATTGAACCCATATCCCATGGCTAAAATTTAGGATATGGGCGTTGCTCTTTGCAAGCGGACGCGATATACGTTAAATAGGCATGTATATCACCCCTGACCTCAGTGCGCTTATCTGGAGGAATCTCCCTGACTAGACAAAGCAACATTCTCAAAAACATAACATCTGGGTCTGAGATGTTGAGGAATTCATCATCTTTGGCCTGGTTTTGGGATTGGTTTCTCATTTCTGCAATAATACGGTTGAAATATTCCTCAAAAGGTGTCTCTTGTTGAGTAAGGCGTGTTCGTCGGGTGGTTGAAGTAGACCGGACTCTCCTATCTGGATTTCCCTGCAAATATATTGAATATATAGATTATGCTTCTGATGTTGAGGTCACACTTTACTCAACAGCATACTGCTAAACATGATGCTTGCACAAATATTGAAGTCATGTCACAGCTTGCAGCACCTGTTTAGAATAGATCATACACAGGCACTTGTAGCCCCAAAAACCTATTAACAGCAAGACCTCCAAAGCCAGAAGTACTGAAGTGGTACTTTGCCCAAAAAGTAAGCCGTTGTTTCTCCTCAAAAGAACATATGTACCAACGCCAGCTGCCATTTCAATATGTAAGTAATACATATTTTTTTTTGGGCGGAGATTGTGACATTTTGAAAATACATACCGCAGGTTCTTGAGTGGATGGTAGATATTCTTGGGATGAAACTGTCTCCGAATTGGTTTCTTGACTGGTGTCAGCGTCTTCTGGTGGCGAACTTTTTCACGCATTTCGCTTGCTCGCGCAGGAACACTTGACACAGTTCTAGGTAACAATAACAACATTACAAGTTTAAAAAAAACAATATTGTCATGTGTACACTACACCCTCTATATGGAGCTGGGGGAAGATTGTTTAGCACATTCTAATCAATGGGACCGTGCAGCTATACTGCCCACAAAGCGTTAAAACTTAAAAGTTAAATATACTTACGGGCGCATCTCGGTGGTGCGCCTCAAAAATGACAAAGCCTCTGCATGGGGGTTAGGCCTGCGACGGGTTGAGGGTGCTCCGCTTCTCTCCGCAGCCTTCTCTTCATTGACTTCTTTTTTGTACCGGTCGCGTAGGGACCTCCAACGTGTATAAACCTCCTTTCCTGCAATATATAAAAAACATTTAAGGGGGTAAATAGTCAGTGACGCAGTGCTGTATCGCTAAACAATGGCCTGGTCATTTAAGGGGGTAAATAGTCAGTGACGCGGTGCTGTATCGCTAAACAATGGCCTGGTCATTTAAGGGGGTATATAGTCAGTGACGTGGTGCTGTATCACTAAACAATGGCCTGGTCAAAGGGGGTAAATCTTAAGCTTGTGATTAGGAAACATCTATGATGCATGTGGACCCTGCTTCATAGACACCAGAAACCTTGCACTCACCTCGGTTATCCTGTTCAGTTGCAGACATATCCTCCCAGTTCGGTATGACATATCTGTAAACTTCCTCCCGCTTCGATCTCTTCAACACTCAGTCGGCATATCCTGGGCATTCGGAGTCCCATAACTGCAGTCGGGCATGCACCAGGGCTATAATGGCCTCATGGGAGATATCTTGCGCCGCCATGCTGTCTTATCCCCTTTCCTCTATCCCTCTGCACTTCCTGTGTCATTTCCCAGGTATACCTACTGATTATGATGTGCTTCCGGGTGACCTTTTTATTTTTCTCACGCTGCTATCCGCAGTTGACACAAAAGACTGCGATTACCTGCGGTTATGTGCATATAGCTGCGCTACATCGCACCTGGACGCATTCAATTCTATTTTTTCTATTCGCACCGAACCGCATATAATGAAATCGCAGCTAAACGCTGTGTGTGAATGAGGCCATTGTGTGCTTTTAGCTGCGGTAGAAAACTAGAAAATCCGCAGCTAAAAGCACCATTCTATCCGTCCGTGTGAAAGGGGCCTAAAAGTGTAATATTCCTTTAAATTTCATTACTGGGGGGTATCTATAGTATGCCTGTAAAGGGGCACATGTTTCCTGTGTTTAGAACAGTCTGACAGCAAAATTACATTTCTAAAGGAAAAAAAACAAATTTAAAACTACTCACGGCTACAATGAATTATCAGTCCGCAATACACATAAAAGTTCATTGATAAAAACAGCATGGGGATTTCCCCACAGGGGAACCCCAAACCTTTTTTTAAAAAATATAATGCGTGGGGGTCCCCCTAAATTCCATACCAGGCTCTTCAGTTCTGGTATGGATATTAAGGGGAACCCCGTGCCAAAATAAAAAAAAATTTTGGGCGTCCCCCAAAAATCCATGCCAGACCCTTATCCAAGCACGCAAACCTGGCAGGCCGCAGGAAAAGAGGGGGGACGAGAGCGGCCCCCCACCCTCCTGAACCATACCAGGCCACATGCCCTCAACATTGGGAGGGTGCTTTGAGGTAGCCCCTCAAAGCACCTTGTCCCCATGTTGATGGGGAGAAGGGCCTCATCCCCACAATCCTTGCCCGGTGGTTGTGGGGGTCTACGGGCGGGGGGCTTATCAGAATCTGAAAGCCCCCTTTAACAAGGGGATGCCCAGATCCAGCCCCCCGTGTGAATTGGTAATGTGGTACAAATGTACCCCTTCCATTTCACAGAAAAAGTGACAAAAAGGTTAAAAAAGACAGAGACCCCACCCCCCTCTGACATCACAGGGAAAGCCATAGGGAAGTCTCCATGTGTCAGAGGAGGGCAGGGTCACCGGGTGGCCCAGCCCTCCGTTATTTAAGAACTGTCAGAAGAAGCGAAGTGTCACACTGTTGAAGACTCCCACAGAGGTGGATCGTGCAGACGGTGCAGAGAAGTAGCCTGTAGCAAGATGCTGGACGAGAAGATGAAGAAGAAGATGGAGAAGAAGAAGAACAACAACACCGAAGAAAGACCAGAAAAAAGAATAAGCGCAAAGAAGAAGAATTTAATAAAAAACTGTCTCCTTTTTGTCACTTTTTTGTGAAATACCCCAATACCAATTCACACGGGGGGGGGTAGGATTTTGGGATCCCCTTGTTAAAGGGGGCTTCCAGATTCCGATAAGCCCCCCCGCCCGCAGACCCCCACAACCACCGGGTAAGGGTTGTGGGGATGAGGCCCTTCTCCCCATCAACATGGGGACAAGGTGCTTTGAGGGGCTACCTCAGAGCACCCTCCCAATGTTGAGGGCATGTGGCCTGGTACGGTTCAGGAGGGGGGGCGCTCTCTTCCCCTGCAGCCTGCCACGTTGCGTGCTCGGATAAGGGTCTGGTATGGATTTTTGGGGGGACCCCATGCCATTTTTTTTTTAAATTTTGGTTCGGGTGGGCCCCTGTGGGTCAATGAACTTTTATGTGTATTGCGGACCGACAATTAATTGTAGCCGCGTGTAGTTTTAAATTAGTTTTTTTTTCCTTTAGAAATGTAATTTTGCTGTCAGACTAAACATGGGAAACATGTGCCCCTTTACAGGCATACTATAGACACCTCCCAGGTACGAAATTTAAAGAAATATTACTTTTTTATTGTTTCACTTTAAGCATTATTAAAAATCATTGCTCCCGAAAAAACGTGAGTTTTTAAAACTTTTTTTGCATTGATACATGTCCCCTTGGGCAGGACCCAGGTCCCCAAACACTTTTTATGATATTACCATCCATATAAGCCTTTGAAATTAGCACTTTTGATTATTCATGTTTGTGTCCCATAGACTTTAATGGTGTTCGAACAAATTTTTTGCCTGTTCGCATGTTCTGGTGCGAACCGAACGGGGGGGGGGGGGGGGGGGGTTTTAGGCTCATCCCTACTCCAGTGACACCAACTATGCTGGGGCATTTTTTTTTTCTTCAATACATTTTTATTGATTTTTCAGAATAATACAGTTTAACAATTAAACGTTGTACGTCGCGCAACGACGTTGATGGTACCATGAAAGTTGGGTTGAACAATCAAGCACATGTTCAGTAGCATATATCAAACAGTATGCAGTATTAACAATTAACATGTAGAAAGGTGGAACAGTGAGAAATATTTTCTAGTATAACAACCTGACCACTCGAGTGGCACCCCAATATGCTGGGGCATTTTTATCCTCACACTGATGCTGGGATATTCCTTCCTTTGTCAGTTAGCATTTATTTATGGTTACAAGGACTATGGGATAGGTTTGAAAATTTTACAGTGAATAGGCACAAGCTCCTTTCAATCATTCCACCTTTAGTCCAATACTACTGATATGTGTAATCTTGCCATTTGCCATGACATGCCAAGCATGCAACAAACTCCAGGGTGCACCATGTTTCTCATTATCCTAGTAATGCTCACATCATGTTGTCGGACAGGATTTGAAAAGCCAGGCAGATTGCCCTTATGGGTGTTGTTACATATTGTTTATGCGGTTTAAAGTGTTTGTAACACCTATGGGTGTTTTAATATCACTATTGTATTTGTGCCTGCACTGATTCTCTATTACCTGGTAGATCCTGCTAGTTCCCATCTTCCTGATAGTAAACTGACCATGCTTAGCATGGCAGATGATTAATGCTAGAATGGTCAGTTTACGCTCCTTGTCATTCAGCGTGCCTGTATCCTTTATGGGTAGTGTAAATCCATTCCCCTCGCCAATTCTTCCTTCCTTGATTGACGGCAGCTTCCTTCTTCTTGTGAAGTGGCTGGGGAAAGGGGGAAGTGATGTCATGGCGCTGGGTAAGATTGCATTTCATTACCATGGAAACTCTGGCGCTGGGCAACAAATGTCACTTCCTGCAATGACATGCATGCCCAGCTTGGTACACGCCCACCTGCAGGTCCATGAATTGCTCTGGAATAAGGAGCAATCACATGACCTGTACTTTACAAGGATAAAAACCAATTATTATTACGTTTCTTTCCAAATTTTTTATTGAGAGCAAGCATAAGAAAACAACAAGGAAATACATAAACATTTACTGTTACAAACAGTATAATTGTAGGTCACAATGTCGTACAAAGCATGTGTCAACAGATAACAAAATAGGTAGGCATATTTGGCTTATAAGTCACAAAGTGGCAAAACGCAATGGGAGTAAAGCTATACCTCGAATGTACCGTAACTTTAACTTGGGTCTAGCCCCAACATACATTTATTTACAGGAGTCTTGAGATACTCTGTTGTAATAAAGGGTGGTAACAGTTGTAGTCATAAACATAAGGGTACATAAATACCTTGGTAGGAATTTATTATTACGTTTCTAAAAGAATATAAAGATGGATTTATGGAATGCATATATTTGTGTATTCAAATAGGTATGTGATTACTGAACTTCACAAGTACTTAAAGCATACCTCCCACCTTTCTGGGATGAAAAAGAGGGACACCTTATAGTGTAAAATATGTGAGCAAGGACACATTCCTGCAACATATCAGCTACTGAATGTGGACTATGAAGTATTTATATGCAAAAAAGTGAAAACGTGGTTTAAAGAGCTTTTTTCACCATTACTTTTTCTTTATGCCGGTTTTTCAAACTAATTCACTAATTTAATGGTTGGATGTACAGTTCACTGCAGTTTAAAGTATAAATAAATAAAAAAAATAGTATATTTCTTTATAGGGGTCAAAAAGGAGGGACAAATAAAGAGGAAAGAGGGTCAGTTCTTGCAAATCAAGGACAGTTGGAAGCTACGGTTTAAGTAGTGATTTAAATAAAGGTGTGGTTTTGTGGGTGTGGCTGCAAAATTGGCGTGGAGTATGGTTAATAGTGTCTGCTGTCAGTGTGGTATGCCCAGATTTAATTTAAAAAATCTGGCCACCTTGCGACAGGCTTGTGGGCCTGTAACTAGTAAGTTGCTCCAACATTCAAAGTCCTGGCTTAAGGTACTGCCAAGAATCCTTTGTAGTTATGTTAATAGTTGGAGGATAGGCACCATATATTCCTCTTGGATACCACTGTACGTGTAGCTGGCCATTTTGCAAACTTACCTCTCTAAGACCCCTTTTAACACTGAGGCGTTTTTCAGGCGCTACAGCGCTAAAAATAGCACCTGTAAAGCACCTGAAAAAAGCCTCAGCTGCAAACCCAGTGTGAAAGCACAAGTCCTGCCAGCAGCTTCTTTGCAGCGGCGGAGAAGCGGTGAATACCGCTCCTCCCCATTGAAAACAATAGGGCAGCGCTGCTATACCGCCGGCAAAGCGCCGCTGCAGCAGCATTTTGCGGGCAGATTTAACCCCTTTTTGGCCGCTAGTGGGGGGTTAAAACTGCCTCGCTAGCGTCCAAATATCGCCACTAAAACACTGGTAAAGCGGCGCTAAAAATAGTGCCGCTTTATCGCTGATGCCCAGGGCCGCTCAGTGTGAAAGTGTTTTCAATAGGGAGGAGCGGTGTATTCACCGCTCCTCCAAAGAAGCTGCTGGCAGGACTTTTTGTGACGCCCTGCCAGCGCAGGGCCCCAGTGTGAAAGCACTCATGCTTTCACACTGGGTTTGCAGCTGAGGCTTTTTTTTAGGCACTTTACATGTGCTATTTTTAGCGCTGTAGTGTGTCAGGGCTTCCGTCCGCTGCGCACGCTAGTGCGCAGGCGCACGGGTTCAGCTTCCCGGCTCATAGCCAGTGACAGGGAGAAGACGCGGCGGCGCGTGCGCACTCGTGTTCCCGCCAAGCGGCGCGCGCGCATGCGCAGTAGCGCGGCATCACCTCATGTGACCTCAACGGCCCTATAAAAGGAGGGCCTCTGTGCCCAGACAGACGCTGGTTCGTCTGACAGCTGCTTCCTGTTTGTATCCTGTACTTGACCCTTGAAGATTGTCTTACCTGTTGCCAAACCCGGATCGTCCTGACTACTCTGCCTTCTCCTGACCTTGACCTTTGGCTTGCCTACTTGGATTTGTTACCTTCTCCTGCCCTGGACCTTTGGCCTGTACCTTGGACTCTCTTCTGAACCTGCCAGTGTTTGATCCCTAGCCTGCCTTGGACTCTCCTGCTCAAGGATACCTTTGTGCCTAATCTACAAGTGTTTGACCCTCGGCCTGCATTTACCTAACCTGCCTGTGTTTGATCCCCAGTCTGTTTTGCTGTGTCTCAACTAGGACTTCGTGGACGTACTAACCTGCTCCAGTCTACCCTACTCTACAACATCAGGAGCCCACGCCTGGTCACCATCCCACCGGTGGCTTGTGCCTCTTGGTGCCAACCGTCCCTGTGTCACCTTCAGGGCAGTGGGCGCCGAGTCGCAAGGGCAACCGCTCTCGGCATCTTGGCCTCGGTGAGTACCTAGTTCATGACATAGTGCCTGAAAACGCCTCAGTGTGAAAGGGGTCTTAGTGTCTGTGTGTTTATGTGAGGCTGGGCCACTAATAGATTGACTAAGTGGTAAGTAATTTTGTTTCATTTGCTAACCTGTAGACGTCTGTAGGGCCACTGATAGAAATGATGGGGCCCCATACAGCCTGGCCCCTCCCCAGACCATACCTTGAAAATTTCCTTTTTTTCCCCACAAATAGAGCTTTTTTTTGGTGGTATTTGATCACCTCTGTGTTTTTTAGTTTTTGCGCTATAAACAAAATAAGACCAACAATTTTGAAAAATCAAAACAATATTTTTTTTCTTTCTGCTATAAAAAAGTAAAACAATCTAATTTCTTCATCACTTTAGGCCAATATGTATTCTGTTACATGCTTTTGGTAAAAAAAATCCCAATAAGCGTATATTGATTGGTTTGTACAAAAGTTATAGCATCTACAACTATGGGATATTTTTATGGAATTTTTATTTATTTTTACTAGTAATGGAGGCGATCAGTGTCTTATAGCGGGACTGCGATACTGAACATAACTGACACTTTTGACGCTTTTTTGGGGACCAGTGTCACTGTACTGATGACACTGGCTGGGAAAGGGTTAACATTTAGGCAATCAAAGGGTTAAATATGTTACTAATAAGTGTTTTCTTACTGTGGGGGAGGGGCTTTTACTAATGGAAGGCATAGATCCCTGTCCCTGCTTTGCAGGAAAACAGGATCAATGTCTTCCATATGGTCTACAGACAGAACGGCGATTTTCCTTGTTTACATAGGCAGACTGCTGTTCTGCCAGGGTACTGAATGATTGGTGGGTACCGGCATACTTCGAGTCCGCGGACTCGCCGATTCCCGGAAATGCAGGAACACGTATATATACACATGATCCTGCGCGACCGCCCTGTAGCAGTAAATCTGCTGTGGAGTCAGAGGCGTATCTAGTGAAAATGGCGCCTATGGCAAGCACTGAAACTGTGCCCCTGTCAAAACATTTGCGGCCTTACCAGTACCCATAAATGCAGCAACATCAGCACCCATAAATGCAGCAACATCCGCACCCATAAATGCGGCCTTACCAGCACCCATAAATGCAGTAACACCAGCACCCATAAATGCAGTAACACCAGCACCCATAAATGCGGCCTTACCAGCACCCATAAATGCAGCAACATCAGCACCCATAAATGCAGCAACATCAGCACCCATTAATGCGGCCTTACCAGCACCCATTAATGCGACCTTACCAGCACCCATAAATGCAGTAACACCAGCACCCATAAATGCGGCCTTACCAGCACCCATAAATGCAGTAACATCAGCACCCATAAATGCGGCCTTACCAGCACCCATAAATGCAGTAACATCAGCACCCATAAATGCGGCCTTACCAGCACCCATAAATGCAGTAACATCAGCACCCATAAATGCGGCCTTACCAGCACCCATAAATGCAGCAACATCAGCACCCATAAATGCAGCAACATCAGCACCCATTAATGCGGCCTTACCAGCACCCATTAATGCGACCTTACCAGCACCCATAAATGCAGTAACACCAGCACCCATAAATGCGGCCTTACCAGCACCCATAAATGCAGTAACATCAGCACCCATAAATGCGGCCTTACCAGCACCCATAAATGCAGTAACATCAGCACCCATAAATGCGGCCTTACCAGCACCCATAAATGCAGTAACATCAGCACCCATAAATGCGGCCTTACCAGCACCCATAAATGCAGCAACATCAGCACCCATAAATGCAGCAACATCAGCACCCATTAATGCGGCCTTACCAGCACCCATTAATGCGACCTTACCAGCACCCATAAATGCAGTAACACCAGCACCCATAAATGCGGCCTTACCAGCACCCATAAATGCAGTAACATCAGCACCCATAAATGCGGCCTTACCAGCACCCATAAATGCAGTAACATCAGCACCCATAAATGCGGCCTTACCAGCACCCATAAATGCAGTAACATCAGCACCCATAAATGCGGCCTTACCAGCACCCATAAATGCGGCCTTACCAGCACCCATAAATGCGGCCTTACCAGCACCCATAAATGCTGCGCCAGCACCTCTGACATTGGACAGAGGTAGAGAGGGAGTAGGATCACCAGTGTCCAGGTGTCCTAGGCAGCTGCCTAGTGGTAATGCCGGTGTTCTGTCGAGAAGTACCCCCTATCGAAAAATGCTGGGACGGAACTGCACGTGCGCAGAACGGAGCCTCAGAACAGCTGAGCTTAAGATCAGCTGTTTCGCGTTGCCGGGGCACGTTCATGTAGGTGAGGACGGATATTTACATAAAGGGGGCGGATATTTCAATGATGGCCAGTGCTAGGGGCGGAATTTTTATCGCTGAACAAACAAATCTGGTAAAGAAACCTTTATGTAATATAGAAAAATCTGCCCTTCAATTGACTAAACACGCCCGCAGCGTTCAAAATGAATAGCAGATAAAGATTTATTTTGCAAATTTCTTTGGCCATCTATACAAATTCCACCCCCAGCACTGCCCATCATTGAAATATCTGCCCCCTTCATGTAAATATCCATCCCTCACCTACATGAACGTGCCTCGGCCACACGGGACAACAGCTGATCGTAAACCCAACTGTTCTGCGGCTCCGTGCGGCGCATGCGCAGTTCCACCTGGGCACTATTCGATAGCCGGGCATTTCTCGACAGAGCACCGGCCCTGTCTGCTTGGCACACACGCAGAATCACACATGATGACTTTAAGTCACCACCATGTGCGATTGTGTGTGCCAGGCCCAAGCAGAAGCAAGCAGCCAATCAAATATAGTGCTCAATATGGATTAAATAAATGTGCTTAGCCATAGATATCATAAATAAAGTGTAATAAAAGTGATTTGTGCAAAAGCAGGTACTACTTGCACAAATCACTTTATTATACTTTATTTGTGATATCTATGGCTAAGTATATTTATTTAATCCATATTGTTTGAGCACTATATTTGATGCTCAAGATCGTGGTGACTGACTGGTTCTGTAATTGTACCTGCTTCTCGGCTGCAGTGCTAATCCTTCCAGGTGCTGCTGTCTGGGGGTTCCAAATGTTTCTCTTCTCTCTAGTGACGTAGTGTTCTCTCTAGAGTTCTCTTCCTCAGCCTCCAGAGTCCTCATGGTCACGTCACCGACCACGTCACCGTCACGTGACATCACACAGACCCGGGAGACCTCGCTCCGGGGAGAAGCTGAAGCAGCTGCAGAGAGGAGGGTAGTTGGAGCATTAGGCTCCGCCTCCGCATTAGGCCCCGCCTCCGCATTAGGCTCCGCCTCCGTCCGTTTCACTACGGCTACGTAGATGACCCGGGCGAGTCAACCCATCAGCCGTCATGGGATGGGGGAGACTGTCGCTTCCCTCCTCACTTGCTAGTGAAGTGCTGTGCCGGCGCTGCGCTCCAGCAGGCCGGCCGTGGCGCAGGGGACTGCATTAGTGCGGGAGGCGGCCGCGAGAGGACGGGTGGGACTGTTTTATTGTGCAGGGGCGGCTTTTTAGCCGCCCCCCTCCCCATGGCGCCCATGGCACTTGCCCTGGCTGCCATACCCTAGATACGCCACTGTGTGGAGTGGTCAGCAACTGGTTAAGATCATCAGCATTATGATAACACACAGGCAGCAGGTGCTCTATCGTTGCTGACACTGTCAGTGTGTCACATGACATGGCTGTTGGGTGCTGACCTTGTTAACTTTTTACTAATAAGTTAAAAAAATCAGAACCCAACAGCCATGTCATGTGACAGTGACACACTGTGACAGTGCACTGCCAGCCAGAGACTGCTGCCTGTGTGTATGTGGTACCATCCATGCCATAATGTGCTGCAGACAGAGACAGTGCAATGTACAGTATTATATTCTGAATAACCCCCAAGTAAAGCAAGCACACCTGTGTTGAAGGCATTGACAGCCCCATGAATCGCTTCCCCTCTGTTCCTGCCTGGATAAGTCTGTCAGCTGAGCTGCCTCTTCTAACACTGCCGTTCGCCTCACAGCCTCTAGAGTGTCACTCTCCGTCTTGGGCCGAGTGGGTAGCGGAGCTGAGCGGAGGAAGATAGATCACTCCGTCAGGGAAGGCAAGTAAATATGCAGGCAGGCAGCCAGCTAGGACTTGAGCCAAGCCACAAGAACAATATGCGGAGCAGTCGCGGAATGGACATGCCCGAAACTGAAGAAATAGTCCCTCCCACTAGCACATCATCAGAGAGGGGCCCAGAATGTATAACAAAATACACACAGCTAAGTTAGCAGGAGCGCAGGTGTTTGTGCAATTCAGAAAGGAATTTTTTTTTAATTCTGCACTCTGTCTTTGAGATTGCCTGGCGGGCAGCTGAGCTGAGGACACCGGGCCCAGTACAACAGGGCCAGTTGTACTGGCTTATCAGTGACCCTGGAGGTCTGGTCAAAGACAACATAAGATGTTCTTCCTAATTAGACAGTTTGTATGCTTAGTTGGACAGCCAGTGATCCTACAACTGGCAAAGAACTACACAGCCCAAACTACAATACTGGTAAATAGTTGCTGGTTATGGATTAGTTACTGGGCAGCCTAATGGACAACATCTGCTCATGGTTGACCTCTAATTTTTTTCTTATGTGTACTTTCTGTAGTACAGAGTACAGAAGGTGAGTTATGGCCGCCATAGCCTTACTTTATACAAGCAACAGGTTTATTTTCCTTGGATTCCGTGGAATTATTTTTACATGTGTATAAAACATTAATGACTTGCAGTGCCAACTGTAATGTAATGTTTACAGCTGCTTCTGTTGCTATGCATTCCAGACCACAATAACCACAGGGTGCAGCCCTTCCACAACATATTGATGATTAGCACATTAAACAAGTGTATCATGGAGACCCTTTGTGTAGTGGCATGGGTGTAGGTGTACAATTACATCTATACCTTGATTAGCCATGCAGTTCTGGTTTTGGTTTATCTGGCTGTGCATGACCTTGTATATCTGAAGCTAGGACCTGTTTTTTCATTGTTGTGTGATCAATCCAAGACATTTTATCTCTCAGGTAGCAAGACTAAAAAAATCACCCATGAAGTTTAAGCCTTTGGACTTCACTAAATGGGTGACTGTAAAACATATCTAAACTCAAAAATGTAAAATATTGCAGCTTGCCAGTACTTTTTTTTTGCTTTTTTCTTCTTTATTAACATCTGGTAATGTTAGTGAGTTGAGACCACCCATCTCAGCATTTTTACAACCTGCCTCTCCACAGCCCATCACAATTGGCCAGCAGTGGCCCCTCACCCTCAGGCAGTGTCTTTATTACCAGGAAGCAGTTGGCTCATACCCCGTTCTGATTGGCTTTGGTGCTCTATTTTAACTGCCTACATACTGTAACCTCACTTTGCCTTGTTTGTTCTTGTCAGCCTTGCCTTGTCATCTCAGGATTCCCATTTTACTGACCCCTCGTCTGGATAGCAAAGTACTCTTCTAAAATAGTTCTTCTAAAAGTACTCTTTTGATTGCCACCTACTCTGACCCTTTGCCTGGATATGCATTACCACTCTTATTGCCACCTGCCCTGAACCCTGTCTGGATAACAGACAAGGGGGTCAATTCACTAATATTTACTGCATGTGATAAGGGTTTTATGTTACTCATTTGCATAAATGATCACATGCGGTAAACTAAATCCAATTCACAAAAAAAAAAAAATATTGATTATGCGGTATTTACCAAAAAAAGTGCCAGTAAATACTGCATAAAAAGTTCTTAAGTCCAATTCACAAATGGACCAGAGCGTTAAAATGTAGGCAGTAGAGGCGCATGCGCGGCGGCTTCATGGACGGTCGCATGTCCTGAGGGCTCCGCTCCACTCCAGCCTAAGCCTGCTCCACAGCGCCCTACCGAGGACCATCCAGCAGCAATTCATCTCTCCCCCAGCTGCAGAACACCCGGGCTACAAGCCCACCATTCCGGGACCACGGCCAGACGGAACCTTAGCCGTCAGCTCACCCCGGCCCTCACGGCCGAATCCGCCGCCATATTGATGGCCGCGCGCTCTGTACTTCAGCCTAAGCCCGCTCCACAGCACCTTATCGAGGACCATCCGGCGGCGAATCATCGCTCCCCCAGCTGCAGAGCACCCGGGCTACAAGCCCACCATACCGGGATCACGGCCAGACGGAACCTAAGCCGACAGCTCACCCCGGCCCTCACGGCCGAATCCGCCGCCATAATGGCGGCCGCGCGCCCTGTACTAGGCCCGGACCAGGCCGACACCATAGCGGAGCCCATTCCACCAAGGGCCTCTCCTGGGCGCTTTACCCTCCACTCCCACTGACTTTGCCTCATTGATGCAAACATTCTCCACCATGCTATCCAGGGGGCCTAGCCCAAAATGCCTCTCATATCACCTCCATTATACAGGCTGACTTGCAGCACTTAGGAGCCAGGATTGAAGCTGTTGAATCTAAAACTGATCAGGCAGTAGCCATGACAATTCAGAACACTGACAGGATCACAGAGTTACATGACCAACTGGACATAGCCTATTCCAAGCTGGACGACCTTGAAAATAGGAATCGAAGATATAACTTCAGACTGAGAGGCTTGCCTGAAACCTTTAAGGACACGGATAAAGTAGTCCGTGAATTCATCTCCTCATTACTTCCAGATGCACCAGAACATCGGCCGGAACTGGACCGGGCTCATAGAGCACTCCAACCTCCCCACCAAGATGGTCTCCCTAGAGACATTGTGGTTAAACCACACTTTTACAAGGTCAAAGAGGAGGTCATGCGGAAAGCACGAGAGACAGTTAATCTAACATTCCAGGGCTTCCCAATCCAAGTTTATTCGGACCTGTCACCTTACACGATCCAATTACGCCAATTACTGCTACAAGTTCTCACTCAACATTCAATCACCTACAGATGGGCCTTTCCGTTTCGTCTAAACTTCACGCACTCCAACAAATCGTATGGCTTTTCCACTTTCAACGACGGTGAACGTCTCCTTCTTCAACTGGGTCTCATCTCCCAAACTCCGGGTCCACCTACGGACCCCAAAGCTCCCGTCTCCACAAAGAGGCCTCCTCCAGCTAGCCCCATTCAACCCCTGTGGCAAAAGAAACAGGCAAAGAGATCTAAAGACGGTCGCCCACCCTAAGAAGATCCCACTCAGCTCTTTCTCACCATTTCTTCCCTCACGTGATGTGAGGCTTTTGTTTAGTCTGTCCCCGGACGGGGTCCTCCGTGAACTTCTCTGACACATTTGATGCTGAATAACTGTCACTCCTTTTTCCCCATGGACTTCCACACCTTTATCCCTGCCATGCTAGTCAACCATGGCAAATACTCCCTCCCCCCCCACACCTCCTGAAACTTTTTGCTCTAGGTTTTGAAGACCCTCCTATCCTCAAGAACCCAAAGTTACAGTGCCTGTTTGGCATTTTTTTTTCGGTACATGTGGCCTAGCTGGCCTTATTCTTTTCCGGAAAATGTATATTTGATTGTTACATATGTTGTCTCCTCGGTAGGGCTTCTCTTTTTGCTAGTTTTCGCAAATATTTTACCCTTCTTCTTTTATTTTTATTTTTTATTTTTTTCTCTTTGTACTGCAATTTTACATTCATCGGTGTTTGGGCTGGAGTGATATGCACTGCACCTCCACCAGTCTCGGAGTGGCGATTTCCCTACGCTCTGAGACCACCAAATTGCCCCTTGATCTGGGGCCCTTTTTTTGTTTTTGTTCTATACATTATAGGGAAAACCTGCTGGGGAACGTTGGCGGCTACCTTCCCCTCCTAGGTACCTCATTGAACATACTAACCGCCTTTGATTCTTATGTTACACTACTCCTAGCTACATGTTGGTTCCTAACGTTTGTATTTTTCTTCTCCAGGATCAGACTTCCCCCCCCCCCCCCTTTTCTTTCCCCTCTTTCTGGGTCAACCAGGAGATCCCCCTCGCACGTATCGATTCACCACATCCCCAATTGATATTCACGGCTGCAACCCGGGTGTCCCCCCAAGAGGCTCAGGTAAGATATTCTCTTTTGATGCGATTTTCTATCCCTCTGGCTCGTGATGTCTGACACCACTCTTTTCCCTGACCTATGTATAGCAACACATAATGTGCAAGGATTGAATTCCCCGATAAAGAGGAGGAAACTGTTTCAATTTTACCAAACACAAAAAATAGATATCTTATTGTTGCAGGAAACCCATTTCCCTTCATCTTACAACCCGTCCTTTCTACATGGGCACTTCCCCCAATTCTTTCTTTCCAATGCCCAAAATAAAACAAAAGGAGTAGCTATTTGCATCTCCAAAAACCTGAAATTTTCTCCGTCAGATATAATCAAAGATGAGGAAGGTAGATTCCTCTTAGTCAAGGGCTCCTTGGAAGGGACTATATACTCTTTTGTTTCCTATTACGCCCCGAATAAAGGTCAAGCCTCATTCTTTTCCTCCATGATGTCCACATTAGGTCCTGTACTCGAAGGTAAAATCGTAATGGGAGGTGACACTAATCTTCCTTTCGATCAATCCCTTGATAAAGCTAGAAAAGGTTTACCACGAACTAGGAAACCCCCTAGTCAAAGTACCAAAATTGCTGCTGCGCTCTATTCGCAGGGGCTTGTGGACATCTGGAGGGAACTGAACCCCAGAACTAAAGACTACACTCACTTCTCTATCCCCCACCAAGTTTATTCTAGAATAGACCATATCTTTATTCAAACTCAAGCTATTCCCTCAGCTACAAAGGCAGTCATTAAGGACACAGTAGCATCAGATCACTCTATGGTCCTTGTGTTTCTTAAACGCACCCACAACCCCAGCACACAATTTAAATGGCGACTCAACGAAAGTCTCCTAAGCAATCCTGTTCAATGCTCTATTCTGTCAAAAGACATTAAGGAATTTTTCACCCTCAATACTCATGACACAATTTCCCCAGAGTCACTATGGGCGGCGCATAAAAGCGGTCATCAGAGGGAGGCTCATTCAACTGTCCTCCCAACTCAAGAAGGCACGTAAAGCACACATAGTTTCACTAACTAAGGATTTCGAGACATTGAGTAGAGCCCACAAACGCAATCCGACCTCTGAATCCCTGAACGCCCTTGACTCTGTCAGAACCTCCCTAAATCTCGCTCTCACTACTGAGGCCGAGAAGCACTTAAGATGGTCAGGGGCACGCTTCTACTCCCATAGGGACAAAATAGGAGCCAATCTGGCAACTAAACTCTCTCCCAAACCCCGATCCTTCACACTCCCAAAGATAAGGGATTCTGGGGGTGATTTGACACAAAATCCTATTCGTATAATGAGTACGTTCCACAAATTCTACACCTCCCTTTATAAACACGACTTAGCAACCCCTCGGACTCTCATGGATGATTTCCTCAACTCTATCCCGCTTCCGAAATTATCCGCTACACATTCCGATCTCCTTGAAGAGCCAATCTTGATATCGGAAGTAATGGAGGTTATCAAACACCTAAAACCTAACTCAGCCCCGGGTCCGGATGGGTTTTCTGTAGGATACTACAAGAAATTCGCACCAACCCTCGCTCCACACATGGTAGATTTCTTTAATTCGCTCAGGTCCGGCTCTCCCCTGGATAAAGCCCTCAATTTAGCCTATGTTTCGGTCATCTCTAAACCAGGGAAGGATGGGTCTCTTGTCTCTAACTATCGCCCAATCTCCCTCATCAACAATGATCTTAAGATCCTAACAAAAGTTTTATCCAATAGAATCTCCACATTTATATCTCGTTATATACATAAAGACCAAGCAGGCTTTATCCCGGGGAGACAAGGTCCTGACCAAATTAGGAGAGCAGTAGATATAATCTCACTCCTTCATTCCCGTTTTGATGGAGGTCATTCCCAGGAAGGCTTTCTTTTGTCAATCGACCTTCAAAAAGCTTTTGACACGCTCACGTGGCCCTATCTATTTAACGTCCTGGAGAGATGGGGATTCGGCCCCCTCTTTATAGGAACGTTACGGGCTCTATATTCTAATCCCAGTGCACAGGTCCGTCTCCAAGGCTGTTACTCTGACATTTTTAACATAGAAAAAGGCACTAGGCAAGGATGTCCCCTTTCCCCCATCCTTTTCGCTATAGCGATTGAGACCATCCAGATATCAAAGGAGTCATGTGTGGTCAGACGGAGCATAAATGCGCTCTGTTCGCTGACAACCTGCTCATGTTTGTCACTTCCCCATTGATTTCAACACCCAACATTTTCGCCCTACTTACTGAATTCGGCATAGTTTCTGGTTTGAAGGTTAATGCCTCTAAATCACTAGCCCTAAATATCACTGTCCCTCCCTCCCTAGTAGGCACTTTACAAACCTATTTCCCTTTCTCATGGTGTCCTACAAAATTACCATACTTGGGAGTGTACCTATCTTCCAGTATAACCACCCTTTACTCGTCCAATTATCCAACTGCTTTTAATAAATTGACAGAGGATCTAGTACTGTGGTCTAAACTTGGCCTATCCTGGATAGGCCGCGTATCCGCAATCAAAATGACCTTTCTCCCCCGTCTACTCTACCTTTTCAGATCTCTTCCTATTCCTGTTAAGAAATCGAACATCAAAGCCCTCCAATCTAAGATCCTGAAATTTATCTGGGGCACACAGAGTTGAAGGGGCTCGAAACACCTCCTATATAGACTAAAAACTCAAGGGGGCTTGTCACTCCCAAATATCTGGTGGTATTACCAGGCAGCTCAACTGGCCCAGATTTCGATAGTCTACGCCCATGGTCCAAAACCTGACTGGGTTGATATGGAGAGACAAGCAGTCCCCCTTCATACCATAGACTTCTTATTATGGTGTCCCCCTAAAAATAGACCGCCTATCATGGCTCCCACTCTTTCTCATTCATTGGCACTTTGCGATCACTTACACAAAAACACCACACTTATATCAGCCCTCCGTCCGTTAACGCATATATTCCACAACCCGGACTTCCCTCCAGGCATGAACATCCTTGCCTTTAGTTGGTGGCTCAATAAAGGACTTTTTAGAATAGGAAACTTCTTCACCTCTACGGGCCCCATTTCGATTACATTCTGCAACAATAAACTTGAGATGCTTTCCTCCGAGAAATTCAGATATTCACAAATACTACATTTCCTCCAATCTATCTGGTCGAATAAACCCGAGCCTCCGATAGCTTCCACATATGAATCTTGGTGTGCTGGCATCACGGGCCAGAGGGGGGGGATATCCATCATCTATTCTTCCCTGGCCTCTGCATCATCCAAACCTACATATGCCCTAGCCTGGGAATCTGATCTTAATATCTCATGGGACCAGGACAAATGGTTTGCCTGTTTTCAACGTTCATTTAAAGGAATTCTTAATGTTTCCCTAATTGAGGCAAATCTCAAAGTACTTACACGCTGGTATAGAGTACCCACTATTTTGGCCAGGATCTATCCCAATGTATCCCCGCTCTGTTTCCGTGAATGTGGTCACGTGGGATCTCTACTTCATGTTTGGTGGACTTGTCCACGTATAAGGGGACTGTGGAATAGGGTCTTTGCTCTTATTCGCAAGCTCTCGTCAGCCCAGGTTCCCCAAATTCCAGAAATTGCTTTACTTAATCTTAAGGTAGATAATGTGACTAAACACACTCAGACACTTATATTCTTTATCCTACTAGGCACAAAAATCACCATAGCAGCCCACTGGAAAAAAACTGCAGTCCCTTATGCTGCAGTGAAACGCAAGATCTCTTGGATAATGGCACAGGAGAGAATCGTTAGCATCATTCAGGATAAATCCCGTATATTTGAAAGTATTTGGTCCCCCTTGGCTGAACTCCAGAATATTTCCCTTCTCCCAGATCTATAATCCCCCTATACGGGATCTCCCCCTGGTCTGACCCTTCTTCTCTTCCTACTTCCCCCCCTGCTTTCTCTCCCTTCCTTTCCACCTTTTTCCCCCCTATTATCCCTTGACTCTCTTCTCCTTCAGTATTCTGCTCCTGCAATGCATACGCAGGAACCGTCTGATCCTGGAAAACTCTCTTCCTTTCTCCTTCCGTTTTCTGATCCTCAATCTCCTTACTGTACAGAGGGCGCAGCTCAGCTACTGTCCCGCTTCTTCTTCTGTTCCTTCTCTCTTTTCTACTCTCTAGTATTGATACTTGTCGTACGACATGGATGGAACTTAGACTCCTCACCTGTGGAACTCTAAAGGACATTTACCCATTTTCCTGGGGCTCTCCACATGGAAGGACAATACTGCTGATGTTACTTATTCTGTTTTAGTTTTTTCACTGCTGAGAGCGAGATACTCTCTTGACAGCCTCTAGGAACATCAGAGGGGCCACAGTCTCGGAGTTCGCGTGCGGGGAGGGGTGCTCCCCCCCACAGCTAGTACCCAGTTGGGGTGGCGGGGGGCACTCAGCCCTACACTCTTCTCCATATGTTTATGGGAGTAAGTGAGTGATACTCCCTACTGTTCCAATGGCCCAAGTTTGCCTTCACCTGTACCAGTCTCCTTCCATAAGTTTAATTTCAGCAGAAGGTTATGCATACAGACGCCTGACATATTGTCCTTTTTCTTATACCCATCGTCTCTAACCAAGTTGTGCTGTATATTTTATATGGATTTGCTTCATTGTTTCCCAACAGTGTTTTTCTTTTTGACTGTAATATGTCTTTCTTATTCAAACAATAAAAATTATTGAAAGTTAAAATGTAGGCAGTATTTACCACCAGGGTTTGGCTGGCAGTATCACATGCAATATTTGTAAAAAAAATAGCCTGGGGCTGGGTGTTTTTTTCTCCCTTTGCTGTCTTCTCCCTCCGGTGTTTCTTCTCCCTCTCTCCAGTGCGGTCTTCTTTGTTGACGTCACCCAGAGATCCGCCCCTTGTGACATCACATGATGGCACAAGGGGTGCAGTCTCCGGGTGATGTCACCAGATGACCAAGCCCCATGGCTATATAAGAAATGGCAGACAGCGGGAGCAGACACAATGTAGACAGCCATCGGCGGAGGAAAACCGTGTTTTTCATTTTTAGCAGATGGTGGCAGACGAAGAAGATATCAGAGAGAGAGAAGAAACACCATAAGGAGAAGACAGCGGAGGGAGAAGAAACCACCAGAGAGAGAAGAGGGATAAGAAACATAGAAGGAAGAAGAAAGCGGAGGGAAAAGAAACCACCCGAGAGAGAAAGAGAGAAGAAACACTGGAGGAAAAAGACACAATTTTTAATAAAGGACTTGTCAAAAACTGTCTCTTGTGTTTTGTAAAACTACACTTTTTTTTGTTGATGAATGGCTAGGGGTACCCCCTACTCATTCACAAAGGGGGGTGGGATCTGGGTGTCACTTTGTTAAAGGGGACTTACAGATTCTATTAAGCCCCTTGCCTGCAGACCCCCACAACCACCGCCCAGGGTTGCCAGGAACAGGCCCTTGTCCCCATCAACATGTGGACCATGTGCTTTGGGATGGGGGTCTGCAGCGTATATTGATTGGTTTGCACAAAAGTTATAGCGCCTACAAAATAGGGGATAGATTTATGGCATTTTTATTATAACTTTTTGAATTAGTAACGGCGGACACATTTGATACTATTTTGGGACCATTGTCATTTATACAGCGATCTGTGCTATAAAAATGCACTGATTACTGTGTAAATGACACTGGCAGGGAACGGGTTAAACACTAGGGGGCAATCAAGGGGTTAAGTGTGTCCTAGGGAGTGATTCTAACTGTAGGGGGGATTGGCTCAATAGAACATGACAGAGATCACTGCTTCCGATGACAGGGAGCAATAGATCTCGGTCATGTTGCTAAGCAGAACAGGGAAATGCCTTGTTTACATAGGCATCTCCCCCGTTCTGCTGCTCTGTGACACGATTGCGGGACACCGGCGAACATCGAGGCCGTGGGACCCGTGGGCACGGTCACGCAAATACGTGGCAGGCCCACTAAATTAAAGGGGCACGTACCTGGATGCCCATTTGCCCACCGCTGCCATTGTGCCGAAGTATATCGACGGGGTGCTGCTATAAATTAAATGGTGCATTGCCTCACTATTTTTGCAGAGCAGAACACAAACCTTGCAGGTAATCCTGCGAATAAGAATTGAGGCTCCCTCCAGTGAGCTCCCTCCACTGTCACCTTTTTACCTTTTAGTGTCAGGAAAACTTGGCATAAGTAACCCATGTAAATAGCAGAGGAATGAGGCTGTAGACAGAAAGGACATTTACAGTAGCTCTCTGGATGGAGACAAGTACAAACTATATGATAGAGAGATATGCTTTAATTATATTTCACGTTAGATGTTTACAACCACTTTAAAGTAAATTGCTGTGCCCCCCCCCCCCCTTAAAGCAAACACTTACCTGAGTCGTGTTTCGATCCAGTGCTGTGCCTGGTTGCCAGTCTTCTCTAGTCTCTTGGCTCCTGCTGCTGCCATTTAAACCCTGTGAGCAGAGAGTAGGGGACGGGGTCGATCCGGGCTGTAAATGTTTATGTACAAACACAGCCTGGCTCAGGAGTGAGACTGCATGTCTTCCCTATAACAAGCTGCTTGCTATGGGGCAGATAGAGAAGAAGAGCGGGGATTGCAGGCAGGACACCCCCAGAAGAGGTTTGGGACCACTCTGTGCAATTTCACACTTTAACCCTTTTATGATTTTGATTTAAAAAACAAAATTCTCTTTAGGAACACTTTAATCACATGCTATAACCAGAAAACGTGAAAGAAGAATAATATGAATCTACAGTTAGAATTGCAGGCAGCATGGATGCCAGCCATGCTCTAAGAAATAGGAAGTTCTCAGATTTAACATCTTAATCCTTGAAAGATCTGTCTGTGCAGATGTCCATGTTATTTAAAGTGTATGTGAACCTTAAGGCTCCAGTCACACCTGGGCGATTTGGATCACGGCAGGACGCGTTGGCAATGCCATTACTTTTTAATGACATCTCAATTGTGGTGCGATTTTGCCATGCTGCAATCGTGGCAAAATCTCAACGTGCAAAGCTTGTTGCTAAAAAAAGAGCAGAAGCTTCTTTTGAGCGACAGCATTGCGCATTCCGATTTGCCGCAATTTATCATGTGACAATCGCTGCAAAATTGCACCACACTTGGGGTGCAAGTAAGAAGTAATGGCATCGCATTATGAGTTGAAATTGTGGCGATTCCGCCCGCAATTTCAAATCGCCTAGGTGTGATATGAGCCTAAGACTAGTTCACACCTGTTGGCTTTATGCTGTGTGCATCACATTTTTCTTGTAGGTCTTCACTCACCGAGCTCCCATTCTCTCACTAGACTCTCAGACCCAATTGCCACTGGATCCCCAGAGTTCCTTCACTTCCATAACTCAGTATCTTCCTGAAGCGTCACCCCTGCTTCGCTGCTGGGTCCCTGGCTTGGCACTCATAGATACCCCTCAAGCGTCACCCCTGCTGTCCCGCTAGGTTCCTGGCTTGGCACTTTCAGAAGTTTTCCCACTTCTTGACCGTCTCCAGTTGGTGAGAAGACTGCTCTGGTACTGGCTCCAGCAACAAGGTGAATGGTCCTTTAGTGGCGACAGCTTCCCCTCTACCCCGACCAAAACTGGTTCCCCGTCTGGTTGAACCGTTACTCTCGGTTGGACTCCAATCCTGCAGTCCCAACCCTGCGCTGCCTCTCCTGCTTCTGGATAGTCCCTCAGACAGCCTAGCAGCCAGATGACACCCCGGGATAGGCCTCAGGCTTCCAGTCTAGCAGCCTGGTGCAGCATAACACACGTCCACCCAGACAGCCGTCCAGGTGGCACAGAACCCTGATGACCTAAATCCACCCAAATAAATAGGCTTTCCCAGCAGGCCAAGGGGCTAAAGAAACCCCTGCCATTCATAACCTGACGTTGCTAAGCCCTTGTCTATCTAATGTGACCAGCATAATACCACCTAGTGACAGAAGAGGGAAGGTGCAGCAAGTCCAGAACTAGAGAGTAGGGATGAGCTCAGGCGTGTTTGCATGGTCCATGTGCAGAGCCCGCCAGAAAGTCGGCACAGCGCTGCGCTAATCACAGGCAGTGAGACATTGCCTGATCTCTGCAGCCGCGCATCGGGGCAATGTCTTATTGCCTGTGATTAGCGCATCCTTACTAGAGAGGAATCAGTGGATCTACTAACAATTAACCAGTGCAACTACCGCCTGGCAAACTAAATTTACTAGCAACCCTGCTTAAACTCCAGGGTGCTACATATGTGTCCTTGCGGATCAATGCAGATCAACAGAAATAGCGTGAACAAGCCATGAATCTACTTTTACAATATGTTTTGGCATCAAGCCTTGCTATATACCGTTTTCTTAAAAAAATGAAAAATTTAAATCTGGTACTCAGTCACAAAGCTTCTTACATGGATATTAAGGATGAGCTTTGTGCAGAGCCTGCCAGGAAGTCAGCACTGCAGAGCGCTAATCACAGGCAGTGAGACATTTTCCCGACGTGCCGCGGCAGAGATCGGCAAATGTCTCACTGCCTGTGATTAGCGCAGCGCAGTGCTGACATCCTGGTGGGTTCTGCACGTGCCCTATGCTAACACGCCGGAGCTCATCCTTAACATTGGATATCTTGCCAGTAGCAGCATTTCATGTTTTAGGCTGACAGTGCTAAACCACTGCCTTACAATTATCAGCAGTGTTGTCAGACTGGCTTGTGAGCTCTTTCAGGTGGCCATGCGGTTATCTGATAGACTTGTATTTTGGTGCCCCACAACAATCTGTATGATGTGGGGTGCTGGGAAAAAAAAGGTAGGGGTCTGGTAAAAGATCTGTGTTGGTGTGTTTGCAGGGTATGAAAAATGCATGGACTACCTTAGCACCACTGATGCGCTCAGGTGTGTTCAGAGATGAGTCTGAACCTGTCTGAGCTCTTCCACCAGGAAGCTACACTACAGCAGCCAGCCATAAGCAGCTAAGGCATTCTCCGTCCTGCAGCTGCACATGCCTTAGCTCTTACCAAACTTACCACAACTCACATTAGCAAGCAAAAGCACACCTTAAAGGTCTGAATCTGGCCTAGGCAGAACATGCCAGAGCCTCTGATTGTCCCATGCCAACTATTGAGCAATGTCAAGGTGAATTTCAAAACTGCCATTTTTATGTTATTTGGATTGTTTCTTTAGCAGCGTGATTTTACACATTTAAAAATGAACACTTAGCATTCGTTGTCTGCACTGCCGCAGTTCTGTCTTGTATACCCTAAAAATCCAAATTGGAGAATCACAAATAAATCATAATTCATGAGTCCAAAGAAAGAAAAAAAAAAACATTAGCTAACCTCAAATCTCAGTGGACTATTTTAGCATATCTGATTATCGCGCTTTGAACTGCATTCAGTTTCAATTTCCATTTTCATTACACAAATTGCCGTATCATGTTTCTCTTTCAACATAAATTTATGTATCCTTTTACTCTCCCTTCATGAAGTAAGCATTGCTGGGACGAGGCGAGCAGATTGTGAACTGTCTTGACATCTGACACTCTGTGTATACTGTGGGAAATGGAAGTGCTAATCATTAGATTATAGCTAAAACCTGTTCTCTCCCCTTGTCTCTCCAAACCCAGGTGTTAATGAAATCAAACAAAATGAAAACTGGCAAATTATTTTAAGCTTTCACTTACAACACACGTCTCTCTTTCACAGTAATGTGTCCTGTATGGAAAAAATAATGCAATTTCATGTCTTAGGCAATGTATTGAAAATAGAAGCGATTTGAGATGTTTATTGTGTAATGACATTTTCTCACAGTAAAATAAACATCAGATGAGATGGATTTAGATCTCTTTGTTTAAAAATGTATCTCATAAATGCAAGATGGGACTTATGAATCTCAATGGTTAATGGGCAATTTTGCATGCTATGTGGCTGCATGCCCTTGGTACAAAAAGACCAAAGTGAAGCTCTAACCTTTAAAGATTTAAAGCTATATTTTTGTAAAGGTCACCTTTTACAAAAAAAATAAACACATATTTGCAGGAAAGAAAAATTTTACATTTTATTAACAATTGTTTTTGCAAATCAGCCTGTAAAGAGTTGCAACTGTGTGCAGTGAATCGCAAGTGCAATGCCAAGCTCATGTAGACTCTTCCTCTAGCTCTGTGTCCATGCCGAGCTACAGACTATCGGTTAAACATCTGGAGAAAATATCAATGGATTACAAGTGCTGTGATCACCGCACTCATGATCTATTGAGTACTACAAGTCCACGTGTCAGGGTGGCAGACAGGACTTGTAGTTTATTCATTTACAGATCTCTGTGAATGAATGACGTAGCTGTGCGGAGCTCTTAAAATTTCAAAAGTGATAGTTACTATGGGCAAGAAGAACTCATGCACATTGTAACAGGGACAAGCGGTTTGGGAGTAGGGTTGAAAGAAATGATCAGTCTAATTTTAATGGTAGGTTTATTTTAACAGTGAGAGACAGAATAACAAGAAAAATATCCAGAAAAACGCATTTCAAAAAAGTTATAAATTGATTTGCATTTTAATGAGTGAAACATTATAGTATTAAATAGTATTTGACCCCCTCGCAAAACATGACTTAGTTCTTGGTGGCAAAACCCTTGATGGCAATCACAGGGGTCAGACGTTTCTTGTAGTTGGCCACCAGGTTTGCACACATCTCAGGAGGCATTTTGTCCCACTCCTCTTTGCAGATCCTCTCCAAGTCATTAAGGTTTTGAGGCTGATGTTTGGTAACTTGAACCTTTAGCTCCCTTCACATATTTTCTATGGGATTAAGGCAATGGTTCTCAACTCCTGTACTCAGGACCCACTAACAGGCCTAATTTTATGTATTATCTTAGGGAGATGCAGACTAGAATACTGCAATCACTGAGCAGCAAAATATATCACATGTGATGTATTTCAGTTATCTTGCAAACCTGCCCTCTTAGTGGGTCTTGAGAACGGGAGTTGAAAACCACTAGATTAAGGTCTGGAGGCTGGCTAGGCCACTCCAGGACCTTAATGCTCTTCTTCTTAAGCCACTCGTTTGGTTCCTTGGCTGTGTGTTTTTGGTCATTGTCATGCTGTAATACCCATCCACGACCCATTTTCAATGCCCTGGCTGAGGGAAGGAGGTTCTCACCCAAGATTTGCTTGTACATGATCCTGTCCATCTTCCCATTGATGCAGTGAAGTTGTCCTGTCCCCTTAGCAGAAAAACACCCCAAAGCTAGTGTTTCTACCTTCATGTTTGATGGTGGGGATTGTGTTCTTGGGGTCATGAGCAGCATTCCGCCTTCTCCAAACACGACAAGATGAGTTGATGCCAAAAAGCTCATTCAGGTGTTCATTAGCAAACTTCTGATGGGCCTGTACATGTGCTTTCTTGAGCAAGGGGGCCTTGGGGGCGCTGCAGGATTTCAGTCCTTTACAGCGTAGTGTGTTACCAATTGTTTTCTTGGTGACTATGGTCCCAGCTGCTGTTTTCTCACCGTTCTCATGATAATTGAAACTCCACAAGGTAAGATCCTGCATGGAGCCCCAGACTGAGGGAGATTGACAGTTTCTTTGTGTTTCTTCCATTTGTGAACAATCGCACCAACTGTTGTCACTTGTCACCCTCTCACTAAGCTGGTCTTGTAGCCCATTTCAGCCTTGTGTAGGTCTACAATCTTGTCCCTGATATCCTTGGACAGCTCTTTGGTTTTGACCATGGTGGCCACACCACACTTAACCTACTTAACACACCCATATTAAGGGTGTGACATTGCAAATACAGTGAGGGAATAAAGTATTTTATTCCCTGATTCCCTGCGTTTTTTTCTGGATATTTTTGTTGTTATTCTGTCTCTCACTGTTAAAATAATCCTACCATTAAAAGTATAGACTGATCATTTCTTTATCAGTGTGCAAAGGTACAAAATCAGCAGGGAATCAAATACTTTTTTCCCTCACTGTATTTGCAATGTCACACCCTTAATATGGGTGTGTTAGGTAGGTTGAGTGTGGTGCGGTAGGCAGCAAACTCTCATTGTCTTGAGTAGCAAAGAAGGTTGTATTGAAAGAGAAGGTTAACAGCACAAACAGGCCTCACCCATTTAGTGCCACATACAATTGTGTAGAGAATTGACAGCTGTAAGAAGACTAAGAGAGGCCGACATCATCTACCAGGAGGATAGAAGTGTGGCCTGGCATGGCTGACCCAAATGGGAAGAGGTAGTTGTAGTCCCTGCTCTCTCCCTACTCTACCGGAACCTTTCCCTATCACTGTCACTGTCCCTGTCAGATGGGGAACCTGTCCCTAACCAGTCCACTCACATAAAGGGCACCAAACCTAGGGATCAGAGTCTTAAAGTGGAAGTAAACCCTCCTATCGTTTTCAGCCAAGGAAGCTGCCATCTTGGCCTCTGTTCAATCTTCAACTGCCATGATGCTGCACATGTGATCAGTTATGACACCAGCCATTGGATGGTTTGAAAGTTTGGTTGAAAGCATAGTCAATGTGACAGGTAGCATTTCCGGCATGCCATTTTTTTAAAACTATTTAAATCAAAAGGTTTACTTCCGCTTTAACTTCCTCTCCCATCTGCATTGCTGCTGTGGACGAGCGCCACCTGCTGACAGGTATAACATGTAACATGGTCTAAAAGGTCGAGTTAGCCTTAAAACATTTATGTCCTCTATCTTTATTCACGCTGTGTCTAAACTCTGCATTAGACTTATTCAATTTATAGTGGTATTAAGGAGGAGACTCTAACAGCAGTGGGAGCATCTATGGACGCACACAGCCTGGTGCAGAAGAGCACCCACACCAGTGCCCCCTCATGGCTTGCTGAGGTGGCACTCAGAAGAGAGGGGAAGTAGACTCCAGAAGAAGAGGTAAGCCACCATTCTGTGCAACACCATTGCACAGTGCAGGTAAGCATAACATCTTTTTTATTTAAATTAAAATAAAATATACCTGTAATATCAGTGTAAGTATATGGATTCCAAATTGCTAGTCTCATATAAGCTTATATGATGTCATTGTAATTTTACACGTCATTGCAATTTTAAATGTAATTTTCAATATTTTTAAATTCTCAGCATTTATTAAATGTCTGGTAATTCTGCCATGAGGGTACTTGTTTAGGAACTTATTGTTATAAGGTAACAATTCTCTGTCCCTGTCTCCCAACTGTGTTCCTGTGTTTTTAGGTCCACCAGATATAGTACACTTTTTGTCAGAAAACCCACCCTGAGAAAAGAAGTGCAGTTATTCCTGCAGTTAGAAAAGGGCTTCAGAATATAGAGAATGCCTTGGCCACTTATGATTGGCGGTGTGCAGTGATAGCTACCTGGTGGGATAGCTCAGGTGTTTTGGCACTAGGATACCGATAGCCACGGGCTTATCCCTAATCAACAGCATTGAAAAGTAAAAACAAGTATATTATTTGAAAAATTGGCAATTGTTTTTTACTTTCTGTTGCAATGTCTTTTTAACATAACGGTGCTCAAATCACAGTGTTCAACTGCTACTAACCATCTGTTCTTGGAGCTGCTTTTTTATTCGCAGAACGTCCCTGCAATATTTTAAAGAAAAAAATAAATGCACCTATACCACCTCATGTTATATCCCTCACTTTCACAGCACCCCACCCCTATGGCCATAGATACAATAGGCCAGTTAGTTAAAAATCTTCTACTGATGGTCAATTTCATCTGCAGTCCTTTAATTCCCAATAAGAGCTTAATAAAAATTTACCAGCAGCAGGACAGTTTTGATTTAGCAAAACCAGGGACAGCCACAGCAAACTACTGGATATCTGATATATGTGAGTCAAAGCAGGTCTGTACAGTTTTGTGAAAAAGCATGCGTTACTGCTGATGCTACTTGAAATTTTTTTTTTTTTAAACTGAAATAGAATGAGGTGGTGCCATGTAAGCCAAATATATACTGCCAGAGTATGTTGTTGCTGGTCGTGAGGCTGTTCATGAAAATCATTCTGTTCACCACATTTTTATTTTGTATTTTCAATGTTGTCTTCAAGCGCCATAAAAAGACCCTGTTAGTGAATCATTTCATTTTTAGTTGATGACCCCCATGGTAGTGCCCAGCTCCGCTTTCCTTTTTCTTAACATTTGTTTGACTATTAGCTCTAAAAATTGTAAGATTTAAAAAAAAAGATACACCCCACCTGGACTTCCCCCTTTAAGTTGGGTTTCAATGAATTTGAAACAAGATTTGCCTAACCCTTTGCGTATAAATCCCCAGCAGATTTGCCCATCACTGTTGTCAACCAGACACCCCCCCCCCCCCCCCCAGCCCTCTATACCCTGAACCCTTATTTGTTTAGGAAAAACTCTAAAGCTGTATACATATCTTTTTTCAAGTGTCTTTGGTCTGGTTGTGGATAGAAAAGTGTTTTTTTTTTTTCCATTTTTTTTTATCATCACTTTTTTTACTGTGCGGCTTTTGTTCTATCCATATCAGTCTTCAGAAGGTTGGTGCCCTCTTCCTCTATCCACAGTCATTTTACATTGTATTCAGGACCTAGCTTTTAGAAGAGCCACCTCCACTTGTATCTGCCTATTTGTCCCGCAGTTGCATTTGATCTAACCCCCCCTCCCCTCCCACCAGTATCACAGTAGTGCCGTAGTTCCTTATTTATTATCGTCTTGTCTGGTTACATGAGGTTATTTGTTCTCTTCATTTTCCTATAGCAGTGAATGGGTTCTGAATGCTGAAGGGAGCAGCATTTTGTAATGACGTAGCACCTGAGGCTCTTACTACTGCATTCTCATGTAAATCCACAGTAGCTTGATGATGAAGCTCTAGTGGGCGGATCCTTGACACCCTAGGCTCACAGGAAGTAGGTTGAATGAGGCTGCATGTGCTTACAAAGGTGTCTCTGTTCACAATTTGAGAACTTTTAGTCCATATGGTATGAACATTGAGTGGGACATTAATGCGTTTTTTAAAATAACGCATGATCCCATAAATATTTACTTACAATCTGGTTTTGCGTGTAACGTAGATATAGTTTCATATAGGGCTCTATTGGTTTAATACATAATTTGGAATTATATTTGTTTTGTATGTGATCTATTTAATAGGGGATACCCATATTTTTATTTGTTTTTGTTACTTCATTCCCTCTTGTAGACTATTTACCCCTTTTAGAGGAGATATTGAACACATTTTCCTTGAATATTTTTATTGTATGAGGAGATATTGCCTATGCTCTATGGTGAGCCTTTTTTTTCTTGGTCATTTTTTTCTTTTCGATATTTTTTTTTTCTTTTAATATGCATATATTGGGTGTCTCTGTTCACAAGTGGGACATATACAGTATATTCCCACTGTGTTGGTGTACCCCTTTTATCCCAATAGTTCAGGGGAAGGATTTGATTAATGAGACCTAATTTCTCCAGATACACTCTATTACTAAAAGTATTGGGACACCTGCCTTTGATCTCAACTTTGTGGGAACAGTTTGGGGATGGCCCCTTCCTGTTCCAACATGACCAGTGCACAAACAAGAAATGAAAGCCTTTGGATTAGCATCCCAACCAGGTAACTAGCATTTACAGAAGGAGTCCCCCTTATCAGAACCACATTTTCACCTTATCTTCATCTCCCCACACCATCATTCCTTTCAGCCCCTGGGAACGAAGGAAAATGCCCTCAAACTCCCAGGTATGGAGAAATACAAAGCTCACTCCTCCTTTTTCCTATTGGACCATACTGGTGCTTGGGGGTTGCCCACTTCAGGCAACTAGTACTGTGTTGAAGTGAGAGAAGTCTTCAGTCCTGTGTAAGTTCAAAGGTGTGATGTGACGTTTACACATTTTTAACTCTCTTTGTTCCCAGTATCCAAATGGAGGTGCAGAAGAGCAACGGGCACATATTAAAGTGAACGTTTTGTATTGCCCTCAATGATCCATGAATAATAGATACAGCCACTTAAATGCAGATATTTACAAGCAATGGACAGCTTAACCTATCCAGGCCGAACGGTGAACCGGCTTACAGTGGCGTTAATTATGTTACGTTACATTTTGCTTTGTTATACATATAAAGCATTAAAAAAATGTGTTCATCATTAACCCTGACTGATTCACAACCGTTATAAATGAAGGTGAGCATTTTGTTGATTTAGCGTGAAAAAAGCATGACTCTAGGATGATTCATCTTTGAGGCTAATTGACATTATTAGCAACTGAAGCAAAATACCTAATGGTTTGTTAAGCATTGATTTTTTTAAACCACTTTCAGTAACCATGGAAATTAACCAACCCATCCTTCAAATATATTTGTGCTATTTGATGGGATGCTGTAATTGCAACAAGGTTAAAGCTATAAGCATTGGGTTCACACATAGAATAAAAATCTGTAAAATAAGTTAGTGCAGAAATGATTGACTGATAATGTTTTCAATTTGCTTGTTTTTTTGAAAATGCAATATAACAAAGGATAAGTTCACCTTTTAAAAAAAAATAATAAATGCATATTTTTTTGCAGGTAAAAATATGTACATTTCCATTTTTTTTTAGAAGCCTGAAAAGCATTGCACCAGCGATCAGCAGATCGCTGAGGCCATGCAGGTGTCCTGCAGACTGCCAGTGTGAGCTGTCTTCCCATTCATCGCACGGCCAGGCAGTTTCACACTGACAGGAAGAATCAATGAACTACCGTGGTAGTTAATTGAGAACTAAAAGCAACAGCTTCAAAGGATGTCAGGACTTGTAGTTCATTCATTCACGGAACTCTGTGAATTAAAGCGGTTGTATACCCGTTTTTTTTTTTTTTAAATAAACTACCTGCAAGACAAAGTCATAATGAGCTAGTATGACTAGCATACTAGCTCATTATGCATCACTTACCTTAGATCGGGGCCCCCGACGCCATCCTCTTCTCCCCCTCCAGCCGCAGCCATCGCTCTTCCGGGTATCGTCGCTCTGGCCAACCACAGTGCCGCTGCAGCGCTGTGATTGGCCAGAGCAGCGAAGACGTCGCTCCGCGCATGCGCGCGGGACACTTCAACTGCAGTGAGCCGCAGTTCTAAATGGGGATTAACCCTGTAAATGCACCGCTGTCTACGGCGCGCATGCGCCGTAGACAACGTTGTAAAACGCTCTGTGCAAATATCTCCTAAACCAGTGCAGGTTTAGGAGATATTTCTTGTTCCTACAGGTAAGCCTTAATCTAGGCTGACCTGTAGGTACAAGTTGTAATTGAGGGTAAACAACCCCTTTAATGACGCAACCGCGTGGGCGAAGCACGGCCGTGCTCTTTTTAAAAAGTGATAGCTAGTATAGGGAACTTCTCCCTGTACTGCTGTCACAGGGAGAGAGGGCAGTGGGAACATTTTACATGTTCCACCCTAAAAACGAGAGGAACATGTAACATGTTCAGAAAAAGTGAACTTATCATTTAATGGAATTCCCGAGATCAAGGCCACCATTCCTTTGTTGCAAAAATTACCGGTATGCCTTTTACCCTCTTATGAATAGCAAAATCACTGCTAAACAAAGGCAAAGGGTGTCCAAATATCTGGCTCATGGGTCTTGCCAGTTTGAGTCCCTGTGAAATTCAATTGTGAAAACAAAGGGAAAAGGGCATGCACAAGACTTCTTAAAGTGGATGTAAACCCTCACATATACCCAGTGAAGTGAACAGCCTCAGATGATACAAAGAGATGAAACAAATCTCCCTATATAAGTTTTACATGTATATCTGCTGTCTTCATCATTATATGTTCTTTAGAAAGTGCACATCATGTTAGAATGTTTTCTTCCTGTTCTAGCAGTGGGAGTGGAGTCTTGGCAGCTGATTGGAGGAAAATCACACAGGCCTGAAGAAGGAGCGCAGCTCTGCAAACGCGTCGCCTATTGGCTAAACATTCCGGAAGCGACCTCATCCCCGTGGCTCCCAGCGTGCGTTCCAGAGACAGGAAGTGTCAGCATACACTGGTGCAGCCTGTTCCTAGACACCGCAGCCATCCAGCTAATGGAACCCATTCGCTTCTCGGACGTCTGGCATTAAAATGCCTATATGCCTGTCATGATTGTACTTCTGTGAGTACCGTGTTCACAGTTAATATTAAACATCTTTCTCATTTATTGTACTTAGAGTGTCGCCTTTGTTTCTTTCCAAGGAAAGGCACACCTCCTCCCCTTCATAAGAATGAAGATACTTGCAGAGCTGTGCTGTGAATAGACAAGCTCTCTGCTAATCAATTTACAGCATCCATCCCAACACAAATTTTCAGCTGCTTTTATCTCCTGTGTCTGAGAACTTGTCAGAACTTATCATGCTGATAACAGAAGAACGGAGCAGCAGAAAGACACGGGACTTAGTGCTTTGGAGAAAGAGAAAAAACCACTACAGATATATGTGTCTAAGTCAAATTTCATGAATCTGGTTTACATCCACTGGTTTGTCTTAGAGCCCTGTCATTTAAATTTCTAAGGAAAAGCAATAAAAAATAAATACAAGAACTACTCTAAATCCCTAGCCATGAACGTCTCCCTTCAGTCAGAAACAGTGGACCTTCTAAAAAACTCCTTTAAGTTTGCTTGGAGCGAATCCTCCATCAGTTACCTGGGCATTAATCTAACATCCAAAACTGAATCCCTCTATGCCTATAACTACTTCCCCCCTGTACAGGAAGCTAGAAGCAGATATGACAACCTGGTCTAAAAACAACCTCTCATGGCTGGGGAGACTGAACTCAATAAAAATGACGCTACTCCCTAGGTTTATGTATCTGTTTCGTTCGCTACCAATACCCATAAGGAAAGATCACGTTAAAGCGTTCCAGAGTAGGGTACTGAAATTAATCTGGGGAAAGGCGGGGTACAGAATAGCTCAGCTATATCTACATATAAAAGTGAGGTAGACCTAGGCCTCCTTTTTTCCTAAGTATTACCAGGCTGCAAGACTAGCTCAACTGTCAGTTGTTTACTCTAGATTTGAAAAGCCGGATTGAGTGAACATAGAAAAACTAGCTACACCTCGTTTCACACTAGACTACCTTCTATGACACCCTCCAAAATATAGGCCTCCGATACTGGCCCCAAATCTGTCACACTCCCTCACTCTCTGGGATAAACTACGGACATCGGATACTTTGGTCTCCTCATACAAACCTCTATCTCACCTCTTTAATAACCCTATTTTTCCCCCTGAGACGAACGCACTGGCTTTCAAACGGTGGTTAGATAAGGGACTGTACCAAATTGGTCACTACTTTACGGCAGCAGGCCCCTTCTCCCGTAGCCACTGTATTCAAAAATTAGATTTACCTAGTTCGGAACTCTATAGGTCTCAACAAATTATTCACTTTCTCCACTCTCTATGGAAAGATAAAGCTCTACTCCCAAAGTTTACCGATTATGAATTATGGTGCAGACAAGCCATGGACCAGAGGGGGGGGGGGGGGGGGCGGATCAATAATCTACCTGTCACTTATCTCCTCGAACTCCAAGGAAGCTCATATGCATGCCTGGGAATCCGACTTCAAATTCCATTGGGAGCTAGACAAGTGGCAAACTGCCTAATTTACATCCGTAAAAGGAATCCTCAATACCACACTTATGGAAGCAGGCCTTAAAGTACTCATGCGGTGGTATTAGACCCCTTCTAGACTAGCCTCAATCTTTCCTACAGCAGATCCCACATGTTTCAGAGGATGTAAACCTATCGGCACGATGGCCCACATATGGTGGGAATGCCCAAGAATACGCCCCTTCTGGAAACACATCTTCAATTTAATAGACAAGTTGGTTGGAAGTCGGATTCCCAGGAACCCAATGGTTGCTCTCTTAAATGATCGAATACCATTGCTCTCTAAATCCTCCAGGAGACTAACCCACTTTATCTTGCTAGAAGCCAAGCTCAATATTGCTAGGGCTTGAAAAAACCGACAGCCTCGTTCTCCGCTGCTAAAAAGATGATTTCTTGGATAATGTCGCAAGAAAAGCTATCCAGTATACTGCTAAATACAACAGAAAACTTCAAATTAGTATGGAAGCCCTGGGCCCAACAGGCAGGGGTCACCTTGGTTTCCCCACATGGCAGGAACAATGTAATCTAATGCCGCGTACACACGGTCTGAATTTCCAATGGAAATAGTCCGATGGGAGCTTTTCATCGGATTTTCCGACCGTGTGTATGCCCATCGGTCTTTTTCTGTCAGAATTTCCGACGGACTTTGGATTGAGAACCTGTTCTTAATTTTTCAGACGGAAAACCTTTCTATTGGATTTTCCGATCGTGTGTAGGCAATTCCGACACGCCAAAAATCACGCATGCTCAGAATCCAGTACGAGACAGAACCGCTCGGTCTGGTAAAACTAGCGTTCGTAATGGAGATAGCAGATTCTTCACACTGCAATTTTTTTAATTGTTCAATGCCGCGCATTCTCTTCTTTATAATGGTAGAAGAATGAAGTTGTTTTGCTGCTCATATTCACACAGAGTTTTCACAAACTTATTTCTTTATTATTTCTAGGTCTCTCCTGAATAATATTTATTTTAGAATTTAAGCCAGATCTGCATAATATATATATATATATATTTTTTTTTTTTTAACGTGCTTTATTTTCTTTAATAACAATATTTGTATTATTGTATTATTTTCTTGTGCTCTCCTTTTTATTTTTTTATGTTACGTTTCCACAACACCATTATTATGTATTATTTGTAAACCTGTTTGTTGTTGGTGTCCCTTGTTAATTTTGACACTGTATTTTTGAAATGTACCTGCCTACTCACTCAAAATAAATTTATTTGCTATTTGTAGAAAAACACATAGGCAAGTATTTTCTGAAACCAAAAACAAAATTTGTTTTACATCATAATAACAAAATAAAGATAAAGGCAACGCTGGAGAAATTGCTTGAATTTGCGCAGCCTTTGGCCCCCAAGGCAGACATCAAAAAATTGGTAGCTTGAGAAGTCCAATCTGGTCCAGGAATCCCAGAGAACAGGAGCAGCAGCAGATGATAAATGCACCCAGGCTGTGGTACTACAACAGGCTGTGTGTTCTTTGAGACCAGACTGAAAGCAGGGGATCACTTCTTTGTCTTCTGTGCAGCCTTCCCTGGAGGCTGTGGCTCTGGAGGTGGGCTTGTGGCAGGAGGAGGAGGATGGGGGAGAAAACACAGGTGTTCGTCTAAACAAATTTCCCCACTCAACCCCTTGTGGATTGTAGTAAAAATGAGTTTCTCACATTTTCGCCGTTGGCCCTCCTCCATTTGTTCTAAATTTGAGGCTATATAGATGCCATAGGCCTCTACAGCATCGAGGGGGGATTTCAGGGCCTCATTAGCCTCCTTGATGAGGGCCAGTGCTGCCTCCTCTGTTTTTGTTCCCTTCCTGGGTCTTTTGTAGGGAAGGATGAGGGGAGGCACCTGGGATTGTGTGTTACTGGGCCCTGCCACCTCCTGGCTAGGGATGGGCCCGGTGTTCGATTCGAACCCACGTTTATAAAAGGACGCCGCGCCGGCGGCCTAGTGCACTCTGTTCCGGTGACTGTGATACAGACAGTCAGTGTACATTGCTGTTGCTGATGCTTATTCATTGCTGATGCTGATTCATTGCTGACACATTTGAATTTATATTCATTCTGCTGATTGCACTGCTGCTGACAGTATCTGCAGTGCTATGCTGTCTCATACATTCTGCTGTGCTGAGTGGTGACTATCTGCTGCTGAGTCTAACTGCTGTGATTCTGGGGATTAGTCTGGTGTGTGCGTGCTGTTAGTACAGCATTGCAGTATCACCTTCTGGCCTATTGTGATCTAAGGCAGCCAGGCATCTCCAGGAGCTAGCGTGTGTGTGTGTGCTGTGTTAGTACAGCACACATAAAACCACCTCAGCCTCTCTATCTGCCATAAGGCCCAGTTGTCATCTAAGGCAGCCTATATCTGCCGTAAGGCCCAGTTGTTGTCATCTAAGGCAGCCTCTATCTGCCGTAAGGCCCTGTTGCTGTCATCTAAGGCAGCCATCTGCAGGAGTTAGTGTGTGTGCTGTGTGACTCCAGCACAATATACACTACCCACTACAATGCCTGGACGACCGCCAAGGAGAGGCAGACAGTCCCGAGGCAAGAACACAGGGCAAGCAGGCTCTGTGTCTAGAGACAACAGTGCTGGTCGTGGACGTGGACGTGCATCGTCATCAGCACGTGATCATGGGACACGCTTGTCCTTGTTCTCGGCAGCTGGACATGTTGAGCCGCATCATGCCGAAGGCTTGGTAGAATGGATGACCAAGCCCTCCTCATCCTCCTCATCCTCTCTCACCCAGGCTCAGGGTACTGGCAAAGCAGCTGCCAATGCGTACTCAATGGCATCATCAGGCACCCCTTCCCTAGACCGACCATGTCCTCCTGAGGAGTCCCCCGAACTGTTTGAGCACAGTGTTGGGTACATGCTCCAGGAGGATGCCCAATGTTTTGAAGGCTCGGATGATGATACCCAGCTAGAGGAAGGCAGGACAGCTAGAGGAGGAGGACAGCTAGAGGCCAGCACACCAACTGAATCACATCGCAGAGCTACGCCTGTGCAGGGCGCTGCCTCTGCACGTTATCACAAAAGTTCTTTGGTGTGGGCCTTTTTTGAGACGAGTGCATCAGATCGCACCACTGCTATTTGCAACATATGTCTCAAGCGTATCTCGCGTGGCCAAAACATCAGCCGCTTGGGCACTACAAGCATGACCAGACATATGTCGACCTGCCATGCAGCTCGTTTGCAAGCGCACATTAAAGACCCACACCAAAGAACAAAGCGGACCTCTCCTTGCTCCTCATCAGTTGGGATCTCCAACCCCACTATATCTTCAGTCCTCTCTGAAAGCTGCTCTGAGAGGAATGAGGGTGTACAATTAGGTGTGTCACAGCCAAGTACTTGCGGGCACTCTGTTAGCAGTACACCGACGTCCGATTCTACCAGGCAAATTTCCCTGCCCCAGCTGCTGGACCGTCGAAAGAAGTTTACTCCCAGCCATCCACATGCTCAGCGGTTGAATGCTAGCTTGGCTAAATTGCTAGCACTTCAACTGCTGCCTTTTCAGTTGGTAGACTCGGCCCCCTTCCGTGAGTTTGTTCAATGTGCGGTTCCTCAGTGGCAGGTTCCCAAACGCCACTTTTTCTCACGGAAGGCGATTCCGACTATCTACCGGCATGTGGAAGGCAATGTCCATGCCTCGCTGGACAGGGCGGTCAGAGGTAAGGTGCATATTACCGCTGACTCATGGTCCAGCAGGCATGGACAGGGACGTTACCTGTCTTTCACGGCCCATTGGGTCACTCTTTTGGCAGCTGGGAGGGATTCAGGACAAGGTGCAGTAGTGTTGGAGGTTGTTCCGCCACCACGCCTCCAAAATGTTACTACTGGTTGTGACACACCTCTCTCCTCCACCCCCTCCTCTTCTTCTTTCTCCATGGCCTCTTCGAGTGCTCTGTCCTCGGTACCAGCGGTGCTCCGTAGGCGTACAAGGGGCTACACAAGTACGCAGGCAAAGAGATGCCATGCCGTGCTTGCGCTGGTGTGTTTGGGGGACAGGAGCCACACTGGGGCAGAAGTTCTGGCAGCTCTGCAGGAGCAGGCCGAGAGGTGGTTGACGCCACGCCAGTTTAAGCCAGGAATGGTGGTTTCTGACAATGGCACCAACCTCCTCTCTGCCCTGCGACAGGGACAGCTGACCCATGTGCCCTGTATGGCTAACGTCCTCAACCTGGTGGTGCAGCGGTTCTTGGGCAGGTACCCAGGCTTACAGGATGTCCTGAGGCAGGCCAGGAAAGTCTGTGTGCATTTCCGCCGATCGTATAATGCCAGTGCTCGGCTGGCTGAGCTGCAAAAGGAGTTGAACCTGCCCAAGAACCGCCTTATATGTGACATGCCCACCAGGTGGAACTCAACGTTGGCCATGCTGCAGCGACTGCACACGCAGCAGAGGGCCATCAATGAGTACCTGTGCGACTACGGCACCAGGACAGGGTCAGGGGAGCTTGGATTTTTTCCCCACGCCAGTGGAGCATGATCAGGGATGCATGCACTGTCCTGTCACCATTTGAGGAGGCCACGAGAATGGTGAGCAGTGACAGTGCATGCATCAGTGACATTGTACCTCTTGTCCACCTGTTGGAGCATACGCTGCGTGGGATAATGGACAGGGCACTTGAGGCAGAACAGAGGCAGGAAGAGGAGGACTTCCTTGCCTTTCAAGGCCCCCTTTATCCAGACAATGTTCCTTCTCTCCCACCCATCACATAGGAAGAGGAAGAGGAGGAGGAGGAGAAGGAGGATTGTGTGAGCATGGAGGTGGAGCCTGGCACTCAGCATCAGCAGCAGCAGCAGCAGCAGCAGCAGCAGCAGCAGCAGTCTTTTAGGGATGATTTACAGTCCCAACAAACCAGTGGACTTGTACGTGGCTGGGAGGAGGTGGCTGGCGATCATGTCGTCCTCAGTGACCCAGAAGACTCCGGACCGAATGCCTCAGCTAACCTACGTTGCATGGCCTCCCTGATCCTGCAAAGCCTGCGGAAGGATCCTCGTATTCTTCGGATCAAGGAGAGGGACTATTACTGGCTGGCCACTCTCCTTGATCCACTGTACAAGGGTAAGGTTGCGGAACTTATCTTGCCGTCGCAGAGGGAGCAGAGGATGAGACATCTCAGGGAGGCTTTGCAGAAAGGTCTGTGCAACGCGTTCCCAGAGACTGGGAGGTTACAAACTCCTGGTCCTGGACGACGAGTTGCTGAGGCTTCGGTCAGTAGCAGAAGGAGCGGTGGGGAAGGTCGACGTCTGACCGATGCGTTCAGACAATTTTTTAGTCCGCAGCCCCAAGGTATGATCGGTTCCAGCAACTATCGCCAGGGTCTGATATACATGGTGCAGGAATACCTAGGGGCAAAGTCAGACTTGGACACCTTTCCCACCGAAAATCCTCTGGCTTACTGGGTCTTGAGGATGGATCACTGGCCAGAGCTTGCACAGTATGCAATTGAGCTACTGGCCTGTCCTGCATCCAGCGTTCTTTCCGAACGCATATTCAGTGCTGCTGGAGGCTTTGTCACCGATCACAGGGTGCGCCTGTCCACCGACTCGGTTGATCGACTGACCTTCATAAAGATGAAATCAGTCTTGGATCACCACCAGCTACCAGCCACCTGAAGCGGATATAACTGAATAATTTATAATGTCACATCCCTTCAAGACTGCCTATGCTGATGCTGAGTGACTGTCCTGTTATGTTCACTGACTATCCTCTTCCTCCTCAATGATCCATTCCTTGATAGCTTGGAAGAACATTTTTGTTTCTGGGTGCCACCACACCAGTGGCTAAGGCCCAATTTTTCAGCCCCTGTTTAACAGGGGCGTGTAATTACAATTTTTTAAGCAATGCTTCGTAACAGGTCTGACTGCTGTGCTCCAAGTACAGTATCTGTGAGGGGTTGCAGTGTTGTGGCACCAGCACCAGTACCTAAGGCCCAATTTGTCAGCCCCTGTTTAACAGGGGCGTGTAATTACAATTTTTTAAGCAATGCTTCGCAACAGGTCTGACTGCTGTGCTCCAAGTACAGTATCTGTGAGGGGTTGCAGTGTTGTGGCACCAGCACTAGTGCCTAAGGCACAATTTTTCAGCCCCTGTTTAACAGGGGCGTGTAATTACAAATCTTGATCTAATAGTTCACAGCAGGGCCCATTCCTGCGCCCACCAAGAGTAACTGTGAGGGCTTACAGTCTTGTGGCAACACCGTCCACCACCAAAGGCCCAATTTTTCAGCCCCTGTTTAACAGGGGCGTGTAATTACAAAGCTTGATCTAATAATTCTCAGCAGGGCCAATTCCTGTGCCCACCAAGAGTAACTGTGAGGGCTTACAGTCTTGTGGCAACACCGTCCACCACCACCACCAAAGGCCCAATTTTTCTGCCCTGTTCAACAGGTGCATGCAATTACAAATCTTGATCTAATAATTCACAGCAGGGCCAATTCCTGTGCCCACCAAGAGTAACTGTGAGGGCTTACAGTCTTGTGGCTACACCAACATCTAATGGGGCAAATTTATGCAGAGTATATACGGCAGGCCCCTACTTTCAAACATCCAACTTAGAAACGACTCCTACTTGCAAACAGAAGGAGAAAACAGGAAGTGAGAGGAAATCTACCCCTAGGAAGGGAAATTCTATCCTGTTACATTTAATTTGGGAAAAAGGTATCTCCTCTCTACTGATGCTTTATCACCAATCCTTGTTTCAATAAAAACCCCACTTTTCCAAAAACATTTGTCATTGGGACGGAAAGTGAGGTGAAATGTTCTGAACAGGTGCACAGACAGCAAAACAAATGTTACAGGGGTGATAACCCCTCCCTATGTTCTCCAAAAAGCTTAAAAATAGATTTTTTTTTGGATGGAGCTACACTTAAAAATGTACCTGTTCATATTCTACTTAAGAACAAACCTACAGTCCCTGTCTTGTTTGCACCGCCTGTATACTGCTGCTCAGAGTTTATAGGGTTGTAGGTATAGGGTTTTATTTTGGGTGCGGGGTTCCCCTTAATATCCATACAAGACCCAAAGGGGCTGGGGTGGGGGGGGGGGGGTGATGGGGTAGCCATGCCATTTTTCTCAAGGATTTTCAGCCATATTGCCAGGACAAGACATGACATTAAAGCTGCAGGCGGTTTTAAATGGCTTCTTTTTTTCCTTTACAAATGTCATTTTGTGCAGGGACAGTTCTAAACACGGAAACACATGCCACTTCAGAGGCCTATTTTAGACACCCCCCAGGTACCATATTTAAAGGAATATTTCACTTTTTTTTTTTCACTTTATGCATTATTAAAATGACTGCTCCCGAAAAAAGTTCTTTTTGCATTGATATATGTCCCCTGGGGCAGGACCCGGGTCCCCAAACCTGTTTTATGACATTAACATGCATATTGGCCGTTATAATTAGCACTTTTGATTTCGAACGTTCGCGTCCATTGTAACGAATAGGGTTCGAAAGTTTGCACGACCTTTCGGTCCCTTCGAAGGGTTCTGGTGCGAACCGAACCCGGGGGTGTTCGGCTCATCCCTACTCCTGGCTGACAATTCCCCCTGCCTCCTCCTGTGTGCCACTAGCCAGAGCCTCGTCCTGGCTGAGGTCATCCTGTGTATGAAAAATGGACATAGTTTTAGTTTTTTGTTCATCAAACACACACAATTTTCAGCTCATGACTGTTGCAAATTTAATGTTAATAAATAGAAAAGACTATCATTGTGAGCCCAGCATTTTTCCTTCCTGTCCTAATCTTTTTTGGCCACTTCTGTCTATTGATATGTGAAACACTTTTTGTTAATTCATTCATTTATTAGCAATAATACCATCTACTTACCAACAATCATTTTTTTTCACAGAAAAATTATGTATAAAAAACCTATACCTGGCTCCATCTGGGATCCTCAATCTCTTCCTGTATGGAAGGCCCGGGTTGGTCCACAGATGCCTCAGCTGGGGTTGAGGGAAGGCTGGATGGAAGGCTGGTTGGAAGGCTGGAGGGAAGGGGTGCCGGAAGAGTCGAAAGGGATTCCCTGCCCTCAATCTGGTCATCTATAAACCGCATCCTGCTGTAGTACCACAGACTGGGTACATACACCTTTGCTGCTGCTGCTCCAGACCTCAGGGACTTCTGGACCTTCTGGTACTCCTTCTTATAGGTGCTTCTCAAGCTACCAATTTTTGCTTCAACAAACTTGATGTCTGCATTGGGGGCCCGGGTCTTTACAAATTCAAGCAATTTCTCCAGCGTTGCCCTCCTAGCTGGTTTATTGTGATATAAGGGGTTTTTCACCTCCCAGAGATTTCTCATCTCCCGATATTTATCTATGAATTCCCCAAGGAATTCTGGGTCCTTAACCACTTGCTGACCGGCGCACAACGATATACGTCGGCAGAATGGCACGTACAGGCAGGAGGGCGTATATATAAGTCCCTCCTTAATGCCTGTCCGTGCCATCGGGAGCGCGCCAGTCGGGACCCCCGTGAGTCCGGTCGCGGTCCCCGCAGACTCGATCGCCGCAGGGACCCCCGCGATCGTCTCACGGGAAGGCTGAACGGGGAGATGCCGAGATAAACAGCATCTCCCCGTTCTGCCTAGCAACTAGTGACGCCGATCTCTGCTCCCTGTGATTGGAGCAGAGATCAGCATTCACTAGCTGACAGCCACGCCCCCCCACAGTAAGACACACACCCCTAGGCATACTTAACCCTTACACTGCCCCCTTGTGGTTAACCCCTTCACTGCCAGTGTCATTTATACAGGAATCAATGCATTTAAATAGCATTGATTGCTGTATAAATGACAATGGTCCCAAAAATGTGTCAAAAATGTCCGATGTGTCTGCCATAATGTCGCAGTCACAAAAAAAAAAATCGCAGATCGCCGCCATTACTAATAAAAAAAAATTATTAATAAAAATGCTATAAAACTATCCCCTATCTTGTAAACGCTATAACTTCTGCGCAAACCGATCAATAATCGCTTATTGCGATTTTTTTTACCAAAAATATGTAGAAGAATACGTATCGGCCTAAACTGAGGAAAAAAAATGTTTTTTTATATATTTTTTGGGGATATTTATTATAGCAAAAAGTAAAAAATATTGCATTTTTTTAAAAATTGTCGCTCTATTTTTGTTTATAGCGCAAAAAATAAAAACCGCAGGGGCAATCAAATACCACCAAAAGAAAGCTCTATTTGTGGGAAAAAAAGGACATCAATTTTGTTTGGGAGCCACGTCGCACGACCGCGCAATTGTCAGTTAAAGCGACGCAGTGCCGAATCGCAAAAAGGGGCCTGGTCCTTTTGGCTGCAAATTGGTCTGGTCTGAAAGTGGTTAAATGGCAGCATTATGTCTGCAAGACCAAACAAAATACAAAAATAAACATCTCAGGATAATCTTTCAACACAATATAGGCATCAATCTAGATTCAGTATAGGCCGCACATGTCTCCAAAATTAAAATCTTACGTTCGTTATAACGTTCATCGTTGTTCGTCGTGTCCATTCCTCCTTCCTCTGCACACAGAACGTAGTTACGACACACACGTGTTTGAAGCTTTATATACACTGCGCATGCATGAATCTCCGCACGCGTCGCCCGCCCCTGACGTTCTTTCTAGAATATTCCCCGCCTCTTTCGTTGCAGTGGGAGCAGAACATGGCGGAGACACAGCAGGTGCATAATTCCAGTAACGAGGAGGAGGAAAGCCCGGAGCCTGAAACGTCACGATCGAGGAGGAGATTTAAGGCCTCAAATATTGACTTTGTGGAGATGTTGGAGATGGTGGACATCTTGAGGAGCAACGACTATGACGGGGATTATGGTCCGTACCCCAACCCAAATATGAGAAAGGCCAAGATCATGAATAAAGTTGTGAAGAGTCTGTACAGTAATTTTGGGGTACAACGATCCAAGGATCAACTGAGGAAACGATGGTCGGACCTCAAATTAAGGGAGCAGGATCAGTACAGAAAGATAAAGAAAGTTCTTCAAAAAAGTAAGTATATGTCGTGTGTACCTATTATTATTAATATTGCATGCTGCGCCATGTTTTTCCTTAATAAGGTCTTGTACACTGCAAAATGGCTACTTTCATGGTCATACGCACAGTAATCGTTCGTTGGAAATCTTGTTCGTTATCCAAAATACGATGTTTTCACAGATAACTGATTAAATACATTTGTTGCTTCAAATTTTTAAGTTAATCCAAAAGAGTTTTTAGGACATTGTTGTCTAGATGTGTTTGAACCTAGAAGGAATAGCAAACTTTATTTAGTGTAATGTATGTAGAGGACACTCAGCAGCTGTTTACACATCTGGACTCAGGTGCACTAGTTTGGGACACCACAACAAACTTTTTAGGGTGTCAAACACAGGTACTCCAGTGGATACTTGGGGTGTCTCCAGGTGGGAAACTTGTCCAAAAAAGGTAAGTATTCCAGCTTGAGTAATTAAGGGAATAATCATGTCTTCAGCTTGTAATTCTGCCCAAACAGACAATTTCCCCCGCTTCCAAGCAATGTTTATCATTCATATTTGTTGGCTCAAATATCTGTGTGCTACGTATACCTTTTGTTTTATTCTCATAGGGGAACAAAGAATCGGGAAATATCATGTCAACAGGGACCACCCACCTCCTAAAGAAGGGGAACAGAGGTCACCACAAGATGAGGATGTGGAGGAAGGAGAGGTGGTTGAGATTGAGACCGCAACAGGTGAGTGTCTGACACCCCTGATTCAGGTAATAAGACATGTATGCCTGCATATTTAGAATAGATGGTGTGTTTTTTTGATTTTTAGGTGATGGACAGGTGGTGGAAGAACAATCCCATCATTTCACCAGTGACAGTGCCCAAAGGCTAATTCAGGACATCATGTGGTGTAGTCAGGATTTAGACATTATTCGAAAAAAAACTAGGGATATTGAAGTTAAACTTAAGAACATGATTGATGTCCTTGGAAGAATATAATTTTCTCAAAAATTGATTGGGTGACAGATACAACCGGTTAATCGTGAGAATATAGGCTTTCAAAGACCTTAGACCTTATTTTCTTGTCATAGCATCAGGCAGGGGGTCTATTGGGTCTTTGAAGGCGGTGCTGGTTAAATAATTGTGGAAAATTTTGGGTTGGGCCCATCTGAGGTATGGGTGTCCCTTCCTAACAATACGTGGTAAGATCGGAGTATTAATTAGGTTGTATCTGGTAGTACGTAAGTGGTTAATTGTCCCTGAGCCGGTGTCGTTGTGGCTGGGGTCTGTTGATTGGGTGGCAGATACAACCAGTTAATAGTGAGTATGTAGGCCTTCAAAGACCTTAGACTGGGCATATGCTGAGGTTGGTTTATTTGTTATGCATTGACTGTATTATATACATTGAACTTGTTTTCTTGTAAATGTTGTATTTAATGGTTTGTAAATGTGTTGTCTGGTCATTTTGGAAGGGGGGATTGGTCAAGTATTTAATGTTTTATAGATAATCTGAGCCTCTGCATTCTGCAGGTCCCTCAGTCATGCCTCATATATGCAATTGAGCAACTGTAAACACAACATATGTCACTCAATAAGCACTTACAAAACATAAGGAATATCAGTCCCACTTAGCCATACAAAAGTTAATACAGTATCTACATTTATATAAACATTCTGGATAATCGCCCTTCTTGTAATGGGGTTTGGTAGATTGCTCAGTCATGTACATTCATAATGGAAAAACTCTACAGTTTTAGTAAATCAACCCCACAGTGTATTCAGAGAAAGTTGCACAGCTAGACCTCAGTAAGTGCATACCCAGAGACCCTGTGAGCAACTTTCTGAATTTTGATGGATTACAAATAATTAATATTATGGAAAAAGTAGTAAGTTTCTGATTTTGGCACAATACTAGATTTGCTAGATAATATTAGCAGTTCACTGTTTGGTTTTACATATTGTCTGGAATTGCCTTTTCATTAACTTTCTCTTGGTGCCTACACAATAAAGAAAACCAACTAAAGTTTCCGTTAAATGAAAGTTTGCGAAATTTCAACTGAAAAACAAAGAATTCTCAACTGCTTATTATTTGACAGTAACTACATTTAATTTACGTAAAATATAAAGCCGATTCTTCCATTGTGATACATTGTTCTACACCAATGTTGGGCTTATTTAAAAAGTGAGTACAAAATTAAGTGACTAAGGGCAAAGAGCACTAACCTGTACCAGCTAATTGGAATTTATACTTTCCTGAGCTGACAACAATAAACTGTACTCTTGGTTTAAGTAGTGAACTACACAATGTATGTTATCACTGCACTCTGTTCTCAAAAAGGCCTGTATGGTCTGTCTTCAAAATTAAAAAATAATTTTAAAGTGGAAGTAAATTTCTATTGATTGTTTGTACCTATAAGTAAGCATATAACATAAGCCTATAGGTACTGTAAATATCTTCTAAACATGCACTGTTGACGTCATCGGCACATGCACTCTGAAGGAACAGCCACCCGTTCCATTTCTTCAGAGCCCTGTGCCATGACTGGCGGCTCCCGCGTGCATGTGGAGGAGTGACATCACGCGGCTCCGGCCAGTCACACAGCCGGAGTCCCCAGACCCGGAAGGAAGATGGTGAAGATGGATGCGGCCTCCAGTGGTGACAATGAGGGCTTTGTTTGCAGGTAAGTTCCATATAATGTGCTAGTATGCGATGCATACTAGCACATTATGCCTTTACATTGCAAGTCAGGTGCAGAGGCAGCACTTTATTTCCTCTTTAACCACTTGCCGCTCCGCCATATAGCAAAATTACAGCGGCAAAGTGGTTTCCATATCCTGACCAGACGTTATATGATGTCGCCAGGATATTAAGCCGGGGGCACGCATCGCGGCGATCGTTGTTGCGTGTGTCAGTCTGACACACCGCAACACCAATCTAGGTAAAGAGTCTCTGACAGAGACTCTTTACCACGTGATCAGCCGTGTCCAATTTGTACCATCAATTAGTGTACATCAGTGCCACCTATCGGTGCCCATCCATGCCCATCCATGCCACCTATCAGTGCCCATCTGTGCTGTCTATCAGTGCCCATGCGTGCCGCCTATCAGTGCCCATCAATGCCACCTATGTGTACCCATCAGAGCTGCATATAAGGGCCACCTATCAGTGCCCCATCAGTGCCGCCTATTAGTGCCCATCATCAGTGCACCTCATTGGTGCCACCTCATCGGTGTCCATCAGTGCTGCCTCATCAGTGCAGCCCCATCAGTGCCCATCAGTGAAGGAGAAAATGTACTTATTTACAAAGTTTTGTAACAGAAACAAATAAAAACATTTTTTTTTTGAAAATTATCTGTCTTTTTTTTTTATTTGTTTAGCAGAAAATAAAAATCCCAGAGGTGATCAAATACCACCAAAAGAAAGCTCTATTTGTGGGAACAAAATTATAAAAATGTAGTTTGGGTACAGTGTTGTGTGACCGCGCAATTGTCATTCAAAATGCTTCATCGCAGAAAGCCGAAAATTGGTCTGGGCAGGAAAGTGCCCTGTATTAAAGTGGTTAAAGACAGACACGTTAGAATTAGATTTCACAATTTGTATCAGTTTAGAACAACTAGGTAGTACCAGAGCCTAACATGATTGAATATAAACTAAATGGATTGTAAAGATATGCTCTGACAAGACACAGTTGTTGCTAAATCTAAAGCTGATCATACAAACCAGTAGAATTTTTTGAACGTCCATTTGAAATTCTTCCATCTGGTCATTGAGTCTAATCATTTCATTAGAAAGCCCTTAAAATGATAACCAGACCTGCCACTTGAATGGAATCCCAGACATATTAACCCCTCTCCGCCTAAGGGTAAAACAAATCTTAATGCCTAAGCACAATTTTGCAACTTTGACATGTGTTAGTGAACCGTACATATCGTCACAAATACTTCCCGATGGATTATAAGGCGTTTTTTTCAGGACAAATTGGGCTTAAAGTAAAAACCCAAAATCAAAGCCAACATAGTAAAAAAACATTTTTTTTTCAAATTTAGCTATATATTTATTGCTACTACCATAACCTTCCACCAAAGAACAACCCAAAATAAATTCTCCTGCCCCTGACGATCGCAGAGATACCACATACAGTATCTCACAAATGATTACACATTTTTGTAAATATTTTATTATATCTTTTTATGTGACAACACTGAAGAAATTACACTTTGCTACAATGTAAAGTAGTGAGTGTACAGCTTGTATAACTGTGTAAATTTGCTGTCCCCTCAAAATAACTCAACACAAAGCCATTAATGTTTAAACCGCTGGCAACAAAAGTTAGTACACCTCTAAGTGAAAATGTCTATTTTCCCTCCCTGATGTCATGTGACTCATTAGTGTTACAAGGTCTCAGGTGTGAATGGGGAGCAGGTGTGTTAAATGTTGTGTCATCGCTCTCACTCTCTCATACTGGTTACTGGAAGTTCAACATGGCACCTCATGGCAAAGAACTCTCAGAGGATCTGAAAAAAAGAATTGTTGCTCTACATAAAAATGGCCTAGGCTATAAGAAGATTGCCAAGACCCTGAAACTGAGCTCAGCACAGTGGCGAAAATGATACAGCGGTTTAACAGGACAGGTTCCACTCACTATGGTCGACCAAAGAAGTTGAGTGCATGTGCTCAGTATCATATACAGAGGTTGTCTTTGGGAAAAAAACGTATTAGTGCTGTCACTAAGTACTGTCAACTGGCTCCAGGTCACAGCCCCCAGGGTCTCCCAGATCACCCTTACGGTAGGCTACTGGAGGATAGAGAGGAAGCAGCAGACTGGAACAACAAGGGATAGTCAGAAGATAAGTCAAAAGGTCAGGAAAACAAGCAGGCAGGGATAGTCAAAGAACACGCCAAAGGTCGGGATATGAAGCAGACAGAGACAGTCGAGAACAAGCCAAGGTCGGTAAACAGGATCAGACCTAGAGCACATGGCAAGAAGCACACAGGAAGCCAAACACACAATATTTATCAGCAAGGCAGGCTTGGACAGCACGTTGTTAAATTGTGTACCCTGTAGAGGCTAGGGGGGAGCCATGCTGAGGTAAGATTACTTAACCATGCAGATGTGAGAGTGCAGGCTCTAAGGCTGATACACAGACCAGAGATAAGCAGACAGACAGGGCATGCAAGTATTACTACAGATTCATGTCACTAAGGACATGGATTACTGGAACCATGTCCTATGGTCTAAATAACAGTAGGTACTCCCGTGCTAGTAACAAGGGGGGATAGAGACAAAGTTGCTGCAGACACCGTAGGGGTCAAACATTATCCGTGATAAATAAATAGAAAAAAGATTGGTGTTGCGCTCCTTGGAGAATAAAAATTGTGTTCATAAAAAAAGGTTTTGCCAGTACATACAAAATGTAAAATAATATAAAGTGAAAATATAGCAAAATTGCAATAATAAAGTGCAGAAGTGTCACAGTGCAAAATGTGCAAAATAAAAGGGACTACGGAAATCTGGCTAAGATCCGCAATAATAACTAAAGGTAAATTAATAAATATGACACATAAATAAAGTACTAAATTAATAAAATAAATATGTGGCACAAAATGAGAAGGTATAAAATGTCCATATAACCAAAGTGTAAATGGGTGCTAGAGAAACACAAAGGTCCAAAGTGCAAAGTGCAAAGTGATGGTGTTCTATAGGAACATCCAGTGGAGGTTTTCTATAGTAGCAGCAAAAAATTTTCAGTGACTTTCAGTGACGAGTGGCTCTTCAGTGTATGCAACACCCGTGGGTGTGCTAAATCGTTACCTTACTGCTGTAAGGTAAACAGCATTAAAGCTGGCCATACACGGGTCGAATTTTGAAAGATCTTTCTTTCGAAAATCTTATCCAAGAATTTTCGTATGAATTTCGCACCATTAGTGGGCTGCAGCAACGGCCGATTTTCGTGCAGCCATCGAATTTAAAAAATCCAACATGTTGGACATTTTTTTAAAAAACGAACGATTTTCGAACCAATGATGGGAGAATCGTGCGAGAAATGTAATCGAAAAAGAAATGCGCATGTGCAAGAAAAGAAGATTCCCGGAAAGAAAAGAAGATTCCCAGACAAGAAAATTCTTTTCTGTAGGAACATGAGGTGAAATTGAAGGTTTGGTTAGTCGAATTTCGAAATCAATGGTGGCATCATCGAATCACAAAATGCACGAATTTTCTGATTTTCAAAAGAAAGATCTTTCGAAATTCGACCCGTGTATGGCCAGCTTTAGAGCAGATCACTCCAGGGATGATTTTGGGTAGTTCCTGCGCGTTCCTCCTATGGGTCCTCAGTGTATGCATATAGTACCAGCAGATATCGCTCAAATAAACAAAGGTCCGCACATAAGAGAAGGGGGATATACAGAGCCTTCTATGGTGTAGTATTTTGAAACTGATATTTATTTTTTTATTTTTTACTCACATTTTCAGCATAAAACAAATCAATGTAAAAACTAACGCCGGGCTCGTTTCCTAAACTTCACTTCCGGTGTCCGTCTGCCTGTCTTGGGCTCTCGGTGAAACCCTGGTCTCTGTACTGGGAGCGCGCCATGCGTTGCACTGCCAGCACAAAGGGAGATACGCAAATATGCAGCCCCACAAAAAAAAAAGCCCAGTCCTGTGGGGCCGCTTATTTGTTTACGCTCGCTGTGAAGGGGTTAAACAGGTCTCTTTTGTGCCTCGCACATGCGCATTACAAAATGTAGAATCTTTTGTGAATGGAAATCAGATTCATGGTTAGAAATTAATTTATTCACATAAGAAATGAGAAAAACTATGATTGAAAACGACTGGCGATTTGACCCCGCTAACTAAAATGGAGCGAACTTTCCAAAAACTAAATTAGAAAAATAACAATATAGTTCAGTGATTTGACACACTGATTGAAATAGTGTAGCAAACATTGGATGTATTCACACCCGTGCTTTGAGTGCTCAATGCATGGTTCTATTGGTGGTACTTGTAGTGCCAGCCAACACTCTGTAGTGCACGGCAATGCACATACCATACATGGAGGTGTGCTGCATTGCAAAGACTGTACCCCCTTCATGACCAGGGCATTTTCTTGCTATTCAGCACTGCTTATTTTACCTGCCAATTGTGTTGTCATGCAACACTGTACCCAAATTTAATTTATATACATTTTTGTCACACAAATAGAGCTTTCTTTGGTGGTTCTTTATTTTTTTTATTACTGTATATACTCGAATATGTCGACCCGAATATAAGCCGAGGCACCTAATTTTACCACAAAAAAACTGGGAAAACTTATTGACTCTAGTATAAGCCTAGGATGAGAAATGCGCAGCTACTGTAAGTGGAAAGGAGGGTCAACAATGCCCATTTGCAGCCTCACTGTGCCCATTTGCAGCCATAGGTCCCCCGAACTTCAAACTTACAGAGGGTCCTGAAATTACATTGCTGCAGATGGACACAGTTGACCGAATTTGGGGCCTCGTATCTTGGGGCCACTTGGTGCTAGGAACCCCAATTTGGTGTGCAAACCCAGTGGAAATAGAATTACAACATATCCAAAGATGGGGTTCCTATCACCAACTGGCCCCAAGATACGGGGCCCCAAATTCGGTTCAGAAAATGTCAAGCACTTTTCTGCAGCAGAGAATGACATTTTCCGAACCGAATTTGGGGCCCTGTATCTCGGGGCCACTTGGTTCTAGGAACCCCATCTTTGGATATGTTGTAATTCGGGTCGGAAAATGTAATTTTCTGTGGCAGAAAAGTGCTTGACTCCAGTATAAGCCGAGGGGGGCATTTTCAGCACAAAAAAAATGTGCTAAAAAAACTTGGCTTATACTCGAGTATATACGGTATATAAACAAAAAAAAACAAAAAAAATAAAAAAATCCATATCCAATAAAAAATAAAATGTCTTCATAAATTTAGGCCAATTTATTCTGCTACATGTCTTTGGTAAAACAAGTTACAAAAAGTGTATATTGATTGGTTGATACTGTATATACTGGAATTTTTTTATTACTAATAATGGCAGTGATCACTGACTTATAGTGGGCCTGTGATAGTTCAGTGGGCAATCTAACACTGCGTGGGCCTGACTAGATGACACTGACTTCACCAGTGACGACAATACAGTGATAATACTATACACTGTCACTGTACTAATGACACTGGCTGGGAAGAGGTTAACATCTAGGGGCAATCAAGGGGTTAACTGTGTATCTAACAATGTGTAATGTGTGTGCAGCTTTTACCAATCAATAGGATTGTTTTTTCTCCATGCTTTGCAGGGATCAATGCTCCGTGGACAGAGCCCTGTGTTGTTATTAAACACAGGGCTCTGTACTGTGATTCACTAAGCCAATTAGCAGGTCCCAACCATAAATTATTGCCCAAGACTTGCTGACCGAATTATGCTGTCCCAAATCACAGCACAGATGGGGCTTGTGCTGGAAATGCCAGCTCACGTACATGTGCGTGATCCGGCACAGAGCAACTGCCATGTCACAGTATTTTTGCTATGGGGCGGTCCGCTAGTGGTTAAAGACACTGTAAACCTTCTTACATGATTACCTGTACCTTGTGTTTTCCCCCTGTATATGATTCATATTGATCATGTAGTTTCATGGTGTAATTTGTTGCTTTGTACACACAGCTATATTAGAATAAGCCTGGGTTCACACTGTATCACACTGCGGAAATCGGCACAATTCCAGCACCGTTTCCCGCAGGCAGTTCACACTGCCCTCTGCGAACCACTGCAGGTGTCAATACAATGTTAATGACACCCCAAATCGGTTCACAGATCGCAGTGCGAACTGTGAATTCGGACACGAATCGGATCACATGGGTGAGAACAGACTGTGGCTAAAGATTTCCTCGTGGGTGCTGGCCCCCGGCTCACCACCATCAACCTTGTGAACAAGCATGAATTATCTGTGTAAAACCGGTCTGCCAATGTTCCTGTAACGTCCTGTCTACGTCCTTTGGCACCTTGACAATAAAGTAACTATTCTACAGAAGTTCTTCCTTCCATGGTGTGCGGCCAATCTTCTTTTTTGTCAATAACACTGCACTCCACAGTTTATTGCATGAATTCTGTCTGTACTGTAGTGTAAGAACTGAAACTTTCTGTGAAGAAAACTACATATCCCACAATCTCTGGGTCTCTTGGTCTAGCACTGGTGCAGATGCAGTAATTAGATCTGACGCATCCACAAACAGGTAGATTTTTTATTACATTAACACTCCCACATTTGTGATGTGCATGCATAGCATGATCAAGAAAAGGAAGTTGTTTTGTCCCTAGGGACAGGCTAGTTGAATGAATACATTGACATAAGGGAATGGATCACCAATGATACCACAAACTGCTGCCGCAACATGTGAGCCCATTGTTACAAGGCAAAAACACAGCACTGAATATAATACACTAATACATAGTTACAACAACAAAATCATTTGAAAGTGCACAATGCCTTTAACTAACATAATGCACTTTAACATTGGACATAAGAGAACACTGAAATGTGAATCTGCCCTAAAGCAGAGGGTTGAATAGAAAAAAGAAATCACAGATTCCCACATCCACACAAACAAGGTGGATGCAGGGATCTACCATGACAGTCTATTGTATACTGATAGTGGGGACTGGGGACCCCCCCCCCCCCCTATCAAAATACACTGACCAGTGCTGCAGCCATTGGTTGCAAGCACTAATTGAATACTGGTTTTCCAGCAGGATGTTAGACTGGCTTATGTTGAACAGACAGAGATTCACACATACCCAAATCCTGCTGAACTAGACAAAATTCAGTACATGTGTGGGCGAGGCCTACTTGCCCTGCATGTGGGGATACCTTTCTCTCATGTGCATGCTCATAAATGCCCAGGAGCAGGTGGAGCCACATTCATGTGAAAGTCAAATATTATGGTGGTACCCTGGCTTAGAGATGAGCCATACACTGTGTGCATTAGTTAAATGTACAAAGTTCCTCTGTGAAATGTGCTGTCCCATGTTACTACACATCCTTGCTTGATGTATGTTGCAATTAGGAGGGACACTGCCGAGCCCGTGCCCTCTCCACCAATACAGCATATGGGACCTCATGCGTGCTCTAACTTAACTCCTTCACTCTCCTGAAACACAAGGCTAAGTAAGTGGGCTCTCCATACCTTGGGTTCCATCCCTGTTACTTTGAAGGTACCGACCACTAGGGAGGAAGCCAGATCACTTACCCCCTTGCTACCGGAGGACCTGTCACCTACACCAGGTACCACGCTTCATGAGTGGCTGCTATACACTTCCCACCAGTATTTGGCTACCCGTGGTAACTGTTCTCTAGCTCCAACTCTCTTCCTGAGTTGACCTTTTGTAGTGGCCTTGTTTCATACACCATTTGTGCGTTAAAGGCCCTGTTCTTCTGATACTCCATGTGTTACCATGCACCTCTTTAAATAACTTCAGACCAGGCTTAGAACATTTTGAAAGACTTTACTGAGAACTCTCTTGCGTGGCAATATCTATACAAATAAAATACAGTTCCAACCCTAACTGACTAAGCTAAGACTGCCCAGGTGTACATTAATCAGGTATTTATACGCAATACCAGTGCACTAGAACCACCCTTATTGAAAAACAAATAAACTCAGCAACTGGAAACAATCTGCCCCCCTCAGCAGAAAGAAATCAACTGTACATTCATAATTTTGGGGGGGCTCGGGCAGGCCCCTCCAGGTCCGCACTCACCCTACGGCAGAGCCCTCCAGCTGTCACGGCTCCCCTGGTCCCCGGTGCCGTGGTTTCTGTCTTCAGCAGGCCTTCTTTCTGGGTTTTGGGTCTTCTGGTCCTGATTAGCCGGAAAGCCGCTGGTATTCACTGGTATTGCAGGGTGGGAGGGCTTGGGGCACAATGCTCTGTGCCCCGAGGACAATATAAAACTGGCCAATTGGGGCCTCAGGATGTGGTCATGTGCATGTGAGGGGGTGACGGACCTGGTAGAGACTTGTTGGTCCGGCCCCCGGCACAGTGCACGCCACACAGATGGTGCAGGCTGGGGGGGGGGGGGGCACAGTTCCTTAATAAGGTGCAAGTCCATAACTGGTATCCTCCAAAGCTGGCAGATTCTTCCAGTGTTCTGTGGGACTACATGGCGCAGCAGTCCCTTCTCGGTATTCCATGTGTGGCTCTCTCCTGGGACCTGGCCTTCCCCCTATTTAAATATGCACAGGGAATGAAGGCAGGGCCCAAAAAGCCCAGGAAAAGAATACAGACCCAATTAACCCCTTCTCAGCCAATTAAACTTACTAAAAACAAAATCATCTTCGTAGGCACCTGTTTACAAGTGTGCACCCAGCTTTATGCTATGTACATAGATGCTTCGTATATACGACATCCAGGGCCTGGCTCTCACTATAGCGAAGGGATCATTGAAAACAATGTATATCTAATATTTTGTGTACTAGTAATAAAACACATACTTTTAAAATATTATTTTAACTTTTTTGTATACTTCTTATTTTTAATGTATACATTTGTCATTATTTAGGAGTTAATTAATTGGGTTTTTCTGAGAATGTTCAAGCTATATAAGAAATCATGTAGATTGGTTTATCTTTGAAACATCATTAAATAAAAAAATCAATTGATTACGAACGCTGACTATTATCAGGTCTATAGCTTTGTAAAACATGGAGTCATTTGGTGAGGAAATGGTTTGTAGATGAAGTCCATTATACATGTGTATAATTGCTTTTTTTTTTTTATTGCAGTTATGATGGCAGCTTACTATAATATACAACCAAGTGAAGAAATGGAGCAGCCTGTACAGTAAAATTAATTTCTTGTTTTACAAAATCTATTGACATTATGTAACTTACTGTGAAAAATAATGTACTGTATACTGGCTATACTTTAGGATTTAACATATAAGCAATGATTTCTGCGAGTATAGTAAATTTAAAGTAGGAACCTACTCTAGATTTAGGGTACGAATCTTGATCAGGTTTTATTGTTGTCTGTGTCCCCATTCCATCCATTTCTGTTATTTTAAGGCCTCATGTACACTGCTGCTGGTAAACGGACGTTCAGAGGCAATTGTCCGTTTTTTAGCTGCCCCTGAACTCATCCAATGTTATCTTATGTGTGTATGTGTATGTACACAGGTTTGTTTAATGTCGTTTTTAGGCAGTTGAGTTTAAAGGCCTTCTTTGGAAAGCAAAAAAATTAGTTCAGACGCTGAGTTTAGAGGCATTTCAAGCGCCAAACACTTCTAAACGCGGTAACTCGCGTTTAGCCGCGTTTCGTTTACAGCCATTTTTCATTTTTGGCTATTTTGAAAAAAAGAAATAAATAAAACATTTTTTTTTCAAACCCTTCTAAACGCAAACGCGGCATGTAAACGTATGTGTATGTGTCAGACAGAAAAAAAAATACTATATCTGGTAGTATTAAATTCCAAAAGATCAGCACAGTCGATATTTAAAGTGTAAGTTCACCTTTTCAGAAGAAAATGAAAAGGTTAACTAACACGTTACACCCTGCCCACCCACTGTAGTTACTTCTGTGACCGATGAGCTGTCAGTGCCCATGCAGCCTGTGCAGCAGTCTGTGGTTTGAAATCCCCGCTCTTCTCCTGCTTCTCTGTGCAGTGCTTCTAGGACAGATCAGATGTTCCGTACATCCCAGTGCAGGGTGTCCCACTGATGTCTATTGGGACAGGTATGTATGTCCTTAAACTCACACTGCCTGTATTCAGCGACATGCACTCAATGGGACTGCCTGCACGGGGCTGCATAGAACACCTGTGCAGGTAAAGGTAAACACAGCCCTGTACTAGCATACGGTATAGTACGCCCCGTGTGAATGTGGCCTTACCAGTCCTTAGATGTGGTGGTTGCATTCGTTTAATTTTCATGCTAAGAACATTTTCAGTTTAGAAAATACCTGTTGATCCTGCCAGAAATGCAGTGTCCTTGTAACTTTCTATGAACTTAATAGAAAGCACTAAGATGATTATCTTTAGGCTTAATTCACATGGGCACGAGACCGTACAATTTAAATCGCTTACTTCCATACTTGAGAGACGCAGCTGGCTGAGCTGTGGTTTTAATATCCATGGCCATCCACCTAAACTGTAAAATATGAACCGGACAGGTCTGTGCACATGCCCATCTTTAACTCAGGGTGCAGCGTTGGTTAGACGCCACCACCTGTCAAACTCACTCATTGAGCTCAATGGGGTCATGCAGCAACCACGTGCAATGTAGTGCAGCATTATAGGGTTGAATCAGGTGGTGAGGAGGTGACATAATACCTCTTTGCCTATTGTCAAATGCCCACTGAAAAGGGATTGAAATGCAAATCCGCACTCCACCACGAGTGTGAAACAGCCCTCGCAGAGGAATGTGAAAGAGTGCATTTGTTCTAGCTTTAATAAGGCCCCTTTCACACTGAGGCGCTTTGCAGGCGCTAAAGTTCTAAAAATAGTGCCTGCAAAGCGCCTTTAAACAGCCGCTGCTGTGTCTCCAGTGTGAAAGCCCGAGGGCTTTCACACTGGAGCGGTGCGCTTGCAGGACGCTGAAAAATGTCATGCAAGCCGCATCTTTGGATCGCTGTACAAGCTCCTAAAACGCCCCCTCCCATTGAAAACAATGGGGCAACCCTTTTTCGGCTGCTCACAGGGGGTAAAACCGCCCCGCTAGCAGCCAAAAAGCGCCGCTAAAACAACGGTAAATCGGCGCTAAATATAGCGTCGCTTTACCACCAGCGCGCCCAGCGCCTCAGTCTGCAAGTAGCCTAACTACATCCCCTCAGATGACCTCACTCAGACTCGCATTGCAGAGGGAAAGAAGGAGGTATGTGTGTATGTATTTGTGTGTGTCAAACTAGCTCTATTACTAAGAGCTAATTACTGAGTGTGCTGGGTCTACCTCTAGTGCCCATAGGCAGCACTGAATGGCCTAGTGATTAACACTTCTGCCTGGCAGCACTAGGGTCGTCGGCAGCGGGGGCCCATCCATTAAGGGCTCCCGGGTGCCCCCACCTCTCTCCTCGCCACCCAGTGCCGATCCAGACCTCCCTGGGGCCCTAAGCAAAATTCTGCTAAGGGGCCCTCTACTTGACCCGTGATGCCGTGAGCTATGTAAACCATTTGCCATTGCCACACAGTCACACCTGACACTTCAGTGCTCCCAAAACAATCCTCCCTCCTTTAAACAAAACAGTCAAAGAATAAGTACAACAATATAGAACATAATGAGGTCCCCAGAGAGCCCCCCTTACATCAGGGTCCTCAGAGAGCCCCCTTACATCAGGGTCCTCAGAGAGCCCCTCCTTACATTAGTGTCCCCAGAAACCCCCCCTTGCAGAGGTTCCCCTGTACCTGGCTGGTGGAGGTGGGAGGCGGCGATCGGCAGCTATATGGTGTTCACAGGCAGGGGGATCTCCCTGGGGCTAGTAGTTCTATCTCCGAATGTATACAGCGGAGAGGGGAGGGGCCTCTGACCCAGGCATCAGCAACAGTGTTCAAGCAGAGTGAAAGTGAAACTGATACCTGCCTGGGTCAGAGGCCCCTCCCTTCTCTTCTCCACTGTATACACTGAGAATACTACAAACCCCAGGGAGATCCCGCCGCCCACTCAGGCACCATAGAGCTGCCGATCGCCGCCTTCCACCTCCTTACACCTCTCCTCACTGCACACTAAACGGCCAGCCAGAGGTGCAGGGGGGGATGCTGGGTCTTGGGGGCCCCCCCACAGCGGCGGGGCCCTAAGCAGCTTGCATAGTGTGCCTATAGGGCCGATCGGCTCTGTCGCCACCCCCTATATGCATAATGGATAGATTCATGCATAGCATGAATCTATCCACGGCCGCTGCGGCCACCCCCATTCATGTGTCCGGCCCCTTTCAGGGTTTTTTTTATTGAAGCACCTGATTAGAGCCAAAGGCTCTAATAGGCTTCAAAAAAAGGATGGGCTCAGGTCGCAGAAGGCCGGAGCCCATTCAGGTGTGGTACAACAGCGAATGTATATTCGATGTTGAAACACTGATCCTCAATCCGGCCAATCAGAAGTGGGTGTGAGACCCGTTTTCCGATTGGCCGAAAAGAGAAGACTACTGACTGGCCGACGTGATGACCCGTGGAGAGCAAGAGAACGGGAGGCCACCAGTGATGCGGTAAGTGCTACCAACCTGCCACCACTGGTCGTCAGTTTGAAAGTGTGGGTTTCCTTCCACACTGCAAAGACTTCCTGGTAAGGTAAATAGTAGTGATGGGCTCAGGCATGTTCGGGTCGAGCCAGCCAAGAAGCCGGAACTGCACACCGCCAATCATAGGCAGTGTGTGTTTGTGCAGCTGCAGGTTGGGAAATGCTGCACTGCCTATGATTGGTGGTGTCCAGTGAATGTGAGTTGCATTCCTCCCAACTGTCCCTGATTTGGAGCAAAGTTCCTCTGTCCCTCATTCCTTCTCATTTGTCCCTCATTTTGGTCTGATCTATATAGTTGTATATAAAATGCACTTTTTATCTATCAAAAAGTGTTTCCCAGTGCTAAACCTTTCATCTGATTTCTAAATTGCTGCATTTGTAAATTCCAAAAGCCAATATGAAGGAATAGTAGTGATAAAAAAAATCACTTGTGGATTTAACCAATCTTGTTTTTTTGTACAATTCTCCTTATAGGGGGCATGGCAAGGGGTGTGTCCTATTCCTGCCTACTTTTGCTGATAGGTGTCCCTCATTCCCATCTCAAAAGGTTGGGAGGTATGGAGTTGGGGACCTTAGAGTATAAGCTCCTTGAAGGCAGGGACTGATGTGAATGCATAATAAATGCGTAAATTGACAGTGCTATATAAGTACCTGTAATAAATAAAATACAAATATTAGACACTGCTGTAAGAGGAAAGTTGGGGTAAAATTGAGGTTGTTACTACAATATCTGGCTGACTGCATGTCTAGTTTTGTGACTTCAAAAGGGCATGAAAAAATATATTTCTTGTGACCATTTGTTACACAATCTGTACTGAAATACTCATTGAGGCACTTAGTAATTACCCTTTGGCTAGTTTTACAGTAGCAGTGAATCGCCTTTCAGAGGCATTTGAAAAGCAATGAAAAGTCAATATGTTGCCTCCTCACTGCCTTTTTTTTAGCCCTGTAAATGCTGCTTCACCATGCTGTAACCACATGCATTACATACAGTTACAAAGTGGTTGTGGTGCAGCCCCATTTGCATGAATGGTTTGCATTCTGCAGTGGTGATTGGGGGGGGGGGGGGGATTGTGGCTCAACCACTTTTTTTTACCACCAACCACAAGTGTAAAAGGGCCCTTAGGCCAGGATAGAGGTGTTACAAATACACGTGGTCAGCACAGTTTCCATTGTAGTTTGGAACATGCTCCATGGAATGTGTGTATTGCTGATACAGAAAAAAATGGCATCTTGTGTCATAGGTAATGTAATCCATATTATTACAAAATGTCATGCAAAGCCACAGCCGTTTGCAGCTTCCTTGGCACCTTGGTTTGCATATAGCTAAGCACCCATACTTCTACATGTTACAAACCTACATTTAGTTGCAGGTGTCTGGGCCATTCAGTCTGCACTACAGTCCATTTAACATGGTTTCCTATGGAACACGTTCTGTAGTGCAAATCTGCAAAATGCAAAAAGCACTAAAAATGCATAGGTGTGAATCAGGCCTTAGGCTCGATTCACATCTATGCATTTTGCTTTTGAGCGTTTTTGCAGTGCTTTTTGCGGCGCTTGCAGCGTTTTTAGACACGCGGTTTTACTGCGATTTTGCCGCGTTTTGCATTTTTTCTTTTACATTTTTTTTTTACACTGTGGTTGCTTAGCAACCAGCTATATACAGTGTAAAAAAAAAAAAACGCAAAGCGCAAATCGCGGTAAAAACGCAGTACTTGCGTTTTGGATGCGGGTCCATTGACTCCTATTACTTGCAAAATGCTGCATTTTGCATGAAAAAAAGTCCCTGACCCTTTCCAAAAATGCAGAGGCACAAAAATGCATGTTAAAAAATTTCCCTGCATTTCTGCAAAATGCAAAATGCATCAAAAAACGCATTAGTGTGAATCAAGCCTAAGGCCTGATTCACACCTATGCATTTTTAGTGCATTTTGCAGATTTGCTCTACAGAACGCGTTCCATTGGAAACCATGTCAAATGGACTTTGCAAATCTGCAAAAAGCATAAAAAATGCATAGGCGTGAATCAGGCCTAAGTGTCTTATAACTCTGGTAACCAGGACCAAATTAGGGAACAGTATGTAACAGGTAATATGCCATACTTAATTTTTGGTAGTATTTTTTTAATGAATAATTCTTCATAAGAAGCAGCCACAATTAAATGAAAGAATGAGAAATCTTCTGGCCAGTCAACATCCCTGTGATGAAATTATGAAGCTTTCTTGTGGTTTAATGAAAAATCCCTGGAAATTGTAACATGTTAGACGCTAAACTGTTCTCCATGTAATTGCAACATGGATTTCTAACACAGCTTTGTATTTGAATGCAGAATCTCCACGCTGAGATACGGATGAAGATAAATCACACTTATGTGCAGCCTGCTGACAGCCGTTAAACCCGTTACAATCACTGCAGCCATCAAGGGAGCGTCAGCTTTTATCTCACTAAATGCAAAATTGTCCCAGCAACTAGTAATATTGTGGGGGCAATTATTGCACTTGTTTCTTCCATAAATCCCAGCAAGCGGTAAGTAAATTCTGTTGACGAAATGTAATAAAGCAAAGTGTGTTTCAAATATGACTGGTCCCTGGGGTATCGGGAGCCAAGCCTTCCCCTCTCTTATTGTATGTTGCAGACTCACAGAGATAATAATGTTTGCTTTTATCTGTCAGAAATCAATATTTCAAACATTGGATAAAAGAAGAAATTGAACTGGGAATAGTCCGAAGTGCTCTAAAAACTACAAAGAGCAATTATCAAAAAGCACTTAGCCTACTTAATAGGGTACACATAAAAATGCCTAAATTAATGTCAGAGAGGTATAATGAGAACTTCTTTTTTTTGTGTTTTTTGATCAGATTGCAATGTAATTTTAGAGTGCGATAGTCAGTCAATACCATAGGCAATATTTGTGAATCCCAGGGGAGCACGGCTTGCAGGAAATAAAACTGGGCGTGAAATGGGTTCATTATTCAATGTATTGATAGGGAAATTTAGATTTAATGTGTGTAATATTTTTTAGTAGTAAAACAAAATAGAAATCATAAGTTATACTAGCATAAGATTATTGAAAATTAAAGAAAAACTCAAGGCAATCCCATATTTATTACCTGGCTCTGCACTGTAATATCTACACACATTTTTAATTTGCAAATATTTCAAGCAAATACATTTTTAAAGTGCATTTCTACTTTTGCAGGCAAACTGGGATAACGCCTATTTTATATTTGTTACATGTCCCCATTCACAGAGCATATAGGAAATATTTAACCACTTAAGGACAGAGCCTCTTTCTGAGATTTGTTACAAGTTAAAAAAAAAATTTTTTTGCTAGAAAATTCATTAGAACCCCCAAACACTATAATTTTTTTTCTAACACCCCAGAGAATAAAATGGCGGTCGTTGCAATACGTTCTGTCACACCGTATTTGCACAGCAGTCTTACAAGCGCACTTTTTTTGGAAGAAATACACTTTTTTTAATTCAAAAATAAAACAGCAGTAACGTTAGCGCAATTTTTTTTTCTTTTAATATTATGAAAGATAATGTTACGCTGAGTAAATTGATACCCAGCATGTCACGCTTTAAAATTGTGCCCGCTTGTGGAATGGTGACAAACTTTTACTCTTAACCGGTTCCCGACTGGCCCCTGTAGATATACGTCGGCAGAATGGAACGGCTGGGCAAAGTAGCGTACCCGTGCATTACTTTGAATTTCAAAAGCTCCGTGACCGTGCCCGCGGGTCCCGCAGACTCGATCGCCATGGGAATACCCGCGATTGTGTCACCGAGCTCAAGAATGGGGAGATGCCAATGTAAACAGCATCTCCCCGTTCTGACTAGTGACAGCATACTGATCGTCTGCTCCCTGTCATCAGGAGCAGCGATCAGTGTAGTGTCACACACAGCCACGCCCCCAGACAGTTAGAAACACGCCCCTAGGAACACTTAACCCCTCCCCGACCCCTAGTGGTTAACCCCTTCACTGCCAGTGACATTTTTACAGTTATCAATACCTTTTTTTTTAGCATTGATCGCTGTATTAATGCCAATGGTCCCAAAAATGTGTCAAAATTGTCCGATGTGTCCGCCATAATGTCGCAGTCACGATAAAAATTGCTGATCAACGTACACTTATGAGTGTAAAGTGACTAATGGTGCATAAAGTGCAGAAAGGTATTCAATCAATAACTACAGTAAAATCACATATAAAAATAGCTTGGTAGTGGTGCTATTCAAATATAAGGTGACCAGTGTGCTGCTACAAATAAAATTCCTAAAAATTCATAATATGCAAATAAGTGCGGATAAAGTCGCATAAAATTCCATAAAGTGACCAGTGTGTTGCTTTAGATAAAGGGGTTCAACATATGCAGATAAATACGGATAAATTCACATAAAATGCCATAAAATCGCATATAATCGCATAAAATTCCAAAAGTCGCATAAAATTCCAAGAAATCGCATATATTCACATAAAATTGTATATAATCACATGGAATCATATAAAATCGCATAAAAACGCACAATAAAAGCGTTAGCGTAAAGGAAGTGAAAATAAGTGACAGATATATAAAAAACGGAGGTGTAGGTCCGTGAGGTCAGTCCTATCTCAGCTTGACCTAAAGTGCGGTATATAGTGACTTCAGTGTCATAAAGACACATTTACAAGTGAATCAAGGGTGATATTGCTGGTGCATCGATATTTGATTCTCCAAGGGGGTGGTGCATTCGGTGGTCTAGTGGTTTTCTCCTGGATAGAGTATAGGTGTCCCCTTACCTTACCGCTGTAAGGTAACAACGTTTACATATTTTTTGGCTCCAGGCGGGCCTCTGCTTCTCCCTGGTGGTGTCCCCCCAATAGGATTCTCTTATTTGGGTCCTGGTCCTAAGAGGTCCTGGTCCTAGTGGGTGTCCTCTCTGTAAAAGGGTCCCTCTGCTACCTGGTGCTGATAAGTGTACCTCACAGGGTAGGGTAGGGTAGAGAAGAATGCTCGATAGTGTAGTAGTTTTATAGGTAAATGTTTATTTGCAAAGTATACAGAATAAAACTCACATTTGTTAGTAGTAGGTATGCATGTAAAAAACGAGCACCGAGCTCGTACCTCACTTCCGGTATCTCAGTGTCTTGCGTTTTTTTTTTTTTTTTACCAAAGATATGTAGAAGAATACGTATCGGCCTAAACTGAGGGAAAAAATTTTTTTTTATACATTTTTGGGGGATATTTATTATAGCAAAAAGTAAAAAATAATGCGTTTTCTTCAAAATTGTCGCTCTTTTTTTGTTTTATAGCGCAAAAAATAAAAACCGCAGGGGGGATCAAATACCACCAAAAGAAAGCTCTATTTGTGGGAAAAAAAAGGACATTAATTTTGTTTGGGAGCCATGACGCACAACCGCGCAATTGTCAGTTAAAGCGACGCAGTACCGAATCGCAAAAATGTACAAAAATATGCTAAATATATATACTCGCGCTAATGGTGTGTATGTGAAAAAAGGAAGCAGCAGCTATACACAAAGTGCCGATTACTTGAAAAACTTATAAATATAAAATATAGTGCTCACAACCATTAAAGTATAAAAAAAACATGTGTGAACAAACACAATCAAAAAATTGGCAAAATAAAGTCCAAACATAAATATCAAAGTGACTCTAGGTGCTTCAATCCGAAGGGAACAAAACGTGCAGGAATATTGCAGATGTATTCAGGTGCAAGACACTGCCTCATGTATACCCACTCACCAGATCGTGATGACCCCCAGCTTTTCAGTCTGGTGGGTCGCTTTAAGCTTTATAATGGTGTCCAGGGCCAATGGAGAAGTCAAATCTTCAGATCCAATGATTTTAAAATGAAGTTGCTCAGCAAAACGAACGGATACCCAAAAGTGAGGAAATAAATGGAACTAATAGTGAAGTACCGTTTAACCGCTTCCCGACCGCCTCATGTACATATACGTGTGCAGAATGGCATGGGCTCGTATCGAGGAGTCATTAACATAGCATAAAAATACTGACACAATTGTTTCCTTATAACAAAACTTTATTGTTGTTTTTTTTTAAAACTGGCCCTGGTGTTGGTCAAGGGGTAACCTTAAATCAAATAATAATTAGCCATTTCGGCTATAACCCAACAAAATTCAACTTTTTGTTTCATTACACAGCGTCCATCCAGACAAAGCTGGATGACAATCCCCCACTAACCAACACCATGACTATGATGAATATAGCTGCATAAACAAAAAACCGGGAGGGGGGGTGGGAGTCCCGGTCCTGTGTGAGAGAGGGGGAACGGCCGGATGGTCCCTTCTTTAAATGTCCCGGTTTTCGCGGGCTTTCCGCTCACCCGCTGCATCCACCAATCAGGTACTGTTGCTATCCGGCCGGAGCCAATAGTAACCTGTAGGAACAAAACAGCATTCCCCTCATATTCCCCCATGTTCGCCCTGCATACTGCACGGCTTGCCATGGGCTCGTATCGAGGAGTCATTAACATAGCATAAAATACTGACACAATTGTTTCCTTATAACAAAACTTTATTGTTGGTTTTTTTAAAACTGGCCCTGGTGTTGGTCAAGGGGTAACCTTAAATCAAATAATAATTAGCCATTTCGGCTATAACCCAACAAAATTCAACTTTTTGTTTCATTACACAGCGTCCATCCAGACAAAGCTGGATGACAATCCCCACCGACCGAGGTCAGGAGCGACACTCCTGATTGAGGTCCCCCCAACACCATAGCACTCTCAATCAGGGCCTGCAGGCCCACATTGAAAATATCCAGGCCTATAGCAGACAGATGGACCTGATCCTGTCTGAATAAGCCCGGGAAGAAACCCTCCAGCTCCAGATGGCGAAAGGACACACCCCCTAATGAAACTATCAGATTATGAATGGTTCGATTCAGCCGCCTCCTAATCTTATCTACGTAGAATAGGTTTCCGCAAGGGGACCAAAGCAGACGTGGGATCATCTCTGAAAAAGCCAAGACAGCACCTGGGAATAATAGTTTAAAATCAAAAAGATCTTTCTTGATTTCACAGAGCAGCTCCCACGTTCTGACTTTACCCACGTCGTTGGCCCCCAAGTGAATGACTAGAACTTTAGGCGGCGGCCATATGGAAGCCAAATAAATGAGGTGACCTCTGAGGTTACGCCATCTTAAACCCCTAACGCCTGACCAAAAAACTGTGAATAGCGTCTCGTCCAAACCCAAATTGGAAGTGTACACCCTGGAAGAAGCTTGCTTACCAGCCCAAAAAATGTAGGAGTGGCCTACGATCCAAATCGCATCAGTATGAGGATCTGAAATAAAATCATAATGTTAACAGTTCTGGGCGAACATAAATTTTATATCTATCACTAGCCCATCTACCGACCCGTTTTTGACTCTCAGGTGGGAAACCCAACAAATTAGCCGCAGTGGCGGCCCCAACCCTAAAGGAGTGGGATGAAAATTTAAAACATGACATGTTAAGTCGTTTAAAACAAGAAGAAAGGACAGCTGAAAACTGGAATCTGGTTAGCGGGGACCGATCCTGGTGGATAAAAAAGGAACCCTCCCCCGGGGGGCGTGCTGACAAAAATTCTGAAACAAGCAACACTGGACATATACTCGGCTCCGGAGAACCTGACAGAGGGATCCACAAGCCGTTACCCAGTCTAAAAGTTTTAGATCTACAAATGAACAACCGCAGGCTATCAGGACCAACTATCACATGTTTAAATAATAAAAATGAAGATGATGACCGATTACGAGCCGTAAACTCCCCAATCCTTAGAGCACCAAAGAAAGCAATTGAAAATGCTGCCCTAAAAAGAATAACCTCAAATTTCGAGATACAGACCACTTCCAGAATTGCTAACAGCTTAATTAATAGATCCGCCGAAATTGGACGGCGATCATCTTTAGCAGGTACCGAATTGCGGAAACCCTTGAGAATTTGCCTCACTTGAAAGAACGAAGTAAGAGCTGGGCGGTCTGAAAATTTTAGAAAAAAGGAAACTCCCGCTACTATTTTGCTAACTGAAGCCGGACTCATACCCAAATCTATCAGTGAGGATACGAAAGCCAGTGAGACATATCCATTCACCTCCAGTACCTTGACACCATTATGGGAGCAGAAAGAACACCATCTGGACCATGCCAAACCATATTCCTGCCACGTCTTCGGCGCCAGCGAGTTCCGGAGGTGAGCAGCCATCAGTCCCAAATCAATCCCCATAGGAAATCTGGGCAAACTGTACCCGTCCGATCCGCCGCAGGAGCCAATTCCCGAAAACGCTGGAACTGCGAACGAGACAAAGCGTCAGCTATATCATTCTGCCAACCGGGTAAGTAGCTTGCCTTCAGCCAGATATTAAAACGGAAGCAATGTAAAACCAAAAATCTAAGGAGCTTAACCACCATTTCTGATTTAGATGACAGCATATTTATAGCAAATAGAACGCCTTTGCTATCCGTATGCACCAATACCCTACGATTCATAAAAAATTCCTTCCATATTACAACAGACACCACTACAGGGAAAAGTTCCAGGAGAACTATATTCCTTAGAACTTCTTCATGTAGCCAGCTGATGTGCCATTTTGAAGCACACCACTTACCGTCCAGAAAGGCCCCAAAACCTGACGAACCCGCCGCATCCGTAAAGAAATTTAATTGAAAATCTTTCGTAAGAGATTGTTGCCACACCGTAGCCCCATTAAAATTAGAAAGGAAGGAATCCCAAACCTTCAAGTCCTCCTTTATACTTGCTGACAAGTGAATGTGCGAATATGGAGACTTCAAACCACTTGTAGCCAAAGCAAAACGCCTTGAAAAGATTCTAGCGACTGGAATAACCCTAGCTGCGAATGCAAAAAGTCCCAACAGGGACTGGGCTTCCTTCAACAAAACTTTCCGTTTCGCCAAAAATACCGAAATCAACAATCTCATCCGACGCAATTTCTCCTCAGGCAATCTAAACTCCATTCGCTCGGAGTCGATCGTGATACCCAGGAATTCAATTGTAGAAGATGGAAGGACCGTCTTCTCATGCGCGATGGGGATACCGAAAGAGGCGCATGCTAGAAAAAATGTGTCCAGCGACTTGTAACATACCCGGGAGTCCACTGGGCCAATGAACAAAAAATCGTCAAGATAGTGCAAAAACCCCCCTTCCGGCAGGCATTGTGCCACTACCCAATGTAAAAATGTAGAAAAAGCCTCGAAATAAAAACATGATAGCGAAAAACCCATTGGCAGACATTTGTCAAAATAAAAACGATTCCTGAAATGAAAACCCAGAGAATTAAAACCCTGCGGATGCACGGGCAGCAGCCGAAAGGCAGATTTAATATCCGCCTTTGCTAGCAATGCTCCCTGCCCGAACTGCCGCAACAGCAATAATGCTTCATCAAATGATGCATACGACACAGGGGGCAAAACCCCTGCGACCTCATCATTTAAAGAGCAATCCTCTGGATAGGATAAGTGATGAATTAGCCGGAAACTCCCCTGCTCTTTTTTGGGTACAACACCCAAGGGAGATATACGGAAATTCTCAAAAGGAGGTTGATCGAAAGGGCCCGCTACCCTGCCCTCCGAAACCTCTTTATCAATTTTTTCCTGAACAATGTCCGGGTGCAGCCTGGCCGAGCGCAAATTCTCAACCAGGACGCACCCAGCACCTGAAAAACAAGGAACCAGAAAACCATATGAAAAACCCTCAATTAGCAGCTGAGCCATCGTGCGGTCTGGGTAGTGCTCTAGCCAAGGCTGCATGCTTGACAATCTCACTGGCGTCCTGGCCCTTTCCACCAGACTCCCTAGGTGCTGCTGAAACAGGAGCCGCTGACGACTTCCGAAAACACCTACTCGCTGGATGGGCACCATTGCAGAAGGAGCACTCGTGCTTATACCTGCAATTTGCAAAAAATTTACATTGCCCTTCATTGAAGGCGAAACAGCAACCTTTACGAAAACTATTCTGCGAGGGCACTGCCCGGGTCGAAAATTGAGGCTTCTGCGGCAGCATTAAATTCAGCCACAAACCCACATCTTTGCAACCCCATTGTAATGTCGGGTGAACAGCCAATTTTTGCCTAAAGTTCTCATCATATGTAAACCATGCTACGCCCCCAAAGTGGCGAAAAGCCTCCGCAATTATGTCCACATGTTGGAAAAGCCCTGAACATTTCTCAGGAAAACGTTCCCCCAGCACGGCCGCATAAATGCAAAAGGCCTGCAACCAGTTCTGAAAAGTTCTTGGGACTGACCTCCTGCGATCCTCTTCAGACCTATCCTCTGACCGTTTATCATTTTTAGACAAGAATTCTTTGGAAGCAGGCAATAAAGACAATAAATCAATAAATTCACCTTTCCAAATCTTATCCTTGACAGCATCTGATAAGTGAAAACCCAATGGAGAAATGTCGCATGGCATGGGAAGCCTAAAAGCCGACTCAGATGTCCGCGGCGCAGCAAGCGCCTGACTCATGTGCCTGCCTGTTTGAGGCAGCACCCCTGTATCAGATGCTGACCGCGTATCCGACAATTGACGCCATACAGGGCTAATCACATCCACTCTCCCGCCACCACTGGCTTGCTGCATAGCACCACCTAAGCGTGCCCTCTCAAAAGCAGCGTTATTACTATCATCCAGAAAAGCACCAGAATACTGTGCACCATTAGTTCCTTTTTTAACTCCACCATAAGCAGTGTTCTGCACCATAGCACCAGACAGCTGTGCCCCTTTAACTCCATTGTCTGTTCTAGAATTAGGGAAAGCACCAGATATGTGTGCACCTGAGTGTTCGTTTAAACCAGAATTATTTTCTTGCAGAGGGAAAGCACCATACATATGTGCTCCTGTATGTATATTTACGCCCGCACCCTCTGTGCGCAACCCATGCAAAGCATATAAATCCTCCTCTGCCTCTTCTACCCTAGTACCACCAGTGTGTACCCCTTTAATATCCTTTACTAAGCTAGATAAGGAAGTCATTAATAAATGCAAATCATTAGCAGGTATGTTGTAGCATGTCTCACCACTAGGCGAACTCCTCTCTCTCAGGCTGCTGGAAGCTGCTGGCTGACCGCACTTCTCCTGGATAGAGGTGGCATTCGTGGGAGGAATGCTGCTGGCTCTCCCCTTCTTCCTAGGAACAGGTGAAGCAGAGGACTTTGCCTTCTTCTTAAGCCTCTGTGGCTGCTGGCGCGGACTGCGCATCACTTCTGTGGGCTCCTCCATCTTTGTCTCCATGAGACCGGCGGCCATGCTAGGGGACGGACCAGGCGGGGCAGCGTTCGGACCAGGCGGGGCAGCGTTCGGACCGGCCTCCAGGCACTGTAGCAACCACTCCTCCCCTCCTGAGCTCTCCGCCTTCTCAATCAAACGGCGAAGTAGGCATTCTCGTTCTCCCGCACCGCTCTCCATCCTGACAGCTCTGCAGAAGTCCCGGTCCTGTGTGAGAGAGGGGGAACGGCCGGATGGTCCCTTCTTTAAATGTCCCGGTTTTCGCGGGCTTTCCGCTCACCCGCTGCATCCACCAATCAGGTACTGTTGCTATCCGGCCGGAGCCAATAGTAACCTGTAGGAACAAAACAGCATTCCCCTCATATTCCCCCATGTTCGCCCTGCATACTGCACGGCTTGCCATGGGCAGGCAGAATCACGTACCTGTACGTGATCCTTTAAATGCCTGCCCGTGGGTCGCGTGCGCGCCGCCAGCAGCGCGCACGCGACCCGGTCGGGAGCTCAGTGACCCCGGCCGCGGGACCAGCGGACCCGATCGCCGCTGTTGTCCTGCGATCGGGTCACGGAGCTGAAGAACGGGGAGAGGTATGTGTAAACAAACCTCTCCCCGTGCTTCCTACACTGCCTGTCATTGATCGGCTGTTCCCGGTCATCGGGAAAGCCGATCAATGACGTCAGACGTCAGCTCCGCCCCCTAATGTAAAAAAACACACACACGTCACAGCCCATAACCCCTCCCCTCCCCCTAGTGGTTAACCCCTTCACCACAACTGTCATTTATACAGGAATCAATGCATTTAAATAGCATTGATTGCTTTATAAATGACAATGGTCCCAAAAATGTGTCAAAAATGTCCGATGTGTCCGCCATAATGTCGCAGTCACAATACAAATCGCTGATCGCCGCCATTACTAGTAAAAAAAAAAAAATTAATAAAAATGCTATAAAACTATCCCCTATTTTGTAAACGCTATAACTTTTGCGCAAACCAATCAATAATCGCTAATTGCGATTTTTTTTACCAAAAATATGTAGAAGAATACGAATACGTAAACTGAGGAAAAAAAAAATGTTTTTTATATATTTTTTGGGGATATTTATTATAGCAAAAAGCAAAAAATATTGCATTGTTTTCAAAATTGTCGCTCTATTTTTGTTTATAGCGCAAAACATAAAAACCGCAGGGGCGATCAAATACCACCAAAAGAAAGCTCTATTTGTGGGAAAAAAAGGACGCCAATTTTGTTTGGGAGCCACGTCGCACGACCGCGCAATTGTCAGTTAAAGCGACGCAGTGCCGAATCGCAAAAAGGGGCCTGGTCCTTTGGCTGCCAATTGGTCCGGGGCTGAAGTGGTTAAAAATGGTTTAATGGAAAAGGGAATGGGTACTTACAAAAAGTACGATCAAAACAAGCATCAAACATGGAGTTGATAGTGTAAAAACGCTGTTCATGGCGTGCGTTCCACGAGACCGGAAGTGACGTCAGTAATACTGGAAATTGCGTCAACGGGGCGTTTTTACACTATCAACTCCATGTTTGATGCTTGTTTTGATCATACTTTTTGTAAGTACCCATTCCCTTTTCCATTAAACCATTTTTAAACGGTACTTCACTATTAGTTCCATTTCTTTTCTCACTTTTGGGTATCCGTTCGTTTTGCTGAGCAACTTCATTTAAAAATCATTGGATCTGAAGATTTGACTACTCCATTGGCCCTGGACACCATTATAAAGCTTAAAGCGACCCACTAGACTGAAAAGCTGGGGGTCATCACGATCTGGTGAGTGGGGATACATGAGGGGGTGTCTTGCACCTGAATCGCAAAAAATGCTCTGGTCAAGAAGGGGGTAAATCCTTCTGGAGCTGAAGTGGTTAAAAATCTTCAATGGCAAAGTTTAAAAAATTCTACAGGTTGCATGTTTTGAGTTACAGAAGAGGTCTAGGGCTAAAGTTATTGCTCACGCTATAACGATCGTGGCGATACCTGACATGTGTGGTTTGAACACCATTTTCATATGCGGACGCTACTCACGTATGCATTCGCTTCTGCACGTAAGCTCATAAATAAGAGATCTGGTCAAAAAGACCTCAGATCTCATATTTACACTAAAATGCAATAAAAAATAAATAAAATTGTCATTTAAATTTTTTTTTTTAAAATGTCCCTTTAAGAGCTATAGTCAGAAGTGACATTTTGACGTCGCTTCCGCCCTGCAATGTCATGGAGACGGGTGGGGGCCATCTTCCCCTCACTCGTCTCCATGCTCAGCCAGGAGATGGACTGGATCGCCTCCGCCGATGCCGACGGCTCCGGCAGGCGGCGGAGGGCACCGGAGTGTGGCGGGAGGGGGGGCCCTCTCCTGCCCCCGATAAAAGTGATCTTGCGGAATCCGCCGCAGAGACCACTTTTATCTTGTAGCCGCCCGCCGAATACGAGGATACCACGGTTATGGCAGCTAGGTGCTGCCATAACAACGATATCTGTCCTCAAAGTTAGGACGTATATCGGCGTGCGCTGGTAAGCAAGTGGTTAAAAAATGTAACTCCCCTTTTTAGATGCTCTATTTGGGATTGGCAACGCCGACTTTGCAGCACCGCACTAATTCCCAAAAGTAGTTCCTGCGCTACTTCAGCTGAACTCGCACAATTTCAAACCTGCCTTCAGTGTGAACGAGGGCTAAGAGAGACTTTTTACTGGAAGTAGTGAACAGGTGAGCTCATTTTCTAAGGCCCCTTTCACACTGAGGCACTTTGCAGGCGCTAAAGTGCTAAAAATAGCGCCTGCAAAGCGCCCTAAAAGAGCCACTCAGTGCACTCCAATGTGAAAGTCCTGAGGGCTTTCACATTGGAGCGGTGCGGCTTGCAGGACGGTGAAAAAAGTCCTGCAAGCCGCATCTTTGAAGCACTGTAGGAGTGGTGTATTTACCATTCCTAAAGCGCCCCTTCCCATTGAAAACAATGGGGCAGCGCTCCAAACCCGCCTGCAGCAGCGCTTTGCGGGCGGTTATAACCCTTTTTCGGCCACTAGCAGGGGTTAAAACTGCCCGCAAGCGGCCGAAAAGCGCCGCTAAAACGACGGTAAAGCACCGCTAAATATAGCGCCGCTTTACCGCCAGCGCGCCCAGAGCCCTTAGTGTGAAAGTAGCCTAATGCCCCGTACACACGGTCGGAAATTTTGACGGAAAATGTCCGATCGGACCATGTTGTCAGAAAATCCGACCTTGTGTGGGCTCCATCGGATTTTTTGGAAAATCGGAAAATCTGAAAATTTGAGATCCTGCTCTCAAATTTTCCGACAACAAAATCCGATCAGACTTTTTCCGATCATGTGTAGAGAGTTCCGACGGACAAAGTGCCACACATGCTCAGATCAAATTAGGAGACCAAACCTATTGGCTACTAGCCTCTACGTAGTTCAGTCGTACGCAATAAACATCACCACGTTCAGAATGATCGGATTTTCCGACAACTTTATCCGACCATGTGTATGCAACACCAGTGTATGCAACACCGACGGATTTTGTGGTCGGAATTTTCGTGTGTACGGGGCATTAGAGTGGTGAAAGGAGCACTGCCAACAAAGATTTTTTTTCCCTTTGTTTAGAAGAAATTTTTATGAACTATGTATACACATTTTTCGATCTGGTTAGAAAATCTGGAGCACTTTGATATTGCTATATGACCTTTATTATATACAATACTGTGCAAAAGATTTAGGCAGGTGTGAATGAATGCTCTAAAATAAGAATGCTTTCAAAAATATATATTTTAAATGTTTATTTTTTATCAATTTACAAAATGGAAGGTGAGCGAACAGAAGAAAAATCTCAATAATATCAACATTTCATGAGAGCAACCGGCATCAATTCATCTAGGTACACTTGCACACAGTTTCTGAAGGAACTTAGCAGGTAGGTTGTTCTAAAGATCTTGTAGAACTAACCACAGATCTTCTGTGGATGTAGGCTGCCTCAAATCCTTCTGTTTCTTTATGTAATCCCAGACAGACTCAATGGTATTGAGATCAGGGCTCTGTGGGGGCCAAACCATCACTTCCAGGACTCCTTGTTCTACTTTATGCTGACGATAGTTTTTAATGACATTGGTGTAAGTTTGGGGTCATTGCCCTGATGCAAAATAAATTTGGGGTCAATCACATGCCTCCCTGTTAATAAGGCATGGATAAGTATCTCCCAGTATTTCTCAGCATTGAGGACACCATTAACCGGTTCACGACCGCCCCATAGCAGATTTATTGCTACAGGGTGACCGCTCTGCGCATAATCGCATATGTGTACATGATTCTGCACTTCTGGGTTTTGTGTGTGAGCGGACAGAATGACAGTCTCTAAACAAGGCAGACTGTCATTCTGTGAGCACAGAAGACATGGATCCTGTGTTTCTGTGAAGAAGAAACACTGATCCACGTCTTCCACTAGTAAAAGCACCTCCCCCACAGTTAGTAAAGCACTCCCTAGGAACATATTTAACCCTTTGATCACCCCTGATGTTAACCTCTTCCCTGCCAGTGTCATTAGTACAGTGACTGTGCATATTTTTTAGCATTGATCACTGTATCACTGCTAACTGGTCCCCAAAAAAGTGTCAGTTAGATGTCCGATTTGTCAGCCGCAATATTGCTGTCCTGCTATAAGTCACTGATCGCTGCCATTACTAGTAAAAAAAAAATATCCCATAGTTTGTAGACGCTGTAACTTTTGCGCAAACCAATATATGCTTATTGGAATTTTTTTTTTTAACCAAAAATACCGTATATACTCGAATATAAGCCGAGATTTTCAGCCCATTTTTTAGGGCTGAAAGTCTACCCCTCGGCTTATATTCGAGTCACTGCCGTCTGCCTACATGAACAGCTTGTCATGCAGACAGACGGCAGTTTTAAAAAGCCGCGCCGCCTCCTCCCGCCTGTCCGTGATAGGCGGACACTAATTTTCCCAGCAGTGCAGTGTTCCGCCTATCACGGATGCCCTGTCATTCTCATCTCATGGACGAGGATGAGAGGGCGTCCGTGATAGGCGGAACACTGCGCACTGACTGCTGGGAAAACAGCGCTCCTCCTATCACGGACGAGGACGAGGAGGAGGCGCGGCTTTTTAATTTTGCAATGGCGGGGACCGAGCGGAGAGCGGCGAGCGGGGACCGAGGACCGGAGAGCGAGGACCGGAGAGCGGGGACCGAGGACCGGAGAGCGAGGACCGGAGAGCGAGGACCGGAGAGCGAGGACCGGAGAGCGGGGACCGAGGACCGGAGAGCGAGGACCGGAGAGCGGGGACCGAGGACCGGAGAGCGGGGACCGAAGATCGGCACAGGTAGGCTGTAATGGGGACACGGGGGGGGGGGGTCTGTACAGGGGACAGGCAGCTGCAGATGGGCATTGCTGGCCCTCTTTTCCACTTACAGTAGCTGCTGCATTTTGTACCCTCGGCTTATACACGGGTCAATGCAGGTTTCCCATTTTTTTGTGGTGAATTAGGGGTCTCGGCTTATACTCGGGACGGCCTATAGTCGAGTATATACGGTATGTAGCAGAATATATATTGGCCTATACTAATGAAGAAATTCGATTTTTTTTTTTATTTATTTTTTTTTATTGGATGCGTTTCAGAGCAGAAAGTAAAAAATATTGTTTTTTTTTTCAAAATTGTCAGTCGTTCTTTGTTTCTAGCACAAAAAATAAAAACCACAGAGGTGATCAAATACCACCAAAGAAAGCTCTTTTTGTGGGGGAAAAAAAGGACATCATTTTCTTTTTGGGGGGTAAAGTGTTGCATGACCGCACAATTGTCAGTTACAACACCGCAGTGCCGTATCGCAAAAAAAAGTGCCTGGTCATTAAGGGGAGTAAACCTTACGGAGCTGAAGTGGTTAATCCTGACCAAATCTCCAACTCCATTTGCAGAAATGTAGCAACAAACTTTCAAGGAACCTCCACAATGCTTCACTGTTGCTTGCAGACACTCACTATATGTGCTTAAAGTGGAGGGCCACCCTGAAAAACAAAACTAGATAAAAATGTTAATACAAATTTAAAATGGCTGTTGCTAGGCAGATCGTCCTAATCTGCCTCTTCCTGTTCCTCGGAGCTGTTCTCCTAGCGCCGCCTTCTAGTGAATGGGGCGCGGTGTGTTATGGGAACTATGTCCCACAACACATTGCGTTCCCCATTCACAAAGCGCCGCGCGACGACTCGTGCATGCGCAGTAGGCCGCGCGACTCCTCACGCATGCACAGTAGGAAACGGGCAGCGGCCGCTGCCTGTTTCCCTTACTGAGGATGGCGGCGCTGGGACCGGAGTGCCGAGGGACATCTCGGCCTCCACGACTGACATTGCGGGCGCCCTGGGAGGGTAAGTGTACTTATTAAAAGTCAGCAGCTACTTTTTTTTTAGCTGCTGACTTTTAAAAAAATATATATTTTTTACCTGAAACACCGCTTTAAGAAATGGCAAGTACAATATTTTAACAGCCAATGTTATCAGTATTTTTTATTCTAGTCTCGTACACTAATATTTCAACCAGCATTGTCATTAATGTATTTCATTCTTTCAATATTTGTATTACATTTTATATTTAGCACAGGCAGAGAAACATTAACATAGCTCCCAACTGTCCCTGATTTCGAGGGACTGTCCCTGATTTGGAGCAATGTCCCTCTGTCCCTCATTCCTCCTCATTTGTCCCTCATTTTGCTCTGATCTATATAGTTGTATATAAAATGCACTTTTTATCTTTCAAAAAGTGTTTTCCCAGTGCTAAACCTTCCATCCAAATTCTAAATTGCTGCATTTGTAACTTTTTAAATCCAAAATAAAGGAATAGTAGTGGTAAAAAAAAAAGCTCTTGTGGATTTAATTAACCTTTTTTTTGGTTAATTCTCCTTTAAGGGGGTGTGGCAGGGGGCGTGTCCTGTGCCTACATACGTTTGCTAGTAGGTGTCCCTCATTCCCATCTCAAAATGTTGGGAGGTATGCATTAATGTCTGATATATCTTCTGTAAGAGGTTTAACCATGATTTACTATAGTTCTTAAGTGGAAGGCCCAAGCAGAATAGGCAGGGAGACTGTGGCATCTGAAGAAGAAAGAGAGAGTGTTACAACTGGGGGAAGTGTTTGACCATTGTGCCTCAGTGAGTTTAAGTTGGAATCAGCCAGGACCTTTTGTCGTATTAGAGACAGACCCAAAAGAAGAGAAGACCTCTTCCACTTCACAAATAGAATATGCACTTCAGGGTTTGACAGGAGCCTGGTAGTTCTGTATACTAGATTTCAAGAGTGGATAGCATCAGATCCCTTTGCATCTAGAAGACAAAGAGAGGATCACCTTTATATGTCCACCAGGTTTCTATATGAGTTTAAAAAAATGCCTCAAGGGTTGTCTGGCGCCTCTGTGAGTTTCCAGAGACTGATGGAGCAAACAGTGGGTGATGTGAACCTGATAAAAGTGTACACAGATGACATGATCGTCTTTAAAAAAAATCTGGAGGAGCACGAGCAAAGTTAAGAGAAAGTGTTGAGACAACTGCAAGAAGTGGAGCTGAAACCGTTTTTGGAAGTGCCCGTTCTGCCGGCTCTCTGGTCCCTACCTGGAGCATGTATTATCTGTTGAAGAAGTAGCTATGGACCCCAAGACGTTGGAAGCTGAAGCCACTTGGACAAGACCCAGCAGTGTGGCCGAGTTGAGGTTGTTTCTGGAGTTCTGCTCCTATTATCCAAGGTTTGTAGTGGGCTTCATTAAGATAGCACAACCCTTTATACTTTTTTTATTTTTAGGAATGATAAAGAGGAAAAAGAAGAAAAGAGGGAGAGGAACACATTCTAAAGTCATCCGACGAACCAATCTAAACCAAGTTAAAGGACCTGGAAAGTCTTGGGAGCTGATACAAGAAGAGTGGTCTGACCAATATAAACAGGCCTTCTGGCACTTAAAGGTGAGTCTAATTCCTGTCCCTGTCTTAGCCTATGCTAGTCCTGCTTGGCCATATGAACTACATTTGCATGTGCGTAGAGAAGGACTTGGCAGAGTTTCCAGAAGACCGTCCAATGCTGCTTCAGAGGAATAGTTTACTTGACTGACACTAGAGCGAATGCAAGCCTTATGTCAGAGAACTGAGTATTGAGTTTATAGGATAACAGGAGCTGAGACCATACTGCTATTGAAGTCCTCAAGCTCTACTGCGACTTTACGTAAGTGAAAGATGAATGTCTTGTTTTATCAATGTTTATCAGCGTTAGAGCGTTTTTCAATGTTTATCAGCGTTGGAGCGTTTTTAACCCACTAGTTTTGTGTTTTTTTTTTGTTTTTTTTTGTTTTTTTTTACTGCTCAAAAACGCCACTGCACAAAACTGCTGATAACAGCCTATGTGTGCATGGACACATAGGATAACATGATGGGGAGTTTAATGACTGTAGAAAAAAACATCTACAGCCAAAAACAGCTGCTGTAAAAACAAAAAAAAAAACGTCCAGTGTGCATGAGGCCTAAAAGCTCTTGAACATTACAAACTGCTTCTGCTGACAGAATCTCAAGAGTTTGCCAAGTGGATCCATAGTGGAATCAGCTACAACTCTGCATTATCCTGATATACAGAAGAGCCCCTGTTTATGATCTTAAAGAAAATTGTCAACGGTTACTTCCCGAAGAATACAGGAGTACAATGTATGCGTCCTTACATGACAGTAGAAAGAAAGAGGTAGCACAGCGCCGCTCTAAGAGTAGTATGTCAGTTAAAATTTATATAGCTTTAATCTTGGTTAAAAAGTTTTCACTCACATTTGAGTAGTTAAAAGCAGGCATATAGCGGTTTCTTTGTGTGTGTGGTCATCCTTAGTTGTCCTCCGGTTCTTCCTGCTGGGCTGTGGTAAGGAGTCAGACCCCGGTCGCCTCTGGTGGTTCCCGTGGCAAACAGAACAAACAGTGTCATCTTGGACCAGTGGTACCCTCTGTCAGAGACACATCTGAAAACAGAGATTCAAGTGACATATTAAACCTCTCAGGAGAGTGATATATGATTCTAGAGGAAACAGTTTAAGATCACCATCATCACAGTAGGTAGACATGGGGGTTGATTTACTAAAGGTAACTTGGAACTTGGAAGTGCAGTCACTTTAGATCTGAGGGGAAGCTCTGAAATAAGGGGGAGCTCTGCTGATTTTATCATCCAATCATGTACAAGCAAAATTGTTTTTATTTTCCTAGCATGTCCCCCTCATATTTACAGTGACTGCACTTCCAAGTGCACTTGTAGTGCAAAGTGGATTTGCCTTTAGTAAATCAACCGTATGGTGATGCACAAGTGCATCAAACCACTGTAGTCATATTCCCTGCTCGAACGGGATGGGCGAGCGGTTGGAACCGAGCATGAGTTCGGGCCGAACATTGGCTGTTCAGAAGTTCTTTGAACAACCAAATTTATAGGGTCGTTCAACCGTTTGTGTGGCCCGCCGAACGACCACAATGCACTGCGCCGCCGCACAGTGCATTGAAAGCCCTGATTGGCTGAAGCAATGAAAGCTTCGCCCAATCAGGGCACAGAGCACTGTCAAAGCCATGATTGAACGCTGTCAGGATGACTGTATCCAATTATGGCTCATTGCTCTTAATCCCGCCCAACACTATAAAAGTATTCTTTCTATAGCGGCCATTTGTAGTGTGATAGTGGCGTGGAGAGAGATAGAACAGATAGTGTGCTATTCTGATTCTATTGTCAGTAGCATATCAGTTAAGTGTACATCTAGGGATAGTTCAGTATGAGTGTAGTGCGACCATTCGTCTTTACATTAGTGTGAATGTAGGGATACTTCAGTCATTGTGTGTGTGTAGTGCGCCCACCATTCAGCTTTACATTAGTATGAATGTAAGGATAGTTCCGTCAGTGTTAGTGTAGTGAAAGTTTAACAGAGTGTCAGGTCACCTGAGACCAGGTGACAGGTGCACTCTGTAGGAGTCGGAAGTGCACCACTAGGTAGTGGACCTTAGGACTGACTGCTGCGGATTGTACCCAGGGAGATATAGGACACAGGTATACTGGATCACTAACACAGATCCCAGTGGGAGCTAGAGCATAGATTCCCCAGGGCGCGGAGTCTACTGCCCCGTACACACGGTCGGAAATTCCGACCACAAAATCCGTCAAATTTTTTCCGATGGATTTTGTCCGACACTGGTGTTGCATACACACGGTCTGACAAAGTTGTCGGAAAATCCGATCATCCTGAACGTGGTGACGTTCGTTGCATACGACGGGACTACGTAGAGGCTAGTAGCCAATAGCTTTGGTTTTGTAATGTGATCTGAGCATGCGTGGCACTTTGTCCGTCAGAATTCGCTACACACGATCGGAAAAAGTCTGATAGGACTTTGTTGTCGGAAAATTTGAGAGCAGGATCTCAAACTTTTTCCATCAGAAATTCCGATGGAAAAAGTCAGATGGAGCCCACACACGGTCGGAATTTCCGAAAACATGGTCCGATAGGACATTTTCCGTCGGACAATCCAACCGTGTGTACGGGGCATTAGAGCCAGCAGGTGTTCGCCAGAGCCTCTAGTGGCGAGGCTGGACTTCGCTGCAGTCTGGCTCCAGGTCGCCGCCCATAGGGTCTCACAGCTCATGCTCACCGTAGACTACAGGAGAAGGAAGCAGCAGGCTGAAACGACAAGGATAGTAAGGGGATAATGCAGAGGTCAGGGCAACTAGCAGACAGGAACAACAGAGTATACGCCAAAGGTTCAGGGTCACAGGCAGACAGGGATGGTCGGGGACATGCCAAAGGGTCAAGGTCACAAGCAGACAGGAATCGTTGAGAACACGCCAAGGTCCGTAACAGAGCCAAACATAGCGCACACGGCAAGCAGGAAACAGGAAGCACAATGGTTGATCAGCACCACTGGCTTGCAGTGCACAGGTTAATATAGGGTTCCCTGATAGGGCCTGGGGTGGAGCCATGACTAGAGGAGAGGTTATAAAAACCACCAGGTGAGAGTGGCTGGCCTCTTAGTCTGAACACATGAGGAGAAGTAAGCAAACAGGGAAAGATTACTGCATAACCATGACACAGAGTTTTTTTTCCTGTGTGTTACTGTAAGTTTAACACAGTATATTATAGTGTATCCGTGGAGTGTTTCTTTGTCCTGAAATGAAAAAGTGCACCAAACACCACTTTCCATCCACAAGCATTTACACATCTTTATTACATTTTGTTAATAAGCTCCCCCCATCATGTCTGGGGGGACAGCAAGGAGAGGCAGACATTCCCATGGCAATGTAAGGGGGCCAGCAGCGTATATGTCCACAGGCAAAGGTGGACGTGATAATTTCTCAGGCAGGGCATCATTTCCTCTGTTTACTGATGTTGCCTGTGCTATCCAGCCCCAGCATGCAGAAGAGGTGGTGGACTGGCTTACTAAACCGTCCTCATCCTCCATCACCCAAGCGGAGACTAGTGCGCAGTCCCCTTTAGCTGCCAGAGTGGCAAAACCTGCCTCCTTGTCCACAGCTATTCCTGCCATAGCCCCAGTATCAGAAATGGAGGAGTTAGCAGAGTTATTTGAACACAGAATCAGCCACTTGCTCCTTGACGATGCACAGCCATTACTCGATTCAGATGTTGGCTCTGACTCTGAGGTTGAGGAAGGCAGGAACATAGCCGCAGCATATTGCCAAGTTGTCTCCAGTGGTAATGAGGATGGAGGAGATGATGATGATGAGGTCACTGACTCAACTTGGGTGCCGGATAGAGCAGAGGAGGAAAGTGAGGGTGAGGCATAACCCCCAACAAGGCAGCCATCATGGAACAGTAGAGAGCAGCCACCCCATTCCAACACATTGTGGAGCTGTTATCTCCTGGCCCACTTTCCCCAGCTCAGCTGTCTGGGCCTTTTTTAGTACATGTGCAAGCTGATCGCACTGTTGTTATTTGCAAGCTTTGTATCAAGGGTGGCAAAAACACCAACCAGTTGGGTACCACATGCTTGACAAGCCTCCACTGACAGGGATGATGGTATAGCGCAGGGTGACCCAGGTCCTTGAAGCACATCTGCCAGCAGCACACCACCAGCTGTAGACTATAGCCAGCAAATTTCTCTGCCCTATCTGCTGCAGTGGAAAAAAAATACAGTCCCTGCCACCCACATGCCCAGCGTCTAAATTCAAGCTTGCCAAAGCTGCTAGCAAAGTCCACATAACTGCTGACACGTATTCCAGCAAGCATGGGCAGGGACGATATATTTTGTTCACAGCACATTGGGAAGCTCTGCTTGCATGTCAGAAGGATGCAGAACAGGGCTCAGTGCTGCAGCTTGTTGTGCCCCCATGTCTCCATAAAGATGGTGATGATGCCAGATTCGTCAGCTCTACCTCCTTCATGCCCTCCTCTGCTTAATTGTCCTATAAACCTCAAGTACCCCCTAAGCGTTCAAAGGTCTATTTAATGAGTAAGGCAAAAAGGTGCCATGCAGTGCTTCAGCTGGTGTGTCTTTGGGACAGGGACCACACCTGAGCAGAAATTCTTGCAGCTTTGCAGGGACAGGCCTAGAGGTGGTTCACGCCATGCCAGCTGGAGCCAGGAATGGTGGTGTGTGGTAATGGCACAAAGCGCCTGTTTGCCCTTAGACAGGGAAAGTTGACACATTTGCCATACCTGGCACACGTCCTCAATTCGGTAGTGCAGTGCTTCCTAAAGAGGTACCCAGGGTTGGGAGATCTGCTAAAGCAGGCCAGAAGAGTCTGTAGCCAATTTAGGCGGTCACACACAGCCAGTGCTCAGTTGGCTGAAATTCAGCGGGAATTCCACCTGCCCTTAAACCGCCTGATTTGTGACATGCCCACCAGGTGGAACTCAAATTTGGAAATGCTGCAGCAGCTGCACATGCAGCAGAGGGCCGTAAATGAGTACCTGTGTGAGTATGGCACAACGACAGGTTCAGGCCGGATTTGCTTTTTTTCCCCATGCCAATGGCTGGTCATAAAGGATGCATGCACTGTACTGTCACCATTTGAGGAGCCCGCAAGGATGGTGAGCCGTGACAATGCATGCATCAGTGACACAATCTGTTGTGTTCCTGCTGGAGCAGACACTGTGTGGCATTATGGACAGGGCACTCGAGGCAGAGCAGCAGGACGAAGAGGAGGACTTCCTTTCCTCTTAAGGCCCACTTTATGCAGACACCATTGTTCCTATGCCACAAAACACACAAGAGGAGAGAGAGAAGGAGGAGGAGGAGGATTCTGGCAGTTTCGGAGCCATTGAAGCAGAGGAAGACATACGTCAAACAGTAAGAGATGGTTTTCCATCCTGGGAACTCTTGCGAGTTGTACGTAGCTGGGAGGATGCAGTTCTAGATAATATATTCCTCAGTGACCCAGAGGAGTCTGCTTCTCATGCCTCCGCCAATTTGCGGTGCATGGGCTCCCTCATGCTTCAAAGCCTGCGAAAGGACACAAGAATATGTAGCGAAAAGGAAAAGGATCACTATTGTTTATTTTATATATATATATATATATATATATATATATATATATATATATAAAATCAATAAAGTTTTTATTGCAAGAGAATAGCAGTTGTACAATTATACAAAGGATAATAACATGTGTACAGATACTTATTTGCGATATAAGTTTAGTAATGAATATATAAAATCACTGGAGTAGTTGTTAGGTAATAATCACTGTGAAGTAGATTGATATTGCAAATGATAGATAGTTAATAAAATATGACCTATCGTCAACGTTAAATCTTGGGTTGTATATCATCTGATTATTAGCTCAAGGTTATTTAAAGCGGAAGTAAACCCATCGATTTAACAGTTTAAAAAAAAAAGGCATGCCGGGAATGCTAACTGCACATTGGCTGTGCTCTCAACCAAACAGTCAAACCATCCAATGGCTGGTGTCATAACGGATCACATGTGCAGCACCGTGGCAGTTGAAGATTAAACAGAGGCAAAGATGGCAGCTTCCTTGGCTGAAAACGATAGGAGGGTTTACTTCCACTTTAATCATTATACAATCTATGCATGTATATGCTACATAGAGTGGTATAGAAAAGGTAAGAAGATCGAAAGAGGATGAAGGAAGGTAAGTAGGAAATAGACAGAAGTCTAAAGCCCCATACACACGCTCGGATTATCCGCGGACCAGGTCGGTCGGATCATGTCCGTCGTACTTTGTCCGATGTTGGTGTTGCGTACACACGGTCGGACAACGTTGTCGGAATTTCCGGTCTGCAAGAACGTCGTGACGTAAGTCATCTTCCACGAGACTAGAAAAGGGAAGTTCAGCACCACGTCAGGCACCCGTTGGGCTCCTTCTGCTGATCCTGTGTTTATCGCGAGTTAGTCGAAGTTTGGGGACTTACGATTCGCGCTTCTCAGTTTTCTGACTCAGATCGTTACTGCTCTTCAGTTTGTGCTTGTTGTGCGTATCTGTTTATTAGTGCGTGTAGTCAGTTCGCATTTGTTGGTCATTGCGGCCTATATGTTGATATAGGACGCTTTGATTTTCACTGCTTATTGTCTGCTCGTTTCTGGTATTCATTTCGTTCTTTCAGGCCTTGCTGTTTATTGGTGCTTTCTGTTTGTCCGTTCTGACCAGCCGACCGTTTGTGAGCGATGTTTCCCGTACGTACTCGTCGCCGAGTTCGTGCTGTACGCGGAATTGGTGTCGGGCTTTTAGCTTTGACCCAAGACCCGTCCATGAACAGAGTGACGAGGAGTATGTGGACCAAGAATTGGTTGCTTCAGCGTGATCAGTTCTCGCACATGCCTTTGCTTCGTGAGATCCGGGAGAATAATCCTGATGATTTCAGGAACTTTCTCCGGATGACGGACCCCTTTTTTCACAGTCTTTTGGCTTTGCTGACCCCTTTTATCAGCCAGCAGGATACCTGCACGAGACAAGCCATCACTCCGGAGCAGAGGCTTGTTGCCACGTTGAGGTACTTGGCGACAGGGAGAAGCCTTCAGGATTTGAAGTTCTCTTCAGGTATCTCTCCCCAGGCCCTGGGAATCATTATTCCAGAGACCTGTTCTGCCATCATCCAGGTCCTGCAGGAGGACTATATTAAGGTAACATTTCTACTTTACTATTCCCTTCTATGTATGCTCTGTTTGCTAAAGACTTGTATTTTTGACCTCCTTCCCTAATTACCATGATTGCAATATGCTCTAATATGCTGTGCCACTTTTCTCCTTCATGCATTTTTCCCTTCACTTACCTCCCCAGCATGCTCTTCTGGCCCAATAGACACCAATGTATTTTGTCTGCTGCATAGTATTGTTTTCCCCCAAACACCCCCTAAAATATGCACAAATGTTTGCTGTGTGTTTAACTTCATGTAGAGCCCCTTTTTTTTCCCTTTTTTTTGGGGGGGGGGGGGGGCAAACTCATTAGGAACCCCCTCCCCCAACTGCTCTGTCAGATGGTACCAATCCTCTATCTGCTGGCTTTCCCAAGGTCAATACACACTATATACCTACCTCTTTATAGTGGGCATCTTTAGTGATGAATTATGCAAAGCATGTAGTGCAAGGGGCTGGCTCCATACTTTCCTTTTCATCTTTTTTTGTGTTCTTTCACTCCTATTAGCTTGCTAGGTAATTTCAGAATGTCACAATGTGCTTTCCTTTTTTTTTTTGGGGGGGGGGGGGGTTGAAATGTTATTTTATCTTTCCTGTGGGCTGCCAATAGTGTTAAGTAAGGAGGGTCTGGCCAAACTAGCACACATTATTGAGCCATTTGGCAATCAATGAAGTGCAGAGGGTTACCTGTCCAACCCCCCCCCCCCCCCAAACCCCTAGTTATTGCCAATGGCCCATCAGAAGTGGGGGGATTGATGGGGGGTGAGTAATCTGCTAAGGGGACCCTCTACTTTTCTGTGCAAATACTTTCCAGCCTAAAATGTAAAAGTCTGATCTTGTTCCAAGATGTTTATTGTCTAATCTGCTTGCAATGTTTATGTGCAAAGTGACTAATTTTTTTTTTCTTGTTTCACTCCACAGTTCCCTTCCACGCCACAGGAATGGCAGACTGTGGCCTCCCACTTTGCCAGCCGTTGGGACTTTCCTAACTGCGGAGGTGCAATTGATGGGAAACACGTCCGCATCCTCCCACCGCCCACCTCGGGGTCCTACTATTATAATTATAAGGGGTTTAATAGTGTAGTGATGTTGGCGGTGGTGTCGGCGACATACGATTTTTTTGTATGTGGACGTGGGGATGAACGGCCGGATCTCGGATGGTGGTGCCATTGCGCACACGGAGTTCTACTAGCGTCTCCAAAGTGGCAGTCTGTGCTTGCCACCTCCAGAGGAGAATGCTGAAGGACTCCCCTTCGTCTTTGTCGCAGATGAAGCGTTTGCGTTGACTCCCCATCTGATGAGGCCCTTCCCGATGAGGGCCCTCACCCCAGACCAGAGGGTCTTCAATTACAGGCTGTCCAGAGCCCGCAGAGTGGTGGAGAACACCTTCGGAATCCTGGCCAGCCGCTTCCGCCTGTTTTTGACGGCTATTAACTTGGCGGAATACAAACTGAACCACATAGTTCTTGCCTGTTGCATATTGCACAACTTTTTAAAACGACACAACAGCAACTATGTGGTGCCCGTTGGCCCAGATGTGGAGGGCCCTTCCAATGCTGACCTCACAGCCCTTCAAGCGGCACGTCCAGGCTTGCGCCCTCTAAATGCCCGCGGGGTCCGCGAGCAATATATGGACTACTTTGTGGGTAGGGGGGCCATTGCTCTGCCTGACGATGTGTGAGAGGCATTTTTTAATAAATATATTTTTTAAACCAACCTATGATTTCTTGTCATTTCCGGATTATTGCTTATTTGACCTTGAAATTTTTGCCCTTTAGCTTCAACAGTGGGAATGCACTTTCTGGGCAAAAGGAGGTAACAGTCTCTTCTTCCCAAAAAGATTCTTCTCATGTTGTGTGTTTGATACCTAATATTTTGTCTAGAGAAGGTTTGTAGTGCATAACTGACACCCAAAATACTCCTTTTCCTCACCATGACAGAAATGTGTGTATTACCAAAAATGGTGTGCTACGTGTTTGCAAACAAATCACTGTGGGTGTCATTTACATAAGTCAAATCTACTATGCTCTACAAGTGCAGTGCAAAAGTGCCCTGGAAAAGAAACTTGCAGTGCAAACTGGACTTGCCTTTAGTAAATAACACCCATTGCCCCCCAAATCCTTTACATTTGACATACATAATGCTTTTGTGTTTTTCAATAAGGAAGCCACACATTTAGAAAATTAAAAAAGTTTACTTGCAACACATTCACAAGTGCGTTTACAAACTTCTTGCCAAAACTGACAAGATCTTGGTTCTTTACAACATTGTTTACAAACATTCCGCATTTGTTAAAACCAGGCATGGAGCAAAACAGAACATAGGAACTAGGAAAGTGAAGACAATATCAGACATGACTATATGTTCAAAGTGTGTTTTGATCTTGCCTTCATCACATGGGGGGTCACCCCTGGAAACTGGAAATTTAGAACATGCACACAATTTGGGTCTGAAAATGGTCATTAGATGGTAAAACACATGCCTAGAATCTTCAAAAGTGCCATTTTCCATCATGGGGATGAATGGACGTTTTCTGGGGGTGCAACCCCTTCACCACAACCACTTTAGTAGTTCGTAAAGTGGTTGCACCCCCAAAAAACGTTGTCATTCATCCACCATGATGGGAGCTAGCACATGTGGACACAATGTGTGCATGTTCCAAATTTCACACAGTTCTTAAGTTGCAAATGTGTTCAGAAACAGCCACAAAATGTGTGTTAATTACTTGGTGCGTTTTCAGATTTTTCCTAAAACATCAATGATGTTCTTCAATTTTTGTTGAACATCATTGATGTTTTGCTTTATGTCATCTAGATCTCGATTGCAGACCATTATCTCCCCGCTGAGTACGTGGGCACTCTCTGTGATAAAGTGCGATTCTTCTTCCACAACATCCACGTCACCTAAAAACAACCAAAAAAAACAAAAAAGTGTCTTGGAAATGAGGCAGGCATACATTGATTAGCTTACCAGTAGCTGTGTTCTCCCACACTCACCTGTTGTGGTGACAAGTTCTCCAATTTCTATGATCTCTCCTTCCTCCTCTGCTTCTGGTCTTTCCCCTTCTTTGGGAGGTGTTGGTTTTGGGGTTTCCTCAGACGTCCCGAGTTTTCGCTCCCCTATGAGAATGTACAAAAGGAAGATTTAGCAACACAATCTATTGAGGGCAGAAATAGGAAATGACAAACATTGCTTGAAAGTGAGGGACAATATTTTTGGTTGGCCAGTTACAAATGACACCAACATGAATGTAGTCACTTTGTAAAGGTGATAAACTTATAGCTTTTTGGTCGAAGTTTGTCTGATGGAGACCCCCATCTAGTATCCACTGGAGCACATGTGTGGAAAAGCATAATAAAAAGTGGGTTTGGGTGTCCCAGCACTAGTGCTCTAGAGTCCAGATGGGTAAACAGCTACTGGGTGACCTCTTCTTTACATTGAATAAATTGGCTTTACATTCTTGATGACATTTCTAGTGAGAACAAACTTCCTTTTCACAAAAAAAACACCAAACATCGTATTATAAGTGACCGAACGATCGAGGTTGAGTACGATCGAATGGACACACATGAACATGACAGTGGCAGAAAGATCGAGGTTGAGTACGATCGAATGCACAGACGAACATGAAAGTGGCCACTTTCTAATGTACAACTTTGTAAAAATACAAACACATGGAGCAGTATGCAAGCAAGAAATCAAACACACAACACAACTACTTACTTTTTTGAAGAACTCGCTTGATCTTTCTGCACTGATCGTGCTCCCTCAGTTTCAGGTCTGACCAGCGTTTCCTAGTTGCTCCTTGGATCGTTGTACCCCAAAATGATTGTACAGCCTCCTCACAACTTTAGACATGATCTTGGCCTTGCGGACATTGGGGTTGAGGTAAGGCCCATACTTCCCATCATAGTCGCTCCTCTTTAATATGTCCACCATCTCCAACATTTCTCCAAATGACATATTGGAGGCCTTGAATTTCAGGCTCCGGGATCGGGACGTTTCTGCCTCCGGCCTTTCCTCGTCCTCCTCCTCGTTGCTGCAATATTTGGGGCGCACCTGCTGTGTCCCCGCCATGTGCTCTCCCCACTGCGCCGTAAAGAGAAGGGGCGGGGAATAGACGAGAAAGATCGTCAGGGGCGGGCGGAGTTTGACGCATGCGCACTGTATATAAAACTTCACACGCCTGTGTCGTAGCCACGATCTGTGAGACGAGGGGAAAGAAAGCTCACGCACGAGACGATCGCTATAACGAAGGTACAATTTGACGTTGGTACATAACTAGCCTAGACTGCTAGTGACCTTGAGGCTTCTTTATGGAGAAGATTAGGAGAGTTTTGCCTGACATTATTTATAGTGTTTTGTGTGGTGTTGTGTCTTGCAGAGATTATGGACGGCTTCAACGATGTGAGTTTTCTCCCCCTCTTCATTGATAAATATAGGGAAATGCCCCTATTATGGCAGGCGAAACACCGAGACTACAGCAACAGACCAAAGAGGTACGCAGCCATGAAGAAACTGGTGGCATTTGTAAAGCCAAGGTTCCCCACGGCAACCGTGGAGAAGTTAAGAGTTAAAATTGGCAACATGAGGAGTACCTATTTCAGGGAGCGCAATAAGGTCCGGAAGTCCCAAGCATCTGGAGTTGCAGCAGATGAGGTCTATGTCCCCACGCTCTGGTACTATGAGAGGCTCCACTTTCTCAAAGACCAGGCTGATGTCAGGAAGTCACTCTTCCTTGCACGCGTCCTTCCATGCACGCCACCCCTGATGAGGCTTCCTAGGAGCAACCTGGGCCTTCCAGTCTGGAAGATGTGGAGGAGCCCAGCTTGAGCCAGGTATAGTAGTTTTGTAACCATTTTTGGGAATAATGAATGATGTTCACTTAATTCAGGATCCCCATTTGCTTAGTTCCTAACGTGATTGACATATCAACAGACAGTAGTGTTGGAGACATTTGGGGCCAGAATCTAAACTGCAGGGCTGAGAATTGTATGGTTTTCTATTTGTAAACATTTTGCAACAGTCACTAGATGAAAATTGTTTGTGTTTGATGAACAAATAACTTAAACTATGTCCCTTTTTCATACACAGGAAGACCTCAGCCAGGAGGTGGCTGTGGAATGTGGCAGTCAGGAGGAGGCAGGGGTTAGTGGCAGCCAAGAGGTGGGTAGTGGCAGCCAACAGGGGGGTAGGCGTAGGAGCCTGACTGTCTCCCAAGTCCCTCCCCTCCGCCTTCCCTACAGAAGGGCGAGAAGGATGGGGGAGGTGGGAGAGTCAGCGCTCAAGCTGATCAGAGATGCTTCAGCCTCCCTATATGCCACACCCACCTACGAGGAGGCCTTTGGCTCCTTGGTTGCCACTAAAATGAAGGGTATGGAGGTGGGGCAACGCAGCATGTGTGAGGGGGTCATCCTCAAGGTCCTAAATAAGGGTATGGCTGGGGAGATGACCCCACTCACACATGTTTGCGATAGTGACCATGCTCCGCCTCCTCCTCCTCCTTCTGCCACCCCACCAGCACCACAGCCACTGCGTGCAAGGAAGCGTGGAAGGAAGACCTGAGAGTGACGACCTGGATTGAGTCTGGTCTGAGAGAAGATGGAGCCTCTCGTAGGACCAGAGCCTGGGGACCTAGATGGCATCTGCTGCAGTTTTGGACTTCAGGACCAGATAGCACTCCCTTATTATTTAGATAGGTACTCCTCAGGCCCCCAATTTTAGACGCTTCAAAAATGATGGTTGCCGTGGGGGTCCAAGGCTTTGCAAATTCCCCAAGTTTCTTCATCGCTGCGTTCCTCTTTGGTTTGTTGCTGAGACCTAAATAAAAGGTATTTTTGATTTGAAATAATCATTGCCTATTGTGTTTTACTTTTCTACAATGACAGTTTATTTGTGAGTAGGCAGGTACATTTCACTAATCATAAAGTATAATTAACAAGGTGTACCAACAACAAACAAACTCCTAGTAAATTTAAGCAACAAATAGAAATGTTAATAATGTTGTTTTGATAAGTTGAGACACACAACCCCCCTCAAAAAAAAAAAAAATAAAAATCTTCTTAAAATATGCATTCCAAACAAAATACAAAAATGACAAATCATCCAAAAAATATAACAAACATTCTTTTACGATCTGAGTAAAAATAAACATGTAGTCTAGAAATCCTGAAAACTAATAAAGAACTAAGTTTGGGAGAAGTGCGGGTGAATAGGAGCAGCTAAAACATGCAATTCTTCTTGCAATGTAAAGAAAAAGAGAATGCGCTGCATTAAAGACATTTTAACATTGCAGCGTGACGAATGTGCTGTGTCGATTAGGAAAGGTAGTTTTACCTGACCGAGCGCTTCCGTCACAGAATTTCTTCTGAGCATGCGTAGCACTTTGTCCGTCGGACTACGCCACACCTGATCGGATTCGGTGTAATCGGACTTCGTTGACGGAAAATCTATCCAGCAGGAGATAGGACTTTGTCCGTCGGACAATCCGACGTACACTGTCCGATGGTGCCTACACACGGTCGGATTTTCCGACAACATTGTCCGATAGGACAGAATCCATGGGAAAATCCGACCGTGTGTATGGGGCTTTAGGGTTGCCAAAGTAAATTTTTTATCCATGAGTCATATTCTTCAGAGTATTTGAAGACGACCCTGGTTTGCCAGGTTTTGTTAAATTTTTCAGTTGTTTCATGGACTGTTGCCATTTCTTCCATAGTGTAAATGTTGTGTACTTCTTGAAGCCACTCTTTAATTGTAGGAGTAATTGTGGTTTTCCAGTGTCTAGAAATCACTGCTTTTGCAGATCACTATTGGTTGGCAACCCTCCTTGACCACCGTTATAAGGGAAAAGTCTCAGAAATCATCCCATCCCCACAGAGTGCAGAAAATGAAATGAAGTTTATGGAATGTTTTTCCAGACTGGTAGGTTACAGTGTCATGAAAAACGTAGTTTTGAGGCTTCTGTTGGTCAATAGAGGAGCATTTCTGAATTTTTTTAGTCCTCGCCGCTCAGGGCTGTCAGCTTCCACATCCCATCAGCACTGTCTGCATCACATGGTGGATGATTATATAGGGGCAAAAACAGAGATGGAGAGCTTTCCAGTCGACGGTCAACTGGCTTACTGGTTTATGAGAATAACCCACTGGCCAGAACTTGCTCTGCATCCAGAGTGCTTTCTGAACAGGCATTCAGTGCTGCTGGAGGTTTTGTTACTGATCATAGAACATGTTTGTCCACAGACTCTGTGGACCATCTGACTTTTATCAAAATGAATCAGTCCTGGATTACCAGCAGCTAAGACGCCACTGATGCTGATGTTGCCGATGTTGCCGATTTTAAGTATTTTTGGGATGTGGAATCTCTGCAGGACTTCTCGGGTCCCTAGTGTTGTGGGTGTTGATTTTATCTGGAAGAATGTTTTTTGTGTGGGTTTCATGGGCACAATTAACACCCAAAGACCATTTTTTCCACTTTAAGCATCAATAAATCACTGCAAATTTAAATGTTTTTTACAAACTTTTTTTTCATTGATACCTGTCCCCCAGGGCAGTACCCGGACCCCCATAACCATTGTATGCTCAATTACTTGCATATAAGCCTTCAAAATGGGCACTTTTGATTTTTGACGTTCAGATGCCAATGTTCAATTCAATTGGTGTTCAATAGGGTTTGTTATTCAATTCCGAACTTTCCAGATGTTCGACAGTTCTGGTGCGAACCAAACAGGAGATTCTTCGGCCCATCCCTAGTAACTACAAATTCTGCTTCTTTGAGGACCACAGACCTTTACTGGGGGAAGGGTGTAGACCTGGTCGGTGGCCATTTTAAGATGTAGGAGCCCCATAGTATATGCATCATCAGACTGCACTGCAGCATGGCCAGTCCCTGTTCCCTCATGATGGACAGTTCAAGAAGGGAAAAAATGTGATTGGCTGAAAGAAAAGCAAGGCGACTTAAGCCTGCTCTCCAATGACAGCAGACGCAGATTCAAAAAGCAAGTATCGGATCAGGCATGCTTAGACTGCTGAGGGCTGAGAAATCCATGCTGAGAGGCCCATTGAACATTGCCTACACAGAATTAAATCTAGAGTTGGATTGGAACATTTTACGAAGACATACTATACACCCCACAAAACCTTACTATAGCTTTGTGAATTAAGCATAATCTCGTTACAACTTTAAGTCTTATATGTTTACATCCAGACATCTTTTCATATGTTATTTTTGGCAGTAAAGTATTGATCTGTTTCACAATAAAGATGGTCATGCACTGACAGAAATTTGTCAGGCTCAACGGGAACCATCTGAATTTTGATCAATCTTTGGCCATCCCTGCTCAACAATCATTTGATTGACCTCTGTCGAAGAGACATGCTGGACAACATTTGTCAATCTTTGGCTGCTGCCAGTCAGCATGACTTGTGTGGATGGTGGCTCCTCTATGGAGTGGTGGATGTAAATGGACCGGTTGTCTGTTTACACCCGCCTACCTCTGGATCTACAATCTGATCCAATTCGGCAAAAACAAATGGAAAAGGATCCGTCTGGCAGGATAGGTGTGAACAGACAGCCAGTCCATTTACATCCAACTGCCCATAGAGCAGAGCGGGCTGTGTCATCTGCCCACCCCACTCAGCTCAGTGGGGAACAGATCCCCTGCTGAGAAAAAATGTGTTCAGCCTATGTGAAAGGGTCCTAAGTGTGTTTATTGTTTCCTCAACTGGAGTGCCTAAAGTATCCAGCTTTAGAAGAATCCTAGTTAAATCTGAGCCAAGGGAAGGACTGGGGAGGAAATGTTCTAAACCTGTAGAATCTGGCTACCACAAAAGGGTAATGTTTCCTGCAAGTACCTGTATAATCTGACCTAAAGTGTAACCCTAACAGTCTTGCAAGAGCAATAAGGCTTTTTTGCAGCTTTGTAATATAACAAAAGTTAGGGGACTCAAACCTCTATTAACTGTGGTATAGAAATATTTAGACTGTCTAATCCTTGGTGTACATTTTCTCCAGATGAGTTCAAACATCTTTGCACATATTGTTGTCTCACATTTCTCATATGTTTTATCTTTTTGTGTGGATTTAATATTTTTTTGTGTTCTGAATAATTCTTTACAATGAACCTGTAGTTTGCCCTCGCAACCATTACTTTTTCTAAAATATAGGCAGAGAAAAACAGAATTAAACAAGCTGAGAGCTTTAAAGAGAACAGATTATGTCTATGTCCTTTTATGTGTAGGATATGATCAATAGTTTTAAAAGCAACAGATATACCAAGTGTTCTGCAAATCTATTAAAAAAAGAGCAAACTGCTAATCTCTACTGAAGTCAACAAAAGGCAAATTTTGATGAGCAAGTGTGATTTCTTGGGGGGCTCCTGGGCAAGCTATTGAAATATAAATTGCATGGAAAGCTGAACAATGCTGTAGGTAACATGTACCAATTTAAAAAAATAAATAAAAAGTCCAGGCAGGGGAGGGGCCTTTTTATTTGGCTTTGTTGGAAAAATAGAAAATACAGAAATCTTTATATAAATGACTGGTTTAGGTGATGCCTAACGTGTAGCGTCTGCTTTCTTTGGTGGTTGTTTTTTTTTTTTTTTTATTTACTTTTATTTATTTTTGGAATTACAGTTTTGTTTTGGAAGCCACAGGAAGGTGTTTTCCTAAAAAAAAATATTAAAAGTAGAGCTAAACTCCAGAGGTATAGCACTCTACTATTTTAAAAAGCATGGTTTGGTAGAAATTGGTCAGTGGAAGGACAGTTTTGTATGAACAAGCCAAATGCAGTGACAGTACAGTTGTCTGTGGGTTTAAGGAGGTGGAGGCTGTTCTGCACACAGGAGGTAATAATGCAGGCTTTGTGAGTCACCGCTTACTGTGGCTGAATTACTGTGTGTGTGTTGGTGTGTGGTCCTACCATGTTTCATCCTGTAGGATCTGCTTACCCAATAATGAGTTCACACATATCACCTCTGTCATTGCTTTTAGATCTGCTTGCCATTGTCATATTTTTGGAATGTGTATGTCTAACTTTATTTTTTACTATGCTGATGGGGAATGGGGGGAAGTAAGGTGCTAGACTGCTTGAATACTGTCATTTGAATGAGGGTTGGGACCATCAACCCCTCCTGTAATCTCTGACAAAATCCCACACAGATCTTACACAGGGGTAGAAATGCAAAAAGAAAGAGCAGCATGGAGGAAGATGAGTAAATGTGGGTAGGGTGGTGGGCTTTAACTTACCTACTGCTGTACGTTTATCAATGGCAAAGTGGTAATTGTCGTTTATAAATGGCACTTTGTAAATACCCAATGTATAAAGCACTTTCAGGTGGCCAGTGTGCCTGTTAAACACTTTAGCCCTAGAAGGATTTACCCACTTCCTGGGTCGCTTTACCCACAGCACTAACAATTGCGTAGGCGTGCAACGTTGTACCTAAACAAAATGTTTGTCCTTTTTTTCCCACAAATAGAGCTTTCTTTTGGTGGTATTTGATCACCTCTGCGGGTTTAATTTTTTTTTAAAAAACTATATATTTTTTTTTTGTGCTATAAAACACACCTTACAATTATTATATATTTTTTTAAATCTAATTTCTTCATCAATTTAGGCCAATTTGTATCCTGCTACATTTTTGGTAAATAAAAACCACAATAAGTGTATATTGACTTGTTTGCGCAAAAGTTATAGCGTCTACAAAACAGGGGATAGATTTATGGCATGTTTATTATTGTAATGGTGGTGATTTCTAGTGGGACTGCGATAATGCGACGGACAGATCGGACACCTAACTGACATTTTTGGCACTTTTTTGGGAACCAGTGACATTTTTACAGTGATCAGCAGGGATCGGCCGAACACCCTCCCCGGCTAGGTTTGCATCAGAACACCTCGAAAAGGCAAAAAGTTCTAGCGAACATGCAAACCCTATTAAAGTCTATGGGACACGAACATGAAAAATCAAAAGTCCTAATTTTAAAGGCTTATATGCATGTTATTGCCAAAAAAGTGCATGGGGGACCCGGGTACTGCCCTAGGGGACATGTATCAATGCAAACATTTTTTAAAACAATCGATTTTTTTCAGGAGCAGTGATTTTAATAATGCTTAAGGTGAAACAATAAAAATTAAATATTCCTATAAATATCATGCCTGGGGGGGTCCCCTTATTCTACATGTAAAGTGGCGCATCTGTGTGATGTGTAGAACAGTGCCGCAGCAATAATGAAATTTCTAAAGGAAAAAATGTCATATAAGCTCCCGGCAATATAAATAAAAAATCTATGAAAAAAATGGCGTGGGATCCCCCCCAGTCCATACCAGGCCCGAAGTGGGTTTTAAGGGGAACTCCACACCAAAATGTAAAAAAAAATTGGCGTGGGGTCCCCCCTAAAATCCATACCAGACCCTTATCCAAGCATGTAGCCTGGAGATCAGGATGGAGGGGGGACGAGTGAACACCCCCCTCCTGAACCATACAAGGCCACATGCCCTCAACATGGGGGGTGGGTGCTTTGTGCCCTCCACCCCAAAGCACCTTGTCCCCATGTTGATGCCCCTACCCATTCACCAAAAAAGTGTCAAAAAGTAAAAACCACAAGAGAAAAATTTTTGTCAATTCCTTTATGAAAAAAAGTCCCGTGATGTCCATCCATCTTCAATCACTCCACCCGGCGGACCTGAAAAATAGAAAAAAAAAAAAAAAAAAAAAAAAAACTCTGCCTCCCGGCGTCTTTTCGCTTTGACAGCTCTTATATAGGCAATATGGATGGATTTTGGGGGGGACCCCACGACATTAAAAAAAAATAAAAATTGCCATGAAGTTCCCCTTAAAATTGACACCAGACTCAAAGAGCCTGGTATGGATTTTGGGGGGGGACCCTGCGCTGTTTTTTTTTTAATTATGTCATAGGGTTCCCCTTAACCACTTCAATACACTGCACTAAATACCCTGCACTGCACTAAATACCCTGCACTGTGATATATATACTACATTGACTGCACTATATACTCTCCACTGTATTATATATCTATATATATATATCTATATATATATATCGATATATATATATATATATATATATATATATACACACTACACTGATGGCACTATATACTCTTCACTGTATTACTGTATTATTTATTTATATATATATATATATATATATATATATATATATATTACACCAGCCCTCAAAATTTACACTCGCCTGCTCGCATTTTGCGAGTAAATTTTGAGGGCTGGCGAGGAAGGGCTGTCTGGGAGCGAGGGGGGGCGAGCACTGCCAGCCGGCGAGTCCCTTTCCCAGTGCTCATGAAGGGGAAGAGAGAGGACAGAGCTGGCCGGATGATATGAGCGCAGGGAACATAACTAGCAGCGCCGGCTTTGATTTAAATAGCCGTGTGTTCCCTGCGCTCGCTTTCACACACAGCCCCGCCCCCTGGTCCCGGGAAATTTGATAGACAGATCACCCGTCCAACCCGGGATGAGTGATGTGTATCAAAGTTCCCTGGCCAGGGGGCGGGGCTGTACGGGACACCGAGTGGCGGGAACACACAGCGATTTAAATCAAAGCTGTTCCAGCATGTCCCTCGCTCATATCATCCGGCCAGCAATGCTCTTCTTCTCTGCTCCCCTTCATTCAGGACACAGGTAGGCTGCATTGGTGGACAAGTGTGAGGCTGCGCTGGGTTGGTGGACAAGTGTGAGGCTGCGCTGGGTTGGTGGACAAGTGTGAGGCTGCGCTGGGTTGGTGGACAAGTGTGAGGCTGCGCTGGGTTGGTGGACAAGTGTGAGGCTGCGCTGGGTTGGTGGACAAGTGTGAGGCTGCGCTGGGTTGGTGGACAAGTGTGAGGCTGCGCTGGGTTGGTGGACAAGTGTGAGGCTGCGCTGAGTTGGTGGACAAGGGTGAGGCTGCGCTGGGTTGGTGGACAAGGGTGAGGCTGTGCTGGGTTGGTGGACAAGTGTGAGGCTGCGCTGGGTTGGTGGACGAGTGTGAGGCTGCGCTGGGTTGGTGGACAAGTGTGAGGCTGCTCTGGGTTGGTGGACAAGGGTGAGGCTGCGCTGGGTTGGTGGACAAGGGTGAGGCTGCGCTGGGTTGGTGGACAAGTGTGAGGCTGCGCTGGGCTGGTGGACAAGTGTGAGGCTGCGCTGGGCTGGTGGACAAGTGTGAGGCTGCGCTGGGCTGGTGGACAAGTGTGAGGCTGTGCTGCGCTGGTGGACACGGATAAAGTTGCTTAATTTGCATAAAACATTTAAGAGCAATTTCATGAATATAATTTATGAGGCCGTGTTTAGAGGTGGAATTAGGGGCAGGGGTTGGGTGGGGCAACTGGTGGTGAGTAACCCTTGAGGCCTGGCTTGTAGCTCAGGACTTGAAATTTTGAGCCCTGTATTGCACTATATACTTTTCACTGTATTTTTTTTCATAAATATAGTATCTCACAAAAGTGAGTACACCCCTCACATTTTTGTAAAGATTTTATTATATCTTTTCATGTGACGACACTAAAGAAATTACACTTTGCTACAATGTAAAGTAGTGAGTGTACAGCTTGTATAACATTGTAAATTTGCTGTCCCCTCAAAAAACTCAACACACAGCCATTCATGTCTAAACTGGTGGCAACAAAAGTGAGTACACCTCTATGTGAAAATGTCCAAATTGCGCCCAAAGTGTCAATATTTTGTGTGGCCACCAGTATTTTCCAGCACTGCCTTAACCCTCTTGGGCATGGAGTTCACCAAAGCGTCACTGGAGTCCTCTTCCACTCCTCCATGATGAAATCACGGAGCTGGTGGATGTTAGAGACCTTGCGCTCCTCCACCTACCGTTTGAGGATGCCCCACAGATGCTCAATAGGGTTTAGGTCTGGAGACATGCATGGCCAGTCCATCACCTTTACCCTTAGCTTCTTTAGCAAGGCAGTGGTCATCTTGGAGGTGTGTTTGGGGTTGTTATGTTGGAATACTGCCCTGTGGTCCAGTCTCCGAAGAGAGGGGATGGTGCTCTGCTTCAGTATGTCACAGTACATATTGGCATTCATGGTTCCCTCAATGAACTGTAGTTCCCCAGTGCCGGCAGCACTAATGCAGCCCCAGACCCTGACACTCCCACCACCATGCTTGAATGTAGGCAAGACACACTTGTCTTTGTACTCCTCACCTGGTTGCCACAATGCAGGCTTGACACCATCTGAACCAAATAAGTTTATCTTGGTCTCATCAGACCACAGGACATGGTTCCAACAATCCATGTCCTTAGTCTGCTTGTCTTCAGCAAATTGTTTGCGGGCTTTCTTGTGCATTATCTTTTAGAAGTGGCTTCCTTCTGGGATGACAGCCATGCAGACCAATTTGATGCAGTGTGCGGTGTATGGAGCACTGACAGGCTGACCCCCCCCCCACCCCCCCCCCCCACCCCTCAACCTCTGCAACAATGCTGGCAGCACTCATACGTCTATTTCCCAAAGACAACCTCTGGATATGACGCTGAGCACGTGCACTCAACTTCTTTGGACGATCATGGCAAGGCCTGTTCTGAGTGGAACCTGTCCTGTTAAACCGCTGTATGGTCTTGGCCACCTTGCTGCAGCTCAGTTTCAGGGTCTTGGCAATCTTCTTATGGCCTATATTTCCACCGGTCATATAATGCCAGTGCTCGGCTGGCTGACCTTCAAACAGAATACAACCTGCCCAAGAACCGCCTCATCTGTGACATGCCCACCAGGTGGAACTCAACGTTGGCAATGCTGCAGCAGCTGCACACCCAGCAGAGGGCAATCAATGAGTACCTCTGTGAGTATGGCGAAAGGACAGGGTCAGGGGAACTTGAATTTTTTTCGCCACGCCAGTGGCTACTGATCAAGGATGCATGTACTGTCCTGTCACCATTTGAGGAGGCCACGAGGATGGTGAGCAGTAACAGTGCATGCATCAGTAAAACTGTCCCTCTTGTCTTCCTGTTGGAGCACATGCTTCGTGGAATAATGGACAGGGAACTTGAGGCAGAACAGAGGGAGGAAGAGGAGGATTTCCTTACCTCTCAAGGCCCCCTTTATCCAGACAGTATGCCTGCAGGCCCGCTGATCACACAGGAAGAGGAGGATGAGGATTGTGTCAGCATGGAGGTGGAGCCTAGCACTCAGCATCAGCAGCAGTCTTCAAGGGATTGTTTTCAGTCCCCAGAAACCCACGGACTTGTACGTGGTTGGGAGAAGGTGGCTGTTGATCATGTCACCCTTAGTGACCCAGAGGACTCCGGATCGAATGCCTCAGAAAACCTTCCCTGCATGGCCTCATGATCCTGCAAAGCCTGCGAAAGGACCCTCGGATTTGTGGTATCAAGGAGAGGGATCATTACTGGCTGGCAACCCTTCTTGATCCACGTTACAAGGGTAAGGTTGCGCAACTTATCCAGCCTTCGCAGAGGGAGCAGAGGATGAAACATCTTCGGAGGCCTTGCAGAAAGGTTTGTGCAATGCGTTGCCATAGCCTGGGAGGTTACAATTTCCTGGTCCTCCTGGATAACGTGTTGCTGAGGCTTCAGTCAGTCACAAAAGGAGCGGTGGAGAAGGTGGCCGTCTGACCGATGCGTTCAAACAATTCTTTAGTCTGCAGCCCCAAGGTTTGATTGGTTCCAGCAACCATAGCCAGCGTCTGATTTACATGGTGCAGGAATACCTAGGGGCAAGATCAGACTTGGAGACCTTTCCAACCGAAAATCCACTGGGTTACTGGGTCTTGAGGATGGATCACTGGCCAGAGCTTGCACAATATGCCATTGAGCTACTGGCCTGTCCTGCATCCAGCGTTCTTTCTGAACGCACATTTAGTGCTGCTGGAGGCTTTGTAACCGATCACAGAGTGTGTCTTTCCATAGACTTAGTTGATTGGCTCACCTTTATAAAAATGAATTAGTCCACGATATTTAAAGGAATATTTCACTTTTTTTTTTTCACTTAAAGCATTATTAAAATCACTGCTCCTGAAAAAGCGTCAGTTTTTAAAACTTTTTTTTCATTGATACATGTCCCCTGGGACAGGACCCAGGTCCCCAAACACTTTTTATGACAATAACTTGCATATTAGCCTTTAAAATTTGCACTTTTGATTTTTCACATCCGGGTCCTGTAGAAATCGCTGCAGTATACAAACTACTATTAACATGTTTATTCCCATAGTTAGCTGGTCTATTAAACCCTGCTAGGCACACTGACATAAAGTTAGTTATGAAAATACACACACTGCTGCTAGTAAAACACTATCTTATTTATTTCCCAAGAAGTTAGGAACGCTAACATAAAGTATTAAAAGACATTACAATATCACAAAGCTTACAATCAGAACATATAATACAAGAATATCAAAGATACTTATCACAAGGCCCTCCGTGAGGCTTTGTAGATGACCAAGAGAGGGCCATCGCCATGATCCAAGGGGGAAGGCCTCAAGATGGCTGCCAAGCCATGAGGCTGGCATAGACCACCATCAGCTGTGATCAGAGAAAAGGGCAAAGAGCTAACTGCCTAAGTGTGTGCTCTTTTCATTCAAACATACACGCCTACTCATTGCCACCCCCATTTTCCTTCCATCCAATAGATATCCATAGCCATCTTGGCAGCAGTGGTCTCTTTTGAAGCTTGCTTGTCTCATAGACAGATCAGAATAAGCATTGTAATGCAGATTAGCTGTCATAGATATAACATAGTTGTTTAACTGGCTACATTCCAACGGGGGAGTGCATCCTGTTCTCCAGAAAGGTATTGGGAATGAACCGATGTGTGATTACATGAGTTTATATTGAATCCAACAGGTCCCATAGACTTTAACAGTGTTCGAATGTTCGCACAAACATTTGGTCCGTTCGCATGTTCTGCCGCAAACCAAATCGGGGGGTGTTCGGGTCATTCCTAGTTTCTAATAATGCTAGTTGCCTGCTGTATTATCAGTACTGATCTAGAACATGCTTCATGCACACTAGGCTTAAAAAAATGCCAGTTCCCTTGGCAGAAAAAAACGCTTATATAGAGCGTTTTTCTGTACAAAGTTTAGACAAGTTTAGGAGAGTTAACGTTTTTTCTGCCGTATGCGGCCGCTAGCGGGGTGGTTTTTAGACAAGTTTAGGAGAGTTAACGTTTTTTCTGCCAGAAAGCGCCAATCAGAAACACAAATCAGAAGGGGTTTCCTGCCTCTTAGGCTTCATATACACGGGACATTTTTAAACCTCTACTGAACGATGGAATTGGCAGATAGTAACCGACGGTTAAAAACGTTCGTTGTGCCGAGTTCACATGCCATGTCTAGCCGCATTTGCGTTTAGAAGCGTTTTTTGCATTGTAGATGGCTAGTAATGTATCTCCATTAAAAACGCCTATAAATGAAACGTGGCTAAACGTTACTGCGTTTAGACGCATTTGCACACTGTTACTAGCATTTGCCAATAAACTTCTTTTTTTTTTTTGCTTTCAAAAAATGCCACTAAACTCAACTGCCTCTAAGCTACTAAAGGCATACCCCACTTTTAAGTACACAATGGGGTTTATTTACTAAAGCTGGAAAATGTTAAATCAGGCTCACTTCGGCATAGAAACCCATCAGCTTCCAGGTTTTATTACCAAAGCTTAATTAATTAAATGAACAAGCTGGGGTTAGAAGCACATTGGTTTCTATGCAGAAGTGAGCCTGATTTTGCACTTTCCAGCTTTAGTTAATAAACCCCATTGTGTACTTAAAAGTGGGGTATGCCTGTATAAACTACTCAGTGCACATGGACAGATAAGATAACTTAGAATAGAGTTCAGGGGCTGCTGAAAAAAATACCCAATTGCTCCTAAACACCCGTTTTCCTTTTATCAGCAGCAGTGAGTGAAGACAGAACTTCTTCTCTACATACTAGTTCCAGGTCACTGCTTCAGGAATAGTAAAGCCAATGTTGCTTGACAACCAAGCAACCAGATTAGTATGTTGCTAGATCAGCAATGTCAGCCTCCATATTGTAGTATAAGTTCCCTAAAGTGTATGTTAACCCCAACAATGCTCCTCTTGGTCTTAGTCTATACTATAAAATACTTTCTTGAATCATTTTCAATAGTGCAAATACCTGTTGATCCTGCCAGACTATTGTGATTTGACCTGTGCTCTCTCCCTCTGATGATCAGTTATTGTTCGTAGGTCTCTCTCAGTACCACACAACACCTCCTTGCTTTATTATAGCAATAAGGAGAGAGAGAGACCTTCTTTTCTTGGATGAAAATGATCCTCCTTCGTATATGCAGTACAGTAGTGAGTGTTGTCATCTTATGATAGGAAGTGTGTTATTGGCAGGATCACAAGGTGGAAATAAAGGGGAAAAAAAACATACACACACCAAACATATGTAGCCTAGGACTGGTAAACTGTAATATATGAAAGATTTGTTCTTGGGTTTAGGTGTAATATAAGATCCCTGCATGCATCTTTCCCCTTAAAGGCAAGCATTGACAAATATGATAGGAAGTATACCTTTAACTCTCACTCCGATTAACAACTCTAGAAAGAGGAAGGTGAAAATCTGATATGTAACTGCAGCTGATTTTTGTGGGAAGCACAATTTAAATTGCAGAATATGCAAATGAACTCAAGCCAAAATCGGACAAAAAATTCAGTAAAAGTGGCAGTAAAATTGTAAGAAATATTAGTGATGATGTCATTAAGGTTGTCAGCAGCTATGCCAGGACAATGTCATTGCTAGACCTGTGCAATTTGTTTCATTACTATTTGAAATTTGTACGCAATTTTTGTTATTCAGAGATTCAGATGTATTTGAATCTTTGAATCACAATAGTAACGAATTTCAACGCATTTATTCATCAGTTTCATTTGGACCTTTTTGTTAATGTTTGAAATAATGTAATGACATAAAAGATCCAAATTGATTTGGATCCATTTAGTTTTTATGTTGCGTTAACAGTTTTCATACACTACATATGATATGAGAACACACTGCGATAATTATGCCCCGTACACACGAGCGGATTTTCCGTCTGAAAAAACTTTGATGGTTTTTCCGACGGAATTCCGCTCAAGCTTGGCTTGCATGCACACGGGCACACAAAAGTTCTCTGAACTTTCGATCGCCAAGAATGCAGTGACGTACAACACTATGATGAGCCGAGAAAATTTAAGTTCTATCCTTCCGAGCATGCGTCGAATTGTTTCCGAGCATGCGTAGGAACTTTACGTGTCAGATTTGTACAGACGATCGGAATTTCTGATCAGAACTTTTTCCGACGAAAAATAGAGAACCTACTCTCAATCTTTTGCTGGTGGGAATTCCGCCAGCAAAAGTCCGATGGAGCATACACACGGTCGAAATTTCCTACCAAATGCTCACATTGGACTTTTGCTGGGGGAATTTCCGATCGTGTATGCGGGGGCATTACAGTAAGGTATAAAAGTGAAATGATGATTCCTACTAAAGCCCCATACACACGGTCGGATTTTTGCATGGATTCTGTCCGATCGGACAATGTTGTTGAAAAATCAGACCGTGTGTATGCACCATCGGACAGTGTACGTCGGATTGTCCGACGGACAAAGTCCTATCTCCTGCTGGATAGATTTTCCAACAACACGGTCCGATCACACCAAATCCGATCGTGTGTACGGTTGTCCGACGGACAAAGTGCTACGCATGCTCAGATCACATTACAAGACCAAAGCTATTGGCTACTAGCCTCTACGTAGTCCCGTCGTAGGCAACAAACGTCACCACGTTCAGAATGATCGGATTTTCCGACAACTTTGTCCGACCGTGTGTACGCAAAACCAACATCGGACAAAGTATGACGGACATGATCCGACGGACCTGGTCCTCGGATAATCCGAGCGTGTGTATGGGGCTTTATTGTGTTTGGGTTGGATGGAGGTTGATCCACCGGAATCTACGAATCCTAATAATACAAAATACATTTTGTTCCATTTGTTATGTTATAATTCAGGGATTCTGATGGATCCACCTCCATCCAACCCGAACAAAGAACGTAAGCAATCTCCCGAAATAAGGAACACGTTCATAAATAACTTCCGGAATACAAATCGATTTGGAACAATGAATATACAAAACAAATCCGAATATACGAAATTACTTCTGAGAATGATTCATTCTGACATAATATTATGATGAAACTAAATGATTAACTTAACAAATTAATCAAAGACATTTTGAAACCTCTCCTGAACGATTTAACGTGTTTTGCCAGGTTTACATGCCGCGTTTGCGTTTTTTTAGAAGTGTGTTTTTTTTTTTTTTTTTCAAATATTCGAAAATGCATCTCCATTTAAAAATGCCTGTAAATGAAACGAGGCAAAACGCGAGTTACCATGTTTTAAATGCCTCTAAACATCCGTCCTGAATGCATTTTTTTTTTTTTTGCTTTCCAAAAAATGCTTGTAAACTCAACTGCCCATAAATGACTATAAACGACCCTGTGTACATGTACTGATAAGATAACATAGCGGTGAGTTAAGGGGCAGCTAAACAAAACGCCCAACTGCTCCTAAACGTCTGTTTATCAGCTGCAGTGTACATGAGGCCTAACACTTCAAATCTCCATATTTAGTTACAAAACACCTTCAACAATTTTAAGCTTGCAAGTTTTCTTACTGATGTAGTCTTTTGCATTAGAGAATGTTGGATTTCCCGCCACTCTTGTTTAAATGAATTGCGAAGGATGGACTGCATGAGTCCTTTAAAAAAAACGCTCAGACTTGCAACACTCTACATTGTCAGCGGGACTTTCATATTCTTATTTAACAAACCAAGTGGGACTTTGACGATTAATTGCTAGAATAGTGGCTGAATGAGCCTTTGAAGTGCTTTGTGTGTCTCTCTTGCAGGCAAGGAGTCAGGAGACAAAAGGAAACAGCTTATTGTATTCAAGCCAGGGACTTCTGGAAGCATAATTGTGAATGGGAAATAGAGTGTAACACTGAAGGGGGAAGGGGGGGGGGGGGTAGCTAGACCTTAAAACCTTTGTCTGTTTGACTATTTTTCCCCTTTTCCAACCAGGTAATGTAACATATGCTAGGAAATCCTGAGCGCCCTCCTTTTCTAACATTCGTTTTCAAATGCCCCTTTCATGTTGTAAACTAAACTGAGTGCTCAGTTCTTTGAACTGCTGCAGGTAGCAGATGCCTGGCAGTGTGATACGGACAGTCACCTTCGTGGCTGTGCTGTACTTAATGAAATGGCTTACAGAATAGTTTCATTATTGTCACCGCTGAATGCCTCCTGAGCGGATGTGTGCAATGCATCCGGACCTCTAAATTACAGCCCTGCCTCACACCTGGCTAGGACGAGAGTATTACTTTCACTCAGGCTTGTGAACCTATTAAAAACTCAGACAAGGAAAAATGACTGTATCCCTTTAACCCTCTATGCAGCACAGGATTCAAAGTTATTTGTGTACAGAAATGGCAGTATTGAAGGCCATGCCCTTACACAAACAGGTACTCTTAGGTGACTTGGATACACATTAAAGGGTAGGATGCATTAATCTGAAAAAAACTTCTGGCAGTCATCGCCCCCCCCAGACCCCTGCTTTACTTACCTGAGCCCCGTATTTCCCTTGGCAAAGACGTGCTGTCCCTCTCTGCACGAGATCCCGGCTCTTGATTGGATAGGTTGATAGCATCACAGCCATTGGCTCCCGCTGCTGTCATTCAAATCCAATGACGTGGGGGGTGGGGCCGAGTCCAGCATTCGTGTCTAGGGATCCTGAATGCTGGACTCGGGAGTGCACCTGCAAGGTAACCCCCTCGGGAGAGCGCTTCTCCTAGGGGGTTATCTGATGCGGGGAATAGCCGCGAGAGCCACCGAGGGACCCCAGAAGAGGATGTTTGGGGCCACACTGTGCAAAATGAGCTGCACAGTGGAGGCAAGTATGATATGTTTGTTATTTTAAATAAATAAAAAATCACTTTAAACACCTACTTCAGTATTCAGGAAAGCATTCAGTAAACAAAATCTTAAATAAATAAAGACCATGGCTATCTTTATGTGAGCTTTGCACAGTGTGCTGTCCTGTGGAAAGCACACACAAGCTAGGTTTTATTCTCATATGCTCAGAAACATAATACCATGTGTAATATGCATTCCTATATGTCTTATATTTTCATACTGCTGCATACTTAAAGTAGAACTCTACTATAGACTTTTCATTTTGGGTAGAGCAATGGAAGGTTATAACTCACACACACACACAGGAAGTGAAAGGAAATCCCTGCAAATTAGGGGAATACCTTGGGGACCCCCAGATCACCTGAACTAGTGTCCCCATTGGAAGATGGGGACAGCTCAAAATTTGGGATTTTCTTTTACCTTTGCTTTCAATAATAATGGACAGGACGAATAGAGAGGGTGAATCTCCTTAACGGGGGCACAGACAGAATCTATCCAAAACAAAAAAAAAGTTTTGTCTTTAGTTATACTTTAATACAGGGGTGCCCAACTGCTGGCCTGTGGGCCACATGTGGTCGGAGGCGCCCTTTGATGTGGCCTGCCACCTCCTGCTCTGGGATGATGGGTCGGCAAGCCCAGATTGCGGGTTCCTGACCCTCCTTTCCCGAGCATCAGTGTGAAGACTGGAGCCGACGCTAGAGGAAGCAGAGCCGATGCTTTTTGCATAGCGCCAGCTTCTGTCACGGGCAGGGTGATACCAAATGTACTTCGCCTGTGACAGGAGCGATGCAGGAAGCATTGGCTCTACTCTCTAATGCAGCCACATGCTTCCTCTAGCATTGGCTCCTATCACACTAATGCTCAGGGATGGTGGGTCGGAAACCAGCCAGTAGTACCCACCAGCAGTACCCGCCAACAGTACCGACCCTCAGTACCAGCTAGCAGGACCAGCCAGCAGTATCCACCCGCAGTACCAGCCAGCGGTACCCACCGGCAGTACCAGTCTTGGAGGACAGCCAGCAGCAGCCACCAGCCATACCCACCTGGGGGACAGCAGCAGCCAGCAATACCTGTAGGAATGCTGAGGAAGAAGTGAAGATTGCGGTCAGTTGAGGTGCAGGTAAACCGCAGTGTATCAGTGTGAAAGCAGCCTTAGGCCTCTCCCACAATTGGGTCCGCCTGTCTGTTTTTTTTAGGCAGACCCAGTCAGACCCTCCATTCACCTCTATAGAGCGGCAGATGTAAACTGACTTGTGTCTGTTTACAACCGCCTATCTTCAGTCTGATCCACTTAAAAAAACAGAAGGGGATCTGTCCCCTTCTGTCTGGGGGGATCGGAGGGCCCATAGAGTAGAGCAGGTTGTGTCCGTGTCTGCTCTGCATGTGCAGAGCAGACACGGACCTGTTATATGCTTGCTCCGCTCATTGTGGCCAAGTTACCAAGTTGTAAAAGTGGCCATCGCTCCTCAAAAGGTTGGGCACCCCTGCTTTAATACTATGCTAAATCGCAACTCCACTTCTGTTGAGAAAAATATAACAATCTTTTATTGGTGATCTGTGTACATTGCAGGGATTTTAACAAACTTTGTTACAGATTCCTACCTGTTTCTGCTCTGAAGACATTGTTGCTGGTTTGTACATGTCCTTTTCAAACTGATTCTGAATGAGGGGTGTTGGGTTCATTATAATCATCTAATACAAACTCAGTATTCTGATAAGAAAAGATGAAATGTTTGCATCCATTTAGAAGTTATTAACCCTTAGGGAGTATCCCACCAAAAAATACATGTTTGATAATATTTTTTCTCATTTGCTACATTTTTTCCTATATAAGTGGAGTTACCATCTAAACTTAATCATGATGTTCAGTTGTCAGTGTAGCCCTCTCCAGAAGAAGATACTTAGCATTCTTCTGCTCCCTTGCAGTACCATTCAACCAATGGGAGCATAAAACATCTTGTGTAAGTCATTGGAGTTAAAGCTTACACAAGACTACGGACTTCCTGTGTGACAGCACTGTCACATGGTGTTAGTCACATGCTGTCACATGGTGTTAGTCACATGCTTCTTCATACCCAGAAATATTTTCCTTTGTCTGTTGGTGCTAAACAGTGGTGGACAAGCCAAGGAAGGGTACGTATGTTCTGGAGAGAGGTGCCTCATTTACTCCTGCATCAGTCTCTATCACCCCTCTGAAAAGCAATCAGTGGTGAATCATTGTTCATAGGGCAGTAGAGCAGCAACTTCCGGACATATATTGTTGCTACCTGAATGCCCTTTTTTGATTCATTTTTATTTATCAGACAAAAGGGAAGTTTTCAGTGAAATATCATGTTGCAACTGCAATCTTGCAGCAAGGTCACATTGACATCAATGGCCAACTTGACAGGCGGGGCTGCCTGTCAAGATCAGCATGCTGAGTTGAAGGTTGCAGTGGCAGTGGCAAAGAAAAGTGTATGCATCCCTCTGGCTCCATGTGATATGAGAAGTTGAGGGGCAATAAAACCATGGCTCAACCTCTAGTTTTTACTACCCCCTTGCCTCCCCTGTAAACGAGTCCTAAAGCAAACCTGTTGCTTTGTTCAAACATTTGCTTTAAATTGAAACACTTAAAGGGGAAGTCCACCCTAACCCTAAAATCTCTACATCTATCAGCATCCACAATCTAAAGCCTCATACACACGATCGGACCTTGGACCAACTTTCCCGTGGATATTGTTGCTACCTGAATGCCCTTTTTTGATTCATTTTTATTTATCAGACAAAAGGGAAGTTTTCAGTGAAATATCATGTTGCAACTGCAATCTTGCAGCAAGGTCACATTGACATCAATGGCCAACTTGACAGGCGGGGCTGCCTGTCAAGATCAGCATGCTGAGTTGAAGGTTGCAGTGGCAGTGGCAAAGAAAAGTGTATGCATCCCTCTGGCTCCATGTGATATGAGAAGTTGAGGGGCAATAAAACCATGGCTCAACCTCTAGTTTTTACTACCCCCTTGCCTCCCCTGTAAACGAGTCCTAAAGCAAACCTGTTGCTTTGTTCAAACATTTGCTTTAAATTGAAACACTTAAAGGGGAAGTCCACCCTAACCCTAAAATCTCTACATCTATCAGCATCCACAATCTAAAGCCTCATACACACGATCGGACCTTGGACCAACTTTCCCGTGGATTTTTATCCAAAGGGCATGGCCCCAAGTTGGTATTGCATACACACGATCTGACTTTTTAGGCAACAAACATGAACGTAGTGACGTTTCAACGTACTGACGACACTTCAAAAGAGGACGTTCGAATACTCCAGCGCCACCTTTGGTCAACTTCTATATTGTTGTCTGATCTTTTGCATTGGTTCTGAGCATGCGTGTTTGTACTTTGTACAAAAGTCCGTTGGTTTTGTGTACACACGGTCGGACTTTGGTCCATCGGACTTTTGTTGGCAGAAAGTTGGTCCGTTCGCACAGCCAACAAAAGTCTGATGAAACCTGGAAAAAGTTGGTCTGATGGAGCGTACACACGGTCGGATGTTGGTCCAAAACAGCTAATTTGCATGTTGGTTGTCAAAAAGTCCGATCGTGTGTACGGGCCTTTAGATCGTGGATGCCTGTAGATGTAGTGATTTTAATATTAGGGTGGACTTTCACTTTATTCTATAATCTCTAAATTCCTTCTTCTTTGCTTTTTAGCATTGTAAAAGTCAGCTCCATGGATCACTGTAGATCTTTTATGCTTCAAAACGATCAAATGGACATCTCTGTCAAAACTTGCATCCCTCCAGCCAGCTCAGGTCATTACTTAAAAATGTAATGGCCACTGCAATTTGACGAATTCACAGCCAGCGAATCAGAAGTATGATTTGTGTGCGATTTATGGTGTAGTCACCTTGCCCTAATCAGGAGGAGTGTCTAAATGTAGTTCTGCATGGCTGCAGCCAATGCCAATTAGTAATCTGTGGTTTATCTTTCTCTAGGTCCAGCCTGGCTTTCAGTTCACCCTTCTCTCAGTAGGAGGCACTACTGGTATTAGTAAGAGATCACACAGTAAATCTGGATTATGAATATGCATGTCTATTCTCAGCCCACCACTAGGATTTTGCTTTGACTGTGGGGCATTATGGAAAAAGGGTATAAATATTTAAGGCTGGCTGATGCAAGTTCTCTTCCCTCCATGCTCTGGCCTGGAGAGGGTGCATGTGATGGAGTTGCTTCTTTATGCTTGTCATGCCTAGGGTTGCCACCTCATCCATTTAAAGTCAAACACATATGAATTACACAGGTTCTGTGGCTGATTAAGGTGGTAGTTAAACTCACTTGGTGCCTTATCTGCATTCAATTAGCCTCAGAACCTGTGCCATTCATATGTGTTCAGGTTTAAAGGGATGAGGTGACAACCCTAGTCGTGCCTGAAGGGGCCTGTATGTGATGAGGCCTGAAGTTGAGGTCTGGTGCTGGTAAGCTTCACTGGAATCAAGAAAATAAGGAAGAGGATGAAGACCCAGAGGAGGATCCCACTAGAGGTATCTGCAGGGCTTTCATGCTGGAACCTTAGGCGTGGGAGCTTGGTATATTTTCAAGTTATATTATATTAAATAAAAATCAACATATTTTTAAACAGAACAAGCATAAGTGCTTGCATTTCTCTTCTGTCAGGCTAATCTATAGACTTCTACTATATTGGACCATCCTCTGAGTGTCTCTTGTGATGTAGAAGAAGTATTCTCTTTCCTGGTGTGAAGACAACAATACCAGTATACCTCTAGACAAGATTGTGTCCTAGTTTTCTGGGTGTATTGTATAAAACTAATAAAGTTTAAAACCTCTGTCAAGTTTTTATTTCTCTCTGCATTCTTGTAGGTGAGACTCACTCTAACTTTCTGTCCTGGTAACTGTCCATAAAACTACCTAAAGTGAGGAGAAAGGTTCCCACATTTAGGAAAAGTACCACCCTTGAAAGTTGTCACCTGAAATGGTGTCCCCATTGGGAGACTTCTCCTTTACTGATGAACAGAAGCAGTCACCAATGCATAAGCATACCTCCCAACTTTTTGAGATGGTAACGGGGGACACCAATTAGCAAAAGTATGTAGGCTTAGGACACACACCCTGCCACACCCCACTTAAAGGAGAATTATACAAAAACAGAAGATTAGTTAAACCCACAAGTTTATCACTACTATTCCTTTCTACTGGCTTTTGAAATTTACAAATTCAGCAATTTAGAAATTGGATAAAAGGTTTAGCGCTGGGAAACACTTTTTGAAAATAAATAGTGCATTTTATATACAACTAGATCAGACCAAAATGAGGGACAAATGAGGAGGAAAGAGGGACAGAGGGACTTTGTTCCAAATCGGGGACAGTCCCTCGAAATCAGAGACAGTTAGGAGCTATGCATAAGTAGGGGGGAAGTCTCCCAATGGGAACACCTATTCTGCTGTCAATTGTCAAAGGGGGTATTTCCACTCAATTGAGGAAAAATTTTGTCTCTTTCTGGCGTTTCTCAGTCAGTCAGTGAGAGTAATTCCCCTACATAGGCGGAAATTATTGTGAGAGGTTCTTTACCCTTCATTACTTTATCTTTAAAAGTAAAATGATTGGGCTTTTTTTTTTTGTTTTAAGCATTCAGATTTTACAGTTTGCTTATATTTCTGTAACCATTGTTATAGATGTTGTTTTTTATGAATGCTTACACATTGTAGGCCCACACTGACCACTTGTCAACTCTCATAGGAACCAGAAATCTAGAATGGAGCATTTTGGGACTGGTGGCGGTTCCTCTGTGTTTCAGTGATATATAATAAAATGTATTGTACATGTAGAATATGCAACAGTACTGAGTCTTTAACATTTTTTAAGTTACTGTAGCTAGAAGTGTTCTGTCTCAAGGACATTCAGCTAAACCATTCTTATCCCATAAACATGATACCATATTTCTTCGATCGCAGTTTATTGTAACAAGCTAGGTGAAACTACAAATAACAAGAATAAACCTTGATAAGTACAATATCCCATAAATTTAGCATACATTTCAAAGACAAATATACACAGTACAATATGAGACAGTAAACACTTACTTTTTAAGTTCAATAAGGAATGATGATAAGAGATTGAAACAAGACATCTTGCAGTCTTGAAAAGCATGGTGAATGTGTCTCTTCCTGTGAGACTTTACCCAGAATACTTTGCCTTCCAAGTACTTCCTGGGTTATAAACTTTAATAACAACATTTACACAATAGAAACAATACCAAAAAGGGACGCTAGATGGCGCCTACACTCTGCAAATGATTCCTATAGAAAATAACAACATTAAATGTAATTTACAACAACACAAATGCAGATAATCAGAATATATACATCTGATGGGCAGAACACTCCCCGCCTGACTTCAAGTGGCGTCACTAACAGAGTCCTCCGTAGAAAGTAACAGAACAAGTTTAGTCACTGGTCTTAAGAACACTTTGGCCTCATTCTGTTGAAAGGTCTTGACCTCAACCTTACGGACAAGATTATCTTTACTTGGCAGTACCTTGGTGACTAGACCTAAAGGCCACATGTTCCTTAGTGTCTGGCAATCTCTCATGAGCACAACATCACCAAGTTTAAGATTAGGTTTTTCTGAGTGCCACTTCCTCCTTAGTTGAAGAGTAGATGTGTATTGCTCCCTCCACCGACTCCAGAAGGTATTGGCAAGAGTTTGAACTTGTCTCCATTGACGTTTGTAAAGGTCCTTTTCACAAAACTCTCCAGCTGGAGTACCTACAAGACCAGTCTTTTGCGTGAGCAACATGGTAGGTGTGAGAACCATTGGATCTTCAGAGTCACTTGAAATTGAAGTTAAGGGTCTGGCGTTAATGATGGCTGTAACCTCTGCCATTAATGTCACTAAACACTCGTGAGTAAGCCTTGCAGTTCCTACTTGTAGGAAGATAGAGTCAAGAATTCTGCGGGCTATGCCTATCATCCTCTCCCACACACCTCCCATGTGAGAAGAGTGAGGTGGATTGAAGATCCACGTGCAGTCTTGATAATAGGGGTAACCAGTGCGCTCAACCAAAAACTATTAAATCAAATAAGGAGAAAAATGTGGAGAAAAATGTAAAAGGAAAGCAGCCAACATATAAGTGATCTCACACTTGTAAAGGTAAAATTGAATAAAGAGGGTATGTGGCGCTAACCCTTAAGTAAATCAATAAATAATCTAAAATGACCAGTTTGCAAAGCTCAGAGTATCCGAAAGATGAGTGACCTTTCACATAAATAAATATATAAAAACATAAAATACTGAACTAAATAGATAAAATTCCTTAATAGCAATACACATAAAATATTGAATAAATATAAGACGTGTGTAAAGACGTGTGTAAAAAATATTCAATAAAAGTGATGGTGCTAAAATAACCGTGCTGAAAATAAATATATGTGCTGGGGTAAAAATGATGATGGAGTTGGGTTAAAAATAGTGAACACGAAATCTTCTAGCAATAAAAGGTGCACAGTGCAACGTGCAAAATATGTGAATAGAGAACCAATAAAGAACCAATAAATTGGTTCTGAAAGTGCAAGGGAATTGCAAGGAAATTGCAAGGGAAATAAATGATTGAATGTGCAGAAATATCCAAAATAATGACACAGTGACCATACAGATGAAAACAGTGTGTCACTGTAGGTATGGTATAATCAGATGATACCAAAACAATAATAACGCTGAAAAAAATATATAAAAAATAAAAGTAAAATTTGGTGCTCTACAAGTCCCAGCTTGTGAAGAAAAAAAAAAATAAAAAAATAAAAATAGCGAAAAATAAACGATAAAGTCCACAATCTGGAACAATGAAGAGCATAAGGCTCTGGAATAAGTGAAGGTGAGTAGAAATATTCAGGAATCTTTGTGTTGATCACAGTGATGATCCGTGCAGGCAGTGCTCCGTGCTGACTTCAGGGGTGCACCCTACTAGTTCCCCCCGCCTCTCACCTCTATTTGCGGCCCCTACAGGCCTAGTGGAGCAGATAGCCTCTAAGGTGGCAAGCCTGGTTACTTTCCGGGTCCTCTTTCTTATGGGCTCCTATGGGCTCCTATAGGCTTCTATGGGCTCCTATGGACTCCTACTCCGATCCAAAAAGGCACTCCAGGGGTAGGGGGTCACTCACGGGTTAGATCAGCATGTAGGGGTTAAAGGTACAAAGAAGCGCTCCAATGTGTAGTAAAAAACAGGTTTATTGAAACAAAAATGATAACCACTCACATTTAAAGTTTTCTTGCATCAGCATGGATGAACTTCCGGACGCGGCCGCAAACCGGAAGTAGAGCGATAGGCACCTGACTTCCTTCCTCCCTCACTAGTATCGTCACTAGCACACGTGACTTTGTCAAAGGGTAAGGCAGTCAGGTGTCTCTGGGCCTATTTATACAGTGTTCAATTGACGCTGTGCTGGCAGCGGTGTAAAAAACGACTAAAAGTTGACATTTGGACATACATAGTAGGACTTGATGACATATGCAATCCTAATCTGAGAAAATGAATCTATTTTTATTACTTATAAAGGTCCGAAAATAAGGAAATAATTTAGCCTCATGGTTTAATAATAAATAACAATCACAGTGCCATCCAGTGGCCGGAGGTGTAAATTGATTTCTAAAAGTAGGAGAGACTACTCAATAGTGACATCCAGTGGTAGTAGATAAAAATGACCATCAGGAAATATCCTTCATGTATGCCATCTAGTGGTCACTTGTAAGATTGGCCATATTCTTTAAAAATTCCAATTCTATTAAAAGAAATTTGTTAAAATTATGTATAAAAATGTAGTTTCAAGATGTAAAAAGGTCTAATAACATTTTTTTAGATAAAAAGACCTTACATGATAAAAAGAGACCCGACTAAAAATAATTAAAAAATAGGGAGAAAATTAATCATATTGGTAAAATCATTAAAATTAATAATATACCAGCATGTAATCAATAATTAGATATAAAACAATTCAAGTCGAATTCGACATTATGTCCCCATGGTCTGAGTGTACACAATTCATATATCCATCTGGATTCAGCTTGGCTGATTCTAATAATCTTATTGTCAGGGCTCCACTTGCGACGTACGGTCGAATCGGCGCGCGCGCATGCGCACACGCGCCGCTGATTCGTCCGGGCGTCGAAACGAGGGTACGCGCCGTCGTACTCCTCAGGCGCGCGCGCGTGCGCAGCGAGCGCGGGCACGTGCGTCGCGGGCGCACACGTGACGCGTTAGCGCTGTTTGGCGCCAGTTGGCCTTTAAAAGAATGACAGCTGCACATGTCAAGTGCTGTTCGTCTGCAGTTTGCCCCTTGTTTAACCTGCCTCTGTTGTGTACTCCTGTTTACCTGATCCGGCTTCCACTTGACTCTGCTGCCTTCTCCACTCCTGATTCCGGCCTGTTGACTCTGCTTTGGACTGATACCTGAACGCTGATCTCCTGCCTGTCTGACCTCTCCATTGCCTGTGCCCACTTACCTGCCTGCCAAAGTGTATCCAGACCCGGCCTGCCTGACGACCCCTCTGCCTGCTCCCTGCATGCTGCATACTTCCAGAGTTGCTGACGCCATCTCGGGGTCACCCTACATCCGGACCCTGCTCCGCTACCTGCCAGTCTCTGCTGCTTCAACATCCAGGAGATCGCTACTGATCAGCTACGTCTCCCACAGCATCCATTCCAGGCACTCCTACCCCGCTGTGCTCACGGGACCACTGTCTCCACTCCAGTGGGCCCTGAACCAGAGCCGTAAGAGAGGCCCTCTCCCAGCGAAGTCAGGCTCACCACTCAGGTACCTAACAGTACGAACAGCCATGACTGAGCCTGCGGGAGAAGCCTCTGCCATGAAGGAGTTCTGCTCACACCTGGCAGCCCTCACTCAGGCGGTGCAATCCCTGCAAGAAGGGTATACCAGACTGGAAGGTCGAGTGCAGCAACTTGCTGACCCCAATGTTGCGGCTCCTACATCTCCGCAACCTTCTGCAACACCTGCTACTCCTCCTGCGGTGGTGATGCTGCCTCCTGAACCCAGAGTACCTGTTCCTGATCGCTTCTCCGGAGATCGTTCCAAATTCCGTGTCTTCCGCAACGCCTGCCAGTTATACTTTGCTCTTCAACCCAGAACCTTCTCCCTAGAGGCCACCAAAGTGGGGTTCGTAATCTCCCTGCTGCAGGGCGAACCTCAGATTTGGGCTCATCGCCTGCTGGAGGGAAATAGCATGCTGACGCAGTCCCTCTCGTCTTTCCTGGAAGCCATGGCGCAACTTTACGAGGACCCCCAGCTAACCACCACAGCCGAGTCTGCTCTATCTGCGCTCCAGCAAGGCCGCAGAACGGCCGAGGACTATGTGACAGACTTTAGACGATGGAGCGCAGACACCCAGTGGAATGACTCGGCTTTAAGGCATCAGTTCCGCATGGGCCTCTCCGAAGGCCTAAAGGATGAACTTGCCCGAGTGGGCACCCCAGACACTTTGGAGGGCCTGATAACTTTGAGCATACAAATTGACCGTCGGCTCCGGGAACGCAGAGTCGAGAGATCCGCTCAAGTCCACCGTCCGGCTTGGATGACCGCAAGGGCTCCATTACCGGCTGGCCGTTACATGCCCGCTCAGCCAATGGCCCCTGCCCATCCTCTTCCCGATGCCGGCGAGCCGATGCAGCTTGGTCTCATGCGACCCACTCTGTCTCTGGAGGAACGTGCCCGACGCCGTCAACTAAATTTGTGCCTGTACTGTGGTGGGCCCGGACACTTTGTGAACAGTTGCCCGAGCAAGCTGCGTAAGTGCCTTTCGTCTGTGTCAATCAACTCTGCTCACTTACCAGTCCATGCCACCCACATCTCTCTACCCCTGTCTTTTCAGTTCCTGGGAAGGACGATTCGCACCAACGCCATCCTTGATTCAGGAGCCTGCAGCTGTTTCATCGATACCACCTTTGCCAGCCGGCACGACATTCCTCTTCAGAGGAAGGCCCGCGGACTATCCGTCTTCCTGGCTGACGGTTCCCGCATTAAATCGGGCCAAGTTGTCCAGGAGACCCAACCTCTGTTCACTATCTCTTCTCTCCACCACCAGGAACTGTTAACCTTGGACGTAATCTCGTCCCCCCTGTTCCCAGTGATCCTGGGCATCCCCTGGTTGCAGGCACACGATCCGACCATCTGCTGGTCCACAGGGGAGGTCAAGTTCCAGTCCCCCTACTGCCTGGAACATTGCTTACACGAAGCTCCGGTACAACCCGCTACGCTTCTTTGTCTGGACTCTGATACTGACCTGATCCAAGCGGTACCGGAACCATACCATGAATTCTTAGACGTCTTTAGTAAACGGGGAGCGGACACCCTACCCCCACACCGCACCTATGATTGTCCCATAGAACTTTTGCCGGGGGCCGAGATTCCGTTCGGGCGTATCTTCCCCCTTTCCGAGAAGGAACAAGAGGCCCTGAAGGCCTACATTTCGGAGAACCTAAAGAAGGGGTTTATACGTCACTCCACCTCACCCGCAGGGGCCGGCATATTCTTTGTAACCAAGAAAGACCAGTCACTCCGACCCTGTGTGGACTACCGGGAGCTAAATAAAGTTACAATTAAAAATCGCTATCCCTTACCCTTAATACCGGAACTGTTTCAAAAACTAAGAGCGGCCACCATATTCTCCAAACTGGACTTAAGAGGGGCCTATAACCTGGTTCGCATCCGATCAGGTGATGAATGGAAGACTGCATTTCGTACCCGTTTTGGGCATTACGAATACTTAGTTATGCCCTTCGGCCTTTGTAATGCCCCGGCTACTTTCCAGCACCTCATAAATGAGGTCTTCAGGGACTTCCTGGACATTTTTGTCATTGTATACTTGGATGACATCCTAATCTTCTCCAGAACGCTTGAGCAGCATCGGGGCATGTGGGCCGAGTCTTACTCCGTCTTCGTCAGCACGGATTGTACGCGAAAGCAGAGAAGTGCACCTTCGAGCAGCAGAGCATCCAATTCTTGGGTCTTCAGATCTCCCCAGCAGGCATCGAGATGGACCCGCAGAAGGTAACGGCTGTGCTGGACTGGCCGCCACCCTCTGACAAGAAGGGTGTGCAGCGTTTTGTCGGATTTGCTAATTTTTACAGAAAGTTCATCAAGGGGTTCTCGGCCATCATCTCACCAATCACACAGCTAACAAGGCAGAATGTACGGTTTCATTGGGGTCCAGAGGCCCAGGAGGCGTTTGTGAAACTCAAGGAGCGATTCACATCCGCTCCCATCCTCAGTCACCCTGACCCATCTCTCCCATACATCCTGGAAGTGGATGCCTCTGAGGTAGCAGTGGGGGCCGTGGTCTCCCAACGCCAGGGCAATAAGGACCTAATGCACCCTGTGGGCTTCTTTTCCCGGAAACTTTCACCCGCAGAAAGGAACTACGATGTCGGTGACCGAGAACTGCTAGCCATAAAATCAGCGCTGGAGGAATGGAGGTACTTGCTGGAGGGAGCAGTCCACCCTGTACTTATTTACACGGACCACAAGAATCTTGAGTACTTAAGGACGGCAAAACGTCTAAAACCACGACAAGCCCGCTGGGCCCTCTTCTTTTCACGTTTCAGCTTCCACATTACCTACCGGCCTGGATCTAAAAATGTAAAGCCAGATGCGCTTTCACGCATGTTCGACTGCCCTAAAGACTCCACACCTCCTGATACCATCCTCCCTGCAAGCAACTTCCTTCTACTACAGCCGGATTTACTGTCCCAGATCAGGGAGGCCTCCCTGAACCCGCTCCTTCCCCCAGGACTTTCACTAAATCGTAGAGAGGGGCTTCTCTGGAAGGACAGCCAGGTGTTTGTTCCCGAACCCATCCGGGTTAAAGTATTGGCCCTCCTCCACGATCACCCACTAGCAGGACACTTTGGGGCCCGAAAGACTCTTGACTTGGTGCAGCGCACCTTCTGGTGGCCTGGTCTGAAGGAATTCTGCTCCAAGTATGTCAGTTCATGCCCAGTGTGCTCCCGAAGCAAGACTACTAGGGGCCGGGCCTGGGGCCTACTCAAGCCTCTACCTGCACCTGATCGACCCTGGCGTATGATAACGATGGACTTTATAGTCGAGCTGCCCCCCTCTGAAGATCACACGGCCATCTTTGTAGTCGTTGACCGACTCTCAAAGATGGCCCACTTCCTACCCCTAAGGGGAACCCCATCTGCAGCAGAGACGGCCCGTGTTTTTATCCGAGAGATCGTTAGGTTACACGGGGTACCCAAGAATATAGTCTCGGACAGGGGAGTCCAGTTCACCTCGCGGTTTTGGAGGGCACTGTGTGATAGTCTAAAGATTGAGCTGGCCCTATCCTCAGCTTACCACCCTCAAACTAATGGGCAGACTGAGCGCACAAACCAGACCCTCGAACAATATATTAGGTGTTTCACTTCATTTGTGCAAGATGATTGGGTTTCTCTGCTGCCCTTAGCAGAATTCGCGTACAACAACGCCAGCCACTCGACCACGGGACAGTCCCCGTTTTTCGCCAATTATGGGTTCCATTTAACATTTCTACCAGATTTTCTTACAGAGTCCTCAGTTCCAGCGGTCCAGGACGCAGTGACCTTCCTAAGCCGCAACAACCAAATCCTCCAGGAAGCCATAACCAAGGCCCAGGCGGACAGTAAGAAAGCCTTTGACCAAAAGAGGAGGGGAGAGTTGAATCTGCAAATCGGGGATCAGGTATGGCTTTCCTCTTCTAATTTAAAGTTAACCTGTCCCTCTAAGAAGTTGGCACCCAAGTTCCTGGGCCCTTTTCCTGTAAAGAGGAGGATTAATGAGGTGTCCTATGAACTGTCCCTGCCAGACACCATGAAGATACATCCTGTGTTTCATGTCTCTCTATTGAAACCCTCGGTACCCGATCCCTTCCCCAATAGGGAGTCCGGGCCTCCTGAACCTGTCCTAGTGGATGGAAACGAGGAGTACGAGGTAGAAGTTGTTCTAGACTGTAGAAGGCGACAAGGGCAAAGACAGTTTCTAATCAAATGGAAGGGCTTCGGCCCAGAAAGCAATTCTTGGGAACCTGAGGACAATATACATGCTGGAAGACTAATTCGTGCTTTTTTCATTTCACACCCTGAGAAGGATGACCAACTGGGCACCCGGAGGTTGCCCCTTGTGGGGGGGCAATGTCAGGGCTCCACTTGCGACGTACGGTCGAATCGGCGCACGCGCATGCGCACACGCGCCGCTGATTCGTCCGGGCGTCGAAACGAGGGTACGCGCCGTCGTACTCCTCAGGCGCGCGCGCGTGCGCAGCGAGCGCGGGCACGTGCGTCGCGGGCGCACACGTGACGCGTTAGCGCTGTTTGGCGCCAGTTGGCCTTTAAAAGAATGACAGCTGCACATGTCAAGTGCTGTTCGTCTGCAGTTTGCCCCTTGTTTAACCTGCCTCTGTTGTGTACTCCTGTTTACCTGATCCGGCTTCCACTTGACTCTGCTGCCTTCTCCACTCCTGATTCCGGCCTGTTGACTCTGCTTTGGACTGATACCTGAACGCTGATCTCCTGCCTGTCTGACCTCTCCATTGCCTGTGCCCACTTACCTGCCTGCCAAAGTGTATCCAGACCCGGCCTGCCTGACGACCCCTCTGCCTGCTCCCTGCATGCTGCATACTTCCAGAGTTGCTGACGCCATCTCGGGGTCACCCTACATCCGGACCCTGCTCCGCTACCTGCCAGTCTCTGCTGCTTCAACATCCAGGAGATCGCTACTGATCAGCTACGTCTCCCACAGCATCCATTCCAGGCACTCCTACCCCGCTGTGCTCACGGGACCACTGTCTCCACTCCAGTGGGCCCTGAACCAGAGCCGTAAGAGAGGCCCTCTCCCAGCGAAGTCAGGCTCACCACTCAGGTACCTAACACTTATTGTCACCTCTCCAGTGTGGCTTATACTTTTCGATGGCACATATTTTTAGGGACGAGGGATCTTTTTTGTGATATTTGGCATAATGCCTTGATAAGCTGTGCTTGTCAAAACCCTTTTTAATGTTTTGGACATGTTCCCGCACGTGCAGTCTTGCTTACTCAAATACCTTTTTACACTGGGGATGTCTAAGTTGGAAGGAATTTGCAGTTCTTTCACTGCTCCTACAAAGTTAGATCCTCTGTCAGAGCGAATGAGTTTCACTGGGCCTCGGATTGCAATGAAACGTCTAAGAGCATTAATGAAACTTGAAGTGTCCATTGACTCAATCACTTCAATGTGAACAGCTCGTATGGACATGCAAACAAATATGACTGCCCAGCGTTTACTGTTTAAGTGTCCCCCTTTTGTGTAACGGGTGGCAACAGACCAGGGACAAAAGACATCAAGTCCAACATTAGTGAAAGGCGGATCCATGCTAAGCCTGTCAGAAGGTAGATTGGCCATCTTTTGTGTTTGTAACATTCCACGAAGGCTCCGACTATGCATAGTCCAGCAGCTCGTAAAGCTCCTTCAGTAAACAGTCGGCCCTGGTGTTTAGTTTGGTCATGGTAGTGTTGAATGAGTAAATAGGCAATATGATGGTGACCAGGGATCACTAAAGGATGTTTCTCTAAGAACTCTAACTTGCCTTCTTTTAAACGGCCTCCTACTCTCAACATGCCATTTTCATCGAGGATTGGATCAAGTTTCTTTGAAACACTGTCTTTAGGAACAGGTTTGTGATTGACAATACAATCAATCTCTTTGGCAAAGACTTCTCTCTGTACAACAGATATTAACCAGTTTTTAGACTGTTCTAGGTCAGTTGCTGAGTAGACTTTCCTACAGTGGTGCCAACTCCTGCAACCGTCATGAGTTGGTGGTTGTTTTTTGTAAGACTGAGCTATGTGGATTAAGCAAGTGATAGCTCTAACTAGTGACCTCCAGGTGGAGAACCTGCTGAAACGGTGGGTTTTAAACTGGTTGAGAGACGTTGTTGTGACTGCAGTAGAAACCTGAGGGCGAATTTCCTGATCATTGTCTGCGTCTACCAGGTCAAACGTGGTGAGGTCATTATTGTTACAGTCAGGACTGCGTAGAAAGGTGGGACCTGTGAACCACGAAGTACTTTCAAGGCGACTGGCCGCTACAGATCTGGTCGCTAGGTCTGCGGGATTATAGTCTGTAGGCAAAAAATGCCATTGCTCTGGGCGGGTGGACCTCCTTATTCTCAACACTCTGTTATTGACATAGACGTAGAAACGCCTAGCTTCATTATGGATGTAACCCAGAACTACTTTACTGTCTGTGTAGAACTCAGCTTCCTGGATTTCTAAGTTCGTCTCTGTTGCTATTGGTTCAGCTAGCTCTGTAGCCAATACTGCAGCACAAAGTTCCAGCCTGGGTATGGTGTGTTCCGGCAGTGGTGCAAGTTTTGCTTTTCCCATTACAAACCCTATGTGGCTTTGCCCTTTAGTGTCTATGGTTTTCAGGTAAGCTACAGCAGCAATTGATTTAACAGAAGCATCCGCAAACACACAAAGTCTTTGCATCTGAACATCTGCAGATGACAGAGGTGCATATGGGCGTGGAATTTTAAGATTGGATAGCGCTGTTAGCGAGTCTTTCCACTCTAGCCATAGGTTCTTCCTGTCGGTGGGGAGAGGGTGGTCCCAATCTAGCGACTCACAGGTTAAGTCTCTGAGTAGTGCCTTACCCTGGATGGTGACAGGTACTGCAAAGCCTAAAGGATCGTATAGGCTGTTTATGGTAGACAGGACACCTCTACGGGTAAAGGGTTTTTCCTCTGTGTTTACTTGGAAAGTGAAGGTGTCAGATCTTAAGTCCCAAAGCAAACCAAGGCTGCGTTGCATGGGGAGTGAGTCTGTGCCTAGATCTAAGTCCTTTAACTCGTTGGAATGGTCTTGGACAGGAAAGGCTTCTAAAACTTCTCTACTGTTGGAAGCAATCTTGTGGAGCCTTAAGTTGGAACACGCAAGCATTGCCGAGTTCTTTTGAGGAGACGGATTGCGGCTTCATTTGTGGGTAGTGATTTCAAGCAATCGTCTACATAGACATCCTTGTCCACAAATTGTCTGACATCTGATCCATACTCTGACTCTCCCACTCTAGCAGAGTGTCTGAGGCCATATATAGCAACTGCAGGGGAAGGGCTTTTGCCAAATATGTGCACCTTCATGCGGTATTCTGTGATGTCTCCAGAGGGGTTGTTGTCCCTGAACCAGAGAAACCTCAGAAAGTTTCGGTGTTCTTCCTTAACAAGAAAGCAATAGAACATTTGTTGTATGTCTGCCATGAATGCGACTGAATCCTTGCGGAAGCGGAGAAGTACTCCTAATAGTCTGTTGTTGAGGTCAGGGCCAGAAAGAAGGACATCATTTAGAGAGACACCTTCATGCTTGGCGCTGGAATCAAACACCACTCTAATCTGCCCTGGCTTCTTAGGGTGAAAGACCCCAAATATGTGTAAGTACCAACATTCTTCTGAGTCTTTGAGGTCTGGAGCTACCTCAGCATGGCCATTTTGGAATATTTTGCCCATGAAGGAAAATAAATGTTCTCTCATCTCTGGTTTCCTTTGCAGATTGTGTCTTAAGGAAGTGAGGCGTTTATATGCTAGTTCCCTGTTGTTAGGCAAACGTTGTCTTTGTGGCCTAAAGGGAAGAGGTGCTACCCAGTTATTAGTCACGTCTTTCTCCATACTGCTTTCCATAACCTCTAGGAAGATCCTATCCTCAATGGACATTTCTACCTGGTTGTCTTCCTTTGTTCTCCTGAACACTGAGTGTCCTAAGTCGCTTTGGTCATCGTCATAGGTATTGCTGTCACAGAGGGGACTTAGGAAAGGAAGAGGTACAGGGTTGTTGTGAGGTAGCTCCTTTATGAGGATGCCATTTTGACAGGGTTGGAAAAGAGAAGGACGACCATTCTCGAGGGTACTAGTGAGCAGATTATTAACAGATGCCGGTTTGTGTACACCTCCCAGGCAAACATCACCTATAATGACCCACCCAAGATCCAGTTTTGGGGCATATGGAGCACTTTTAGGACCGTTGATCAGTTTCCTTACTTTGTGGACTTGCAAGATATCCCTCCCTAGGAGTAAGATTATCTGAGCCTGATCATCAAGTTCTGGTATGAGATGTGCTATGTGCTTCAAGTGAGTCTGGTGAGCTGCTGCGTCTGGTGTGGGAATCTCTGATCTGTTGTCTGGCATCTGGTTGCACTCTATTATGGTCGATAAGGGTAGGCATGTCTTACCATCCATAGATTCAATTTGTAGGCCGTCAGCTCTTCTCCCCGCTGTTTCCACTGTACCTGCACAAGTCCTAAGGGAGTAGGGGCTGCTGGGGCCTTTAAGGTTTAGAATGTCAAAAAACACAGGTCTAGCAAGTGACTTATTACTTTGATCATCCAAAATGACGTAGAGCTTGACTGCTTTGTCTCTGCGTCCCTTTGGGTAAACTTTCACTAGACAGATTTTAGAGCAGGATCTGCCACCTGTACTTCCTTTGCAGACTTCAGTGCACTGTGAAGTGATTGCAGTGGTATCTGTACTAGAGTCTTTGGTCTCCCTGCCTTTCTCCTTGTCACCATGGACAGGTGGGAAGGTTCTTGGAGTAGGCCTTGGGTGTAAAGCTGTGTGGTGCTCTGTGCTGTCACACTCTGTGCATTTGACACTGACCTTACAGTCCTTGGCGCAGGGGCGCAACTATAGGGGGTGCAGCAGTTGCGAGCGCAACCGGGGCCTGTGCTGCAAGGGGCCCATGCTATGGCCGGTGGCAGCATAGGCGGTTAGGCACCGGGCGCACGGGTGGCTGGAGGTGACTAGCAGAACTCCATGCTCGACTACCGCACTGGCTGCTCTTTAGTTGTGCATTCCCCACACAACCTGTGTCCTCTGTCGCTCCTCTGGGTCCCCCTCTCCTGCTCCATGCAGTGCTGCTCAGTCTGGTGTCTGTCCTCCCCAGTCCAGCCCCCTGAGTCCGGCTCATACTGCACTGCATGCTTCTCCCAGGCAAACAAACTTTAAGCACACAGATGCAGTGCAGTCCTATGAGAGCCGGCTCCCCAAAGGACACCGCAGGCTTGTCTGCCAGCACCCCCCTCCTCCCCGTCATACACAGATGTTGACAGGTATTTCTGGGAGATCTGTCCTGGGGACAGGGACCCCTTCTCACCTGGGGACAGGGACCCCATCTCCCCTAGGAACAGGACCCACTTCTTTGTCCCTCATTTTGGTCTGATTTATATAGTTGTACTGTATATAAAATGCACTTTTTGTCTTTCAAAAGGTGTTTTTCAGGGACCCCTTCTCACCTGGGGACAGGGACCCCATCTCCAATGGGGACCCCATCTCCCCTAGGAACAGGACCCACTTCTCCCCAGAGGACAGGGACCCCATTTCCCTTGGGGGCAGGAACCCCTTCTAAAAAATAATAAAAAAACTGCTGATACCAGTGGTGGAACTACAGGGCTCACAAAAGTCGTACCTGTGACCGAGCCCTGGAGTTCCACCACCGGACTCGGAAGGAAGGGCCTCGGGTGGGGTTCAGGGGGGCCCTTCATGGTTTCTTGCACTGGGGCCCTGAAGGTTCTAGTTACGCCACTGCCTTGGCGAAGTGTGTAGACGAAGAGCAGCACTTGTAACAGATGTTGTTCTCTTTGAGGAAAGCTTTACGTTCCTGGATGGTCTTTGTCCTGAAGGCTCTGCATTTCAGAAGAGGATGTGGCATCTTATGTAGAGGGCAGAACTACGTAGGGTCATTGTCTTGATCCTCTGGCTGAGACTCTGCAAATCTGTGGGAAGAAATGTTAGTTTTGTGCACTGCTACTGGAGCCCTGAGTTGCTTAGGGCCAGCAGAAGTGATGTAAGACACTGGAAAAATGAAGCTGGGGTCATCTTTCGTTCCTGCTTGTCTGTCTACAAAGTCCACAAACTCACTAAATGGTGGAAAGGGCACATTGTGTTTCCGTTTGTAGTTACAGCCATGAGCAATCCATCTTTCGTGTAACTCATAAGGAAGTTTTTGAGCTAAGGAGTTAATACCTCTAGCAGAGTCAAGATAAGAAAGGCCAGGTAAGTCACCTTCTGCTTTAGCAACTTGTAACTCCATACATAGGTCACTGAATTCTCTGAGTCTTTGGTAACCTCTGCTAGGTATTTTTGGAAAGTCTTCTATCCTTTTAAACAGTGTACTCTCTATAGCCTCTGGTGAGCCATAACATCTATCCAGTCTGTTCCAGTTGTTTGTAAGGCCTATCTCAGGGTGGTTTATATTAATGTCTCTGATCCTTTTGGCGTGTTCAGCAGAATCATTGCCAAGCCACTTTACAAGGAGTTCTATCTGTTGTCTGCAAGATAGATCTAGACCTTGGATAACACTCTGGAAAGAGGATCGCCACGCCCTGTAGTGTTGAGGGCGATCACTAAATTTGGCAAGTCCTTGGGTAACTAACTCGCGTTTGGCCAGGAACTTGGCAAAGTCTACAGTAGCCTGATTGGCATTGGGGTAGGCTGCTGGTGTATTGTGGTGCGGTGTAAAGGCATACCTGATAGAAGTCTCTTCTTTAGGTTCTCTGGGCTCAAACTTGCATACGGTTGGCAGTTCGTACCGGCTCGTTGCATACACCTTTGGAGTGAAGACAGGTGTTTGATGTTTGTATGAAGGTTGAGTACCTTGTGGAGTAGAGGGCTTGGTTGGGACTGGAACATCTGGAACACTGTCAGATTTTTCTTGCCTGTGGCACTGTGGTCCAAGGTCGTCTTGTTGCTGCTTGACTTGGAGTGACTCCCTGACATCATGTTTAATTTCTTGTTGTGGGATGCTGCTTGGGTCACAGTGCTGGTAGACATAATCCGACGTGCGTTGCAAGGAATCTTGGTGTTCTTTCTCTAGGCCTGGTATGCTGCTACCTGCTCTTGGCTCATCGTAGATGGCTGCTTCTAGAGCTTCTGCTTCTGCAATGGCGGCGGCAGCGTCTCGTTCCACTGCCAGCTTCTCCATGTTAGCTTCTAAGATAGCTTGCTGCAGTTTCAGAGATGCCTCTTGCTGAGCTCTTTCGTCTTCCAGGCGTATTCTTTCCATCTCTCTCTCTTGTTCCTGTGTCACCCTTTCTGCTTCAATGTGGGCCTTTTCTTTTTTCATCTGCAGCTCTTGGTCTGCGAATGCGGCCCTGGCTCTTGCTGCTTCAGCTTTCGAATGGGCGATAGCTGCTGCATTTGCGACAGATGACCTAGGTGAGCTTGCTTGTGATCGTGTTTTGTAAGAAGATGTTCTACTGTGAGACATGGCTGCGGGGAAGAAGCTGTCTTGCTGTATAGAGACCGTTCTAGTGTCGGTACTGCTTGACAGAGCGCGTCTCTGTGTAGTGTGGCTGCTTGCTTTGCCTCCCACAGGCCTGCTTCTTTAAGGCTTCTGACTGTATGGTACTGTGTAGCCCCAGGCTGTACAGACTTCCGAAGTCAGCTTATCTTCCCTTCAGAGGTCATTTTAAAAATTTCACTGTTCTGTCTCAAGGACATTCAGCTAAACCATTCTTATCCCATAAACATGATACCATATTTCTTCGATCGCAGTTCATTGGAACAAGCTAGGTGAAACTACAAATAACAAGAATAAACCTTGATAAGTACAATATCCCATAAATTTAGCATACATTTCAAAGACAAATATACACAGTACAATATGAGACAGTAAACACTTACTTTTTAAGTTCAATAAGGAATGATGATAAGAGATTGAAACAAGACATCTTGCAGTCTTGAAAAGCATGGTGAATGTGTCTCTTCCTGTGAGACTTTACCCAGAATACTTTGCCTTCCAAGTACTTCCTGGGTTATAAACTTTAATAACAACATTTACACAATAGAAACAATACCAAAAAGGGACGCTAGATGGCGCCTACACTCTGCAAATGATTCCTATAGAAAATAACAACATTAAATGTAATTTACAACAACACAAATGCAGATAATCAGAATATATACATCTGATGGGCAGAACAAGAAGGGCTTCTAACATATAAATTATCACCTATGGCAGTGATGGCGAAGCTATGGCACGCGTGCCACAGCTGGCACACAGAGCCATCTCTGTGGGCACACGAGAGGATCCAGGACAGAGCTAGAGGTCTCTCTCTCCTCTCAGCCCCCCTCCCTCTCTTTAAGCCCCCCTCTTTTTCCGTCCCCCCCTTTGTGTCCCCCTCTCTCTCAGCTCACCCCTCTCTCAGCATCTCTCTCGCACCCTTCTCTCTCTGTCCCTCTTCTCTCTCTCTCTGTCCCCCTTCTCTTTCTCTGTTCCGCCTCTCTCACACCCCTCTCTCTCTGCCCCCCATCTCTCTATCTCTCTCTGTCCCCCCTCCCTCTCTCTGTTCCTCCTCTCTCTATCAGCTCACCTCTCTCTCAGCATTTCTCATACCCCTCTCTCTCAGCCCCTCTCCCACTCTCTGTTGCCCCTCTCTCTCTCACCCCTCTCTCCCTGTCCCCTCTCCCTCTCTCTCTCTCCCTCTCCCTCTCTCTCTCTCTCCCCTCTCCCTGTCCCCTCTCTCTGTCCTCTCCCTCCCTCTCTCTCTGTCCCCTCTCTCCCTCCCTCTCTCTCTGTCCCCTCTCCCTCCCTCTCTCTCTGTCCCCTCCCTCTCTCTCTCAGCCCCTCCCTCCCTCTCTCTCAGCCCCCTCCCTCTCTCTGTTCCCTCTCTCTCTCTCTCTTACACACACACACACAACCCCTCTCTTTTGCTCAGCCCCCCTCTCTCGCGAATTGCCGTGTTGGCACTTTGCAACACAAAACCAATGTATTTATTTTAGTTTAGGCACTCAGGCTCAAAAAGCAAAAAGGTTTGCCATCACTGACCTATGGCATTGGGGAATCTGTGGGAGCCAGGCTCTCTCTGTGTCTACCATTACTATTACATAACAATAACAAGACTATTGCATAGTAACAAAAAGCAGCCCAGGAAGAAAAACACCTATTGGTTCATAGGAACACAGTATTTTCAGGCCCATTCGGGTATGATATGTCAAGGAGAAGTCGAGGGGAAGATTTATTTTTTGAACATCATTTTGTAATAAGGCAAGTTCAAATGTAAAAAACGTGTGACTACTTCTTCCTCTGTTGGTCTTGGCAAAGTCTTATTGAAGACATTGTCTGCTTTATGTATCCTTGATACTTTATTATCTTTTGACCACTAAACTACCTGGTTATTATCACTAGTGAACCTCAATTCTAAAGAAATTTGGGGTTTTGATTGCTGGCAGGAGACTCTTAGACAGTTCCATATGCCACCAATTCTGAACAGGTCCATATGCCACCAAATAAAATAATGCCATTTTCTTTTTATTCTGGAAAAATTTAACTTTTATTATCTATTTTCACAGCACTCGAACACCTCCTGGTACACCTGTGTAAATCTGTGTTGTATGGTTTTCTAGAACAGTATGTTTGCCTTCAGCACCTGAAAGGTACACGGGTTGTTATTACTATTACCCTGAAGCTCACTGTTGACATAAAGCCGATCATGGAATACTCCAAACCTAGTATGAATGTATGCCAAATATGTTTTATTTCAACTGTTCCATTTATAATACCAGAATGCAATTTTTACTAGCAATAGGAATAAAATTCAAGCATTGCTGGCAATAATTGCATTTTAATGGGGTTAACAAAAGAGCTGTAACAAGCACTTGTTTGCAAAGTAAAACCTTGGCATTGATTGCTGAGATTTTTTAAAAATTGCTTAGAAATATAGAGATCACAATTAGAATAAATCTGTGTTCGGTGTTTAATTCACAACCCAATCAAGGAAAAAATGAGCAGATGTCAAATCGTTGATACTGCTAATGACAGATCTTACAGTCTATGGCTAATCTAAATCTAACCGCTGGCATTGGAACATGAATGATCTTTCTTCCAGCTGAACAGTGCATACATCTCCAGAACCAGTGTTATCTTTAGGTGTGTCTAAACCGAAAATAGTACAGTATTTGACAGCTTACCAGTCCTTAGATTTGTTTACTGAATACATTTTTTTAGAAGCTTTTTTTATTTTCAGCTAGTTCTGCCAATAATACATGTAGCCGGGAGCAGACTACGGTTATCTGATTTCGCAGACTTGCCTACTTTGTTCCAAACTGCTCCTGTGTTCCCCCTAGTCCTGGACGTTGACCTCATTGGTCTCACCTTTTGGGAGTACAGAGAAAAGCATTATCAGAGATTTAGTCTTCTAAATAGGCATCGCTGAAGTGCAGAACTAACCATGGACTACATCTCCCAGCCAGCCACTTGCTCCAGGGGAGAATTGTGGGAGAGACTATAAAGGGATCTGCTGACTAGGCCCGCTCTCTCTTGCTTCCTGGATCCCATCGCGTGAGCACCATCCTGCTGCTGTGTGAAAGGATCACGGCCTACTATGCGATACACAGCCCACAGCTTCAGCCCTAGAGGGTCAGGACATCGCCCACTTCCTGAAAGACAGTGTGCAGCAGCGCTGAACATCGTGGAACCAGCCTGTTCACTGAGTCAGCCGACCAATCGCCATCTCTGCCCATCTGCAGCAAGATGAATCGTTTGATCGTTCCCCCTGGGGAACTGCCACACGCTCTCAGGATTGGTGAGGGGTTATAGGCCAGACCAGGGTTCCTCTTTAGTCAGGAACATTTCCTAAATCCATCACTAGCTTTTTCAAGGGACTCATTTGTGACTGTGTACATTGTTATCATTCATTTGATCTGCCACTGCAGCAGGTTGACTTGTAGCTTACAAAAAAAGAACAGGTGCCAAGATCACCACACTTTTATTCCATTTACACTTTCTCCAGCTCGCTAACTTAAAGTCTGTACCTTAACAGTGGCACAGTGGTGTAGTGGGTAGCACTCACCTAGCAGTAACCAGGGTCGCTGGTTCAAATCCCAACCACAACACTACCTGTATGGAGTTTGCATGTTCTCCCTGTGCCTGCGTGGGTTTCCTCCAGGTATTCCCGTTTCCTCCCACACTCCAAAGACATGCTGGTAGGTTAACCACTTGCCGACTGGTGCACGACGATATACGTCGGCAGAATGGCACGTACAGGCAGGAGGGCGTATATATAAGTCCCTCCTTAATGCCTGTCCGTGCCATCGGGAGCGCGCCGGGAGCCGCGCGCCCCCGCGCCCGTCGGGACCCCCGTGAGTCCGGTCGCGGTCCCCGCGGACTCGATCACCGTGGGGACCCCCGCGATCGTCTCACGGGAAGGCTGAACGGGGAGATGCCGAGATAAACAGCATCTCCCCGTTCTGCCTAGCAACTAGTGACGCCGATCTCTGCTCCCTGTGATTGGAGCAGAGATCAGCATTCACTAGCTGACAGCCACGCCCCCCCACAGTAAGAAATACACCCCTAGGCATACTTAACCCCTACACTGCCCCTTGTGGTTAACCCCTTCACTGCCATTGTCATTTATACAGGAATCAATGCATTTAAATAGCATTGATTGCTGTATAAATGACAATGGTCCCAAAAATGTGTCAAAAATGTCCGATGTGTCCGCCATAATGTCGCAGTCACAAAAAAATCGCAGATCGCCGCCATTACTAATAAAAAAAAAAAAATTAATAAAAATGCTATAAAACTATCCCCTATCTTGTAAACGCTATAACTTCTGCGCAAACCGATCAATAATCGCTTATTGCAATTTTTTTTACCAAAAATATGTAGAAGGATACGTATCGGCCTAAACTGAGGAAAAAAAATGTTTTTTTATTTATTTTTGGGGGATAGTTATTATAGCAAAAAATAAAAAATAATGCGTTTTTTTTCAAAATTGTCGCTCTTTTTTGTTTATAGGGCAAAAAATAAAAACCGTAGGGGCGATCAAATACCACCAAAAGAAAGCTCTATTTGTGGGAAAAATAGCACGTCAATTTTGTTTGGGAGCCACGTCGCACGACCACGCAATTGTCAGTTAAAGCGACGCAGTGCCGAATCGCAAAAAGGGGCCTGGTCCTTTGGCTGCAAATTGGTCCGGTCTGAAAGTGGTAAATTGGCTTCTGTCCAAAAATTGGCCCTAGTATATGAATGTGAGTTAGGGACTTTGGATTGTGGGCTCCTTGAGGGTAGGGACCGATGTAAGTGTGCAATGTACTGTATGTGTGGAGTGCTATATGGGTACTTTAAATAAATAATAATAATAGATGAGCATCTTAATGAGACACAATGTACAGGGATAGGGACAATTGTAAACGACGCACCCACACTCACTCAGGTTGAACTGGATGGACTGGTGTCTTTATTCAACCTTACTAACTATGTAACTATGTAACACAAACAAGTCGCTGGAGGAAGAGGCTGCAGGAGCCCGGCATTGATCCACGAATCACTGGTGCAATGCTTTCCAAGTTCTTATCGAAAAAAATAATAAATGCAAGAAGGTTTGGACTTTTGTGCACATTATTTATGTGGTTTTGCCTTCTCATGTATGCGCGTTTTTATGTATATTTTTTAATTTATTTAAGCACATTATTGGCATTTACCAACTTTATAAATTAGTTCATTAATTTTATTTACACATACTATGCTAACAGGGCAGGAGTGTGCTTAACTAGTTTACTAGCAGATGCTAATGGATTGGACACTTGGGGTTTGATTCTGAACATACTGCTTTTTGTGATATATTGGGGGTTATTTACGAAAGGCAAATCCACTTTGCACTACAAGTGCAAAGTGCACTTGAAATTGCACTGAAAGTAAACTTGGAAGTGCAGACACTATAGATCTGAGGGGGACATGCAAGAAAAATAAAAAACAGCATTTTAGCTTGCACACGATTGGATGATAAAACCAGCAGAGCTTCCCCTCATTTCAGATCTACCCAGGGGTCAAGTCCTGGGGAAAAAAGTGTGGGAACTCCCACCCAAGATCCACTCCCCCACCAAAAAAAAAAAAAAAATGATACGCTCATATGCATATATATTTCACAGAAAATACAGTGACTGCAAATGCGACATGCAACAAGAGATGACCAGACTGTGAATGCGACTACAGGAGATGACCAGACTGTGAATGCGACTACAGGAGATGACCAGACTGCAAATGCAACATAATACTAGAGATGACCAGACTGCAAAAGTGACTACAGGAGATGACCAGACTGCAAATGCAACATACTACTAGAGATGACCAGACTGCAAAAGTGACTACAGGAGATGACCAGACTGCAAATGCGACATGCTACAGAAGATGACCAAGTAGCCAGTTTTAAAATTTAAACCTGTCCTTTGTAAAACCCCCATTCCTGCCCTGCCTCCCTTTTATATCACCCCTCCTCATTCCTTTCAGTTTCTAAAACTTTCCCCCTCCGTCCTTCATAACAGCGCCCTCTTCCCTGTCTCACCTTGCACAGGACACAGCAGATAACATCGGAGGCCCAGAGCTGACATCGGAAGTGCAGCAAAGGGATGGACAGATAGCAGGACCTGTCCCAGTTAACTGATTGGTTGATAGAATGCAGAGTGGTTCTAGCAACCAATCAGTTAACTGGGCCAGCCCCTGCCCTCCGTGCATCGCTGTGCTGCTCTTCTGATGTCAGCTCTGTGAAAACAACAGAGCCAGCAAGCAGCGGCAGCTGAAGACAAAAAAGCTAATCTTAAATGGCGTGACCACGGCGGGGCCGCACAGATCATTGACGCGGTCCAGACTTGGCCCGTGGTCCGCCATTTAGTGATGCCTGTGCTAGAGCCTCGGGCGGCTCTAGTCCTGCAAAGGGAACAGCGTTCCTGCTGTGAAAAAAGTGCAGGGACACCGTTCCCACGCGTTCCCGCAGGACTCGAGCCCTGGATCTACCCCTCATATTTATAGTGACTGCACTTCCAAGTGCACTTTCAGTGCAATTTCAAGTGCACTTTGCACTTGTATTGCAAAGTGGATTTGCCTTTCGTAAAAGTGTGTACTAGAGAATTCTCGATATTCAGAATAACAACTGGGTACAGGTGGGGTGCCGTTAGACGGTCCGCGAGGATCCACACTCACCACCCCAATGGGATCTAACTGTGGGTGTGTATAGCGTTTTCACAGGGTTTCCGGGCATTCCCCCTGCAGCCTTCGACATTAATTGAGTGGAGAGGTTAAAAAAGTGTGGCTCCCCACTTCACAAGTAGAGGTGTAATGGTTACTTGTTCACAGGGTGCTAGGGGAGACCAAACCCCCTGACAGTCCGGCTGTCAACCAGTAAAACAAACCCTGTAGGGGAAATTGTAGGTCTTTCTTAATTGTAGGTACTTTAGGGACTAGGTTGTCCCAGAAAGGAGAGAGGGGAAACGTGTGAAAGGAAGGAGAAAAGAAAGAAGATGGGGTCAGGGAGGGGAGGGAGTATCCCCAGATGCAGCTACTATTCCAGGAATAAGTGATATATTGCAAAGCTCGGCCCAAGGTTCCCAGGTGGTACTGCACTGCCCAAATTTGTTATTAAGTTTCACCACTATTTGCTCCTGGGCCATGATCCAGGACACTTTCCTCTTGCTACTTTTGGGCTTTTGAGCAGCACAGCACTAATTTCAATATTTTATTCCACTATTGATATGGGAACAAATTTGGTGCTCGTGGCAGCTTGTCTTAAGCTGTTTGTTTAGACTTTTGTTCACTAGGAGGCAGCGTAAGCGATAATTTTTCTGCTTTCTATTTTTATTTTTTTGCTTTCAGCCTATTGGCTTTAGCTACTGATCGCCAAAGTTTTCCAACTTTCCCGTTTGACAGAAATCAATCGTTAGAATGGAAATGGCCATAGATGGATCAAAATTTGATTTTTATAAACACAGCAAATATGAGGGGGGAAAGAGGGGACTTTTTTGGTGCTGTACATAATCCCCAATATAAAGGAAACACAACCTAAATGATAAAAATACCAAAGTTTTATTAGAGTTCTAGATAGATAGATAAGCTCATTTAATATTGCAACACCATCCCACACCTCCCCTTCATACATAGAAGTGACATAACACATGTATGTTACACAATTAACCAATTTAGTTTCATGGGACATTTACAGTTTAGTGCTTCATCAGGAGTTTAGATTACTAGAGGAGTCTGAATATGCAGCGCTGAATCTGATTAGGGGCCAGCACAAGATGCCCCCAGGGGTAGGAAAAGGGATAAAATGTGGAAGGCAAAACAGAGCCCACACTGGTGACTACTTAACATGGGCCCTTCTATAGTAGGTGACCGAATGTAAGGAGATAAGAGATTTTTCCAAAAGACACAATAATCAACGTGAGGTATGCCTCCAATGAGTCAAAAAGCTTTCCCAGGCTACTATCTAGTAATGCTTGAAAATCTCATCCTCTGTATGTAATGGATCCTTTGATGGCCAACAAGTGTAGAGAAGGCTGGGCGGCATGTCAAGAACCACAGGGCTGGGCTGCATGTCAATAACTGCAGGGCTCAATGTGGACCAATTTTCATCCATGTATGGCCAGCTTAAAAGTGGCCACTTTAACACAGACATGGTCCACCATTGTCACCATGAGGAAAGCTCCCCTGAAAAATGCAATGAAACCATTGATGGAGTGCATGCATGTGTACATGGAGTGGCTTCAAAGAGGCGGCAGGAGACTAACAGCACTAGGATGCAACAAGGGATGAAATAAAATAATGAAAATCAGTTTCTGACCCTTCACTGTTAGTTAACTATAAATTAATGTACTCCGAGTTTGGAAAGGCATTCATTTATGTCCTACATTTATAGGGACAGCACCCTCTAGAGATCATTTTAAACTTCTGGAAGAGGCTGGAGAATGTGTGGGTGCTTTAGAGATTGAAGCGATAACAATGATGAGTGGCTACCGTTCAAATTCTGTGCATGGTATTACAGGTGCAACATTGGCTGCAGGTTTTTTCTTTTGTCAACTTGCAGAATGTATCCTGCGGTTAAAAATAGACAAACAAGCTGGCTGTGTGCAAGCAGTTTATAGTCTGTAGCATATCTTAGGCCGCGTACACACGAGCGGACTTTCCCGCGTGTATGTCCGCCGGCTGACTTTTTCCTCCCAAAAGTCCGGCGGACTAAGTTTTAAGTTCAGACTTAAAATTGTCCGCTGGACTCGCGAGTCTGGCGGACAATCCCGCTGTCTGTGTGCTAGTCCGTGGGACTTTTGAAATGAACGCACTTGCCGACACACGATCGGAAAGTCCGTTCATTTAGAACGTGACTGCAGGTAGACGGGGCTAGCGAAGGCAGTGAATGCCGCCGCGCTAGCCCCGTCACCTGGTATGGATTTAAAGGGGAATCCCTACGCCGAAAAAACGTAAAGGGGGTGGGGACGAGCGAGAGCCCCCCCTCCTGAGCCGTACCAGGCCGCGTGTCCTCAACATGGGGGGTGCCCTGGGGAAAAGGGGGCCATGCGGCCCCCAAAGCACCTTGTCCCCATATTGATGAGGACAAGGGCCTCTTCCCGACAACCCTGGCCATTGGTTGTCGGGGTCTGTGGGCGGGGGGCTTATCGGAATCTGGGAGCCCCCTTTAATAAGGGGGCCCCCAGATACCAGTCCCCCACCCTATGTGAATGAGTATGGGGTACATCGTACCCCTACCCATTCACCTGGTGGAAAAAAGTGTAAATAAAAAAACGACACAATTTTTATTGCACAGCTCCGGGGGTCTTCTTCCGTCTTGGGGGGTCTTCTCGCCGGACTCCTCCGGCTTTCTCCTTCGTCGCCGCCGTCGTCGTTGTCTGGGGGTCTCGTTCCGCCTTCGGGGATCTTCGGGGGTCTTGTTTTTATCTGCGTAGGGATTCCCCTTTAATTCCATACCAGGTGACGGGGCTAGCGCGGCGGCATTCACTGCCTTCGTTAGTCCCGTCTACCTGCAGTCACGTTCTAAATGAACGGACTTTCCGATCGTGTGTCGGCAAGTCCGTTCATTTCAAAAGTCCCACGGACTTTGGCCAAAACGCCGGCGGATTGTCCGCCGGAAAAGTCCGGGCGTGTGTGGGCATGTCCACACGGCCAGAAAGTCCGGCGGAACTCTGCTGGAAAGTCCGGCGGTTTGTCCGCTGGACTAGGTCCGGCGGACAATCCCGCCGGAAAGTCCGAGCGTGTGTACATCGCATTAGGGTGACAACTCTGCATTGGCTTAGAAGTGTTGTCACTCAAAGACAGGAAGTGAAAAAACTTGCAGGTCATATGGTGGAGCAAAGGCAAAAAATTGAAAATAAAAATACAGGTCTGCAATGAGAGGAGAGCTAAGATTAAATACACTTTAAAATTGTGTTGTTGGGAAAGAAATTTTCCTAGAAAGAATGTTTGGCTGATGTCCAGTAACCCCATAGAAAAAGAAATAACCACCAGCTGTTTCCTCATTAAAGGAACCTTATCCATGAGTTAACAATTGCCTTGATTATTTGTATATGTTTTGCTGAATGAAGTAACAGTTTCATATGGAAGGAGTATCTACCACTCTTGACTCCATAGCATAAACATGCACGCTTTGTGATAGCCAGCCATTAGACAAATCTGAATGAGGTTGGATCATGCCTGAATATCCAGTCATCCTTTTAATATCAGTTGCCAGCCTTGACCTAAAATAGGCATATATCAGGGATATGCAATTAGCGGACCTCCAGCTGTTGCAGAACTACAAGTCCCATGAGGCATAGCAAGACTCTGACAGCCACAAGTATGACACCCAGAGACAGAGGCATGATGGGACTTGTAGTTTTGCAACAGCTGGAGGTCCACTAATTGCATATTCCTGCTTTTATATCATCATTAAATACAGTGCCATGTACAGGTATTTTCCATATAAGCCTCTGTACTTTTATATACAGCTCAATGAATATTATTAGTGTTTTTGTACATAGTCTTATATAATAGTGTCTTATACTGTATTTATAAAATATAAATAATCCCCATTATTTTGTCAATAAATCTTCAAGGGCTTATTTTCTAGATTCCTTTAGAATTTCTCCATTGAAGTGAATTGTGCCTATAAATGATGCTAGATAGGACATTTCTTTCCTCTGTGCATCTCATTTTCCAGGGGCTGTTTTACCAATCAATTGAATTATTGCCCCTACACATGACAGAACTGCAAAGTGCTGGCGTATTTCATTAAGGGGAGCAAACATTAATTACAAACCGAGCCCCACCTTTTCAACACATAAATTAAGAGCGATTGATGAGTGTACTTTTTCTATGCCTCATTGTCTGCTAAGTCTAGATCCTGTTATCCATTATAAACATATCAGTGATAACATTTAATGCATTATAACTGGTGCCATTAAAAATGGTCCACAGACTCTAATAGGGAAAGATATCAACATACTTCATAGACAGGTTGTTAGATTAATTAAGTTGGAGTTATTTGGTGCCTTAACAGACACGTCACAACTTGTTTTTAAATCCTTATAAATCTGATAAAAAAACTCAAAAGAACTATGTGTAATCAATTTATTAAAAGTTTTATTAATATCATAAAAAAAATAGCAGTGCAGGGTCTGCATCCCTTTCAGATGTGATTTTCCTTTGGGAGTATCTCAAAATCTGACTTGTATATTAGTGCAGACTTCTGGGAAAATCAGTATGCCAATTACCCAAGCAGGAAATCCTGGTTTCCATATTGCATTGCATTTTACAGAAAATTGCAGCACTGCAAATTGATAAGGGAGGTCATTTTTAACCACTTCAGCCCGAAAGGTTTTACCCCCTTAATGACCAGAGCATTTTTTGCGATACGGTACTGCCTCACTTTAAAGTGGATGTAAACCCACTGGCATCATTTTCAAAGTCTTTACAGTTAATATATATACAGTGGTGTGAAAAAGTGTTTGCCCCCTTCCTCATTTCCTGTTCCTTTGCATGTTTGTCACACTTAAGTGTTTCGGAACATCAAACCAATTTAAACAATAGTCAAGGACAACACAAGTAAACACAAAATGCAATTTGTAAATGAAGGTGTTTATTATTAAAGGTGAAAAAAAATCCAAACCATCATGGCCCTGTGTGAAAAAGTGATTGCCCCCCTTGTTAAAACATACTATAACTGTGGTTGTCCACACCTGAGTTCAATTTCTCTAGCCACACCCAGGCCTGATTATTGCCACACCTGTTCACAATCAAGGCATCACTTAAATAGGAGCTGCTTGACACAGTAAGGTCCACCAGAAGATCCTTAAAAGCTACACATAATGCCGAGACCCAAAGAAATTCAGGAACAATTGAGAAAGAAAGTAATTGAGATCTATCAGTCTGGAAAGGGTTATAAAGCCATTTCCAAAGCTTTGGGAATCCAGCGAACCACAGTGAGAGCCATTATCCACAAATGGCAAAGACATGGAACAGTGGTGAACCTTCCCAGGAGTGGCCGGCCTCCCAAAATTACCCCAAGAGCGCAGCGACGACTCATCCAAGAGGTCACAAAAGACCCCACAACAACGTCCAAGGAACTGCAGGCCTCACTTGCCTCAGTTAAGGTCAGCGTTCATGCCTCCACCATCAGGAAAAGACTGGGCAAAAATGGCCTGCATGGCAGAGTTCCAAGGAGAAAACCACTGCTGAGCAAAAAGAACATCAAAGCTCGTCTCAATTTCTCCACAACACATCTTGATGATCCCCAAGACTTTTGGGACAACATTCTGTGGACCGATGAGACAAAAGTGGAACTCTTTGGAAGGTGTGTGTCCAAGTATATCTGGCGTAGAAGGAACACTGCATTTCAGAAAAAGAACATTATACCAACAGTAAAATATGGTGGTGGTAGTGTGATGGTCTGGGGCTGTTTTGCTGCTTCAGGACCTGGAAGACTTGCCGTGATAAAAGGAACTATGAATTCTGCTGTCTACCAAGAGATCCTGAAGGAGAATGTCCGACCATCTGTTCGTGTACTCAAGCTGAAACGAACTTGGGTTCTGCAGCAGGACAATGATCCTAAACACACCAGCAAGTCCACCACCGAATGGCTGAAGAAAAACAAAATGAAGACTTTGGAGTGGCCTAGCCAAAGTCCTGACCTGAATCCTATTGAGATGTTGTGGTATGACCTTAAAAAGGCAGTTCATGCTCGAAAACCCTCTAATGTAACTGAATTAGGACAATTCTGCAAAGATGAGTGGGCCAAAATTCCTCCAGGACGCTGTAAAAGCCTCATTGCACGTTATCGCAAACGCTTGGTTGCAGTTGTTGCTGCTAAGGGTGGCCCAACCAGTTATTAGGTTTAGGGGGCAATCACTTTTTCACACAGGGCCATGATGGTTTGGATTTTTTTTCACCTTTAATAATAAACACCTTCATTTACAAATTGCATTTTGTGTTTACTTGTGTTGTCCTTGACTATTGTTTAAATTGGTTTGATCTTCCGAAACACTTAAGTGTGACAAACATGCAAAGGAACAGGAAATGAGGAAGGGGGCAAACACTTTTTCACACCACTGTAAGGCTTTACATGCCTCCTGCATGTATCCTTATATATATATATATATATAGTGACCCCCTCACCTGCTAGGAGCCCCGCAAACTGCTGTATTATGTGGGCGTTTTATTTCTCTGCGCTCAGTGGGCGGAGTCGTGATGTCAGAGGACGCCTCCGCCCACCGCTACACACGTCAGAGGACGCCTCCGCCCACCGCTACACACGTCAGAGGACGCCTCCGCCCACCACTATATACCCAGGACAGCCAGGACAAGCCTCGCTCCTGTTGGGACTCTCGTGGATGTGCAGGAGTGACAGAGTGCGCTCTGTGAAGAAGCAGTGCGTGCTTATGTTACTCCTGCACAGAAGAAAGCTTACATCCCCGCTGTCTTCCTCCTCCTCCTCCGCCCCGAGAGACGGGAATCTTTCAGGATGGAGAGCAGAGAAATGGGACACAGAGCGTTCGTTACCGATCGCTCTGTGACCTGTGATAACTGAGCAGAGTAACCTGTGTGTTCCTCTGCTCAGTCTATGAATGGAGAGAAGCCGCTCTCCTCTCTCGGTCTCATATGGGAGATGCCAGGGGTCTCTGTTTAGACCCCTGACATGTCACCAAAGTCCCCAACAGGGCTGTTAAAAAAATATTCAAAAATTGTAAAAAATAAAAAAAAAATGTAAAAAAAAAAAAAAACAACCGTCCACTGCCCCACTGACACTGTCCACTGCCCCACTGACACTGTCCACTAACACCGTCCACTGCCCCACTAACACCGTCCACTGCCCCACTGACATCGTCCACTGCCCCACTGACACTGTCCACTCTCCCACCGACACCGTCCACTGCCCCACTGACACCGACCACTGCCCTACTGACACCGACCACTGCCCCACTGACATGTCCACTAACACCATCCACTGCCCCACTGACACCGACCACTGCCCCACTGACACCATCCACTGCCCCACTGACACCATCCACTGACACCAACCACTGCCCTACTGACACTGACCACTGACACCGTTCACTGCCCCACTGACACCGACCACTGCCCCACTGACACCGTCCACTGCCCCACCACTGCCCCACTGACACTGTCCACTGCCCCACTGACACTGTCCACTAACACCGTCCACTGCCCCACTAACACCGTCCACTGCCCCACTGACATCGTCCACTGCCCCACTGACACCGTCCACTCTCCCACTGACACCGTCCACTGCCCCACTGACACCGACCACTGCCCTACTGACACCGACCACTGCCCCACTGACATGTCCACTAACACCATCCACTGCCCCACTGACACCGACCACTGCCCCACTGACACCATCCACTGCCCCACTGACACCGTCCACTGACACCGACCACTGCCCTACTGACACTGACCACTGACACCGTCCACTGCCCCACTGACACCGACCACTGCCCCACTGACACCGTCCACTGCCCCACCACTGCCCCACTGACACCGTCCACTGCCCCACTGACTCCGTCCACTGCCCCACTGACACCAACTCCGTCCACTGACACCGTCCACTGCTCCACTGACACCGACCACCCCCTTTCCCAAAAGCACTGTGAAAAAATACATTTAAAAAATAAAACCCCACCCTCCCATCATTGTTAGAATAGTACAAAAATAAATATTAAAAAAAATAAATGAAAAAAATAAAATTGTAAAAATGTATAAAAATAAAAAAAATCCACTGGTCCTAAAAAACCTTTTGAAAAAAAATAAATAAATTGTAAAATAAAAAAATAATCTGACACTGTCCACTATCCTGACACCATCCTGCATGTACTACCCACCACTGTACACTCTGCATTCCTGTGATTTGCACCGCATTGCTGTTCAGATCACATGCGATGTCTGTGCGATGCGATTTCAGCCATACAAACTGTATGGCTGAAATCGCATCACATTCGGACCAAACTCTCACCGGACCCTTTTTTTGGTCTGCACCAGAATCGCATGGGTGTTCACACCTATGCGATCCGATTCATGTCCTGTCAGTTCGCAGTGCGATATGCAAGCTGAAACTGGGGTGTCGTTAACATTGTATGACACTCCCCAGCAGTTCGCATATGGCAGTGTGAACTGCCATGTGAGTTGGATGCGATGTGGGAACCCGCAGTGGGTTCCCGAATCGCAGCCTTGGTGGGATCAGTTAGGTGACATTTGTACGCTGTATGCTTGGAGGCTCGGTTCACACTGGTGCAATGCGGGAAGCCTGTGAATCCACTGCGAGTTCCCACATCGCATTTGACTCGCAGCGGCAGTTCACACTGCCATATGCGAATTGCTGGGGAGTATCATACAATGTAAACGACACCCCAATTTCAGCTCACATATCGCACTGCGAACTGACAGTTAGGACATGATCGGATCGCATAGGTGTGAACACCCATGCGATTCTGGTGCGGACCAAAAAAAGGGTCCTGTGCAATTTTTGTCCGAATGTGATGCAACATCACACATATTATCTGTATGGCAAAAATCGCACTGCACGGACATCGCATGTGATTTGCACTGCAGTGTGGTGGGAACCACATGCGATATTCCACAGCACACTGGTGTGAACTGGTCCTAAAATCATTCAGCCTTACTGGGTGTAATTATAAAAAGTGAGAAAACCACCCCTCCCCCCACATAACAAATCCTGGAGATGGAAAGGAATGTTATCTGTGATCAGGTGACCTCAGACATACACTGCACTATAACAATCATCAGATCACTGCATGTTCTACTCTGCCCAACTCTGACTACATACATGTCCCCTAAATCACTTGTCTGTCTATAGTCTGCTGACTGTTCACTGCATCCCATGATGAGAAACATCCAGTCAAAACACAGTAAAGCTGGGAGAGCTGGAGGGGAGGAGAGAGGATGTGAATTGTGAACTTTTTACACAGCATGTGCCTGTCTCTTAGGCTAGTGCATGATATGTAAATCAAGTTTTCAAGACTTTGTCAAGATTTCTCTAACTGAACAATGAAAGAGGATTGCTCAGGCCTCGAGTAAATCTGTGTGGCAAGACTGAGCTCAAATGAAAGGAAATCTTATTCTCTACATTATGACATAAAATATATATATATTTTGGGTTTACATCCACTTTACCTGACAATTGCATGGTCGTGCGGCGCTGTACCCAAAAAATTTTCTTTTGGTGGTATTTGATCACCTCCTGCGGCTTTATTTTTTGCGCTATAAACAAAAAAAGACTTTTTGCTATAATAAATATCCCCCAAAAATATATAAAAAACGTCATCAGTTTAGGCCGATATGTATTCTTCTACATATTTTTGGTAAACAAAATCGCAATAAGTGTATATTGATGGTTTGCGCAAAAAATATAGCGTCTACAAAATAGGGGATAGATTTATGGCATTTTTATTATCTATTTTTTTTTTTATTAGTAATGGAGGTGATCTGCGATTTTAATTGGGACTGTGACATTGCAGCAGACAGATCGGACACTTTTGACACTATTTTGGGACCATTGACATTTATACAGCGATCAGAGCTAAAAATAGCCACTGATTACTGTATGAATGTTACTGTCAGGAAAGAGGTTAAACACTAGGGGGTGATCAAGGGCTTAAGTGTGTTCCCTCAGTGTGTTCTAACTGTAGGGGGGATGGGCTACCACTGACATGACAGAGATCACTGTTCCCAAAGACAGTTCCCTGTTCCGCTTCTCCTCACTGCGATCGCAGGCTGCCGCTGCATCGGTGCTTTGCCGGCGGTATCCCCGCCGTGTCCCATTGATTTCAATGGGTAGGAGCGGTATAGGAGCGGTGTAAACATCACTCCTTCACAGCTTCAAATATGCTGCTAGCAGGACTTTTTTTACCGTCCTGCTAGCGCACCGCTCTAGTGTGAAAGCCATCCGGCTTTCACACTGGAGCGAAAGGACCCGCTTTTTTCAGGAGCTATACAGACGCTATTTTTAGCGCTGTAGCTCCTGAAAAACGCCCCAGTGTGAAAGGGGCCTAATGCATTTTCTGTATTAGACCTCTTTCACACTGGGGCCGCTCGCGCGTTAGCGGCCCTTTACCGCTGTTTAAAAGGCGCTTTTTGGCTGCCAGAGGGGTGCCTTTAACCCCCTCTAGCGGCTGAAGAAGGGGATTAAAAACGCCTGTGTTGCGGCGCTTCTGAATCGCTTTTCAGGCACTGGGCAGAGGGGTTTTGGGAGAGCTGCCAAAGCGCCCCAAAGATGTTGCTTGCAGGACTTTTTCTAACGTCCCGCAAGCGCACTGCCCCAGTGTGAAAGCATTCAGGCTTTCACATTTGGGCGGCATTGGGAGGCAATTTTAAGGCGCTATTTCTAGTGCTAAAATGCCTGAAAACTGCCTCAGTGTGAAATGGGTTTTAAGGTATAACACCTTTTAGGTCCAGCTACCACCGTGCCCAAAATCAACTCAAATATAATATCACTTTAACCATTTAGAAATTGTATTCCAGCAATGTATGTTAATTTGGGATAGCTCAATGAAGACCCAGTCTATATGGGGACAGAGCCACTGTGAGACTGTCCAGAAATGCTTAAATTAGCCATGACACCTTCTCTTCAGAAACATTTAAAAGGTAAGAAATATAAAAAAAAAAAAACAACAACATTTTTTGGGTATGCTTTGTGAATGGGAACACCTAACAAACATATAGTGGTGTCTTCTCAAATTTGACTGCAAAAGTGTAAATACACTTTAAAGGAAAACTCCCTAGCTCCTAATGTGACCTAGATTCAAATCTCCCAACCACTCACTACTTCTCTCTGGTGTTTACAGCCTCCCTCCCAAAATCCTCTCCATCATTGCGTGTAGGTGCAGCATGGTGTAGGGGCAGTAAACACTCACAGACCAGTTGCAGAAAGCAGAACTGTATTAAAATTGTAGTTCAGTAATGCACAACCAGCCCCGCGGGAGACTACCCGACCAGATGCACTCACAGGATGCACGGAAATGCGTATTAGCAGTAGGTCTCTGCGTGCCAACAGTGTCTGTCTCAAGGGGTGGAATGTGGCCTGCCATCCAATTTTTTATTTTTTTTTTTTGGATTTGTTGAAATTTGATACTATTGTAATTCAGAAATTCGAATACATCCGAATTTCTGAAAATTTTTAATTCGTCTGAATTTAAATTCGGGATAAAATGAACTGCACATGTCTACTCCAGAGCCTCAAGTAGATGAGAGTAATTAGGGCCAGCCACACTCCCTTAACCCAGGTTCAAAGCTGGCTCCTCAAAAAAGCCTAGATGGTCAGTTGGGCCTGCAGGGGACTCTGAACTGTCTACAGACACTGTACTTGGGCTTCCTTCTTCTGAGTCTGCCAGACCTGGAGGCTCTAGGACAAGAGGAGGCTGGTACCATTTTGTCTGGAACTTTTTGTACTGGTGGGACTGCCATGGAGTCTGGGAGCTCTCTATCTACGATAGGTTTGGAAGAGTATTCACCACTCAACAAACAAGGTTTTAGCAGGTTGCAGTGAAACCATCTCTTGATGGGGTTCTGCCCCTCTGATATCACCTCGAACTGAAAGGTTGAGGAAAGGGCTGCTTAGGGAGTGTGATCCCACTTAGTAAACAATTTACTGCCTATTTCGTTTAGGTTTTCTTCACTCCGCCCCTGATCGCAACAGCAGCTCTCCTAGGTCGGAGCCTTTGGCCAAGTCCTTGTGTCTATCCAGGACTACCTACTGTACTTGGCTTTCTGTATCCAATCCCATTATTCATGCACCCAGGTGCTGGACATACAGAGCGAATTCTCTGGGGAACTTAGTAGGAGTTCCACCAACAGTCGGCCATAGCGCCCAAACATCAGGAAGAAGGGCATGTGACCTGTGGCTTGATAGACAGTGTTGTTGTTGGCCCATACCAAAACCCCCACATGTTTGTGCCATTTATCTTGAGAGTTCGCAGCATGCCCAACAGGGTGCAGTTGAACCTTTCACAAGCTCCATTACCATGTGGGTGGTATGGAGAGCTACGCTACTTCCTAATACTACTGATGCAGCACAGCTTGGACACTTATTCAAAGATCAGGTCTGGTCCGAGAGTATACGCTCGGGACAATTGTATGTTTGAACTATCTGTTCCCAGAACAGTTTAGTCATGGTTGGGGCCATCTGGTCATTGGTGGGACTACCACCGCAAACTTGGTAAAGTGGTTGACAAAAACAAGGGCAAAGCAATACCCTGAGTGGTAACTGGATATTGTCAAAAAGTCTGTAGTGAGCAGTTCTAAGGGCTTCAAAGTGGTAATAGCCATGGGTATCATCCTTTCAGGAGGGCCTTATGCATGGAACAGGTTTCACACTGCCAACAAGCCTTTTGGACCCAATCTGCCAGCTGCGGGCAAAAGACCTCCTGACCAAGGACTCAGTTTGGCCAGCTCCAAAGTGCCCACTTGCAGCATGGAGCACTTGACAGATCTGAAGGATGTGCGAATGGAGGACAGCAACCTCTGCTGTTTGGTAGAATTGTGCACCTTTGCTGGGTATAGAAGTCATACCCCATGACAGTGACCTCAGTACCTATGTCAATGAGGCATAGGACCTTTTGTCCATTATCGAAGGCGGTCACTACTGGACTTGGCGCAACCATGGACTCAAACATGGTTTGCTGGGATCTTGTGCTGACAAGGGCCATTCCTCTGCCCCGGGAACCACTAGGTAAATTGCGGCCTTGTGTACTTTTGGATTCAGGATGCCCATTGTTCCTGACTACATGTCCAAAGTGGCTGCACCGCCAGCACTTCCGGTCCTCCTCTGGGTCCTTCCATAATGGATTCTCACCCTTGGAGGAGTGGGCTGAATCCCATTTGAACGTAGACATTTCTCGTTTTAAGGAGGCCACCTCAGTTCCCTTAACGCCTGTATGTATGGCCGACAGGGGTAAAGGGGCCAAGGCCTTCTCTTTCAGGTGTAACCGTTCACATCTTATGTCACTGCCACAGTTGCATCCGCATCTTCCTGTTCCTTGTGCAACCGCGTTCACCATTGTATCATGGAAGAAGATGGCAGAGATTTGCTCATGTAGCGCTCTCCTGACTGGGCCAGCCTTTATTTCTACCACAAACTTGTGCCTCAGTAGATGGTTTGAGGGGGTTATATTGGCACAGCTGCACACATCCTTCTTCTCCAGGCATTTACAGAGATTCTGGAGTGCTACTGTGAAGTGGGTGAGGCTTTCATCCTCCTGTTGCATCTGAACAAAGAACCTCCGACTCAACTTTGAAACTGTCACATTCTCTCAAAACAGGCCCTCCAGGCATGCTACAATCTGTTCTAGGCTGGCCCGTTCCTTTTCCGGTAGCGCCATCATAGCTGGGCGGGCATCCTCCTCCAAGGAGTTAATAGCCAGCTGCTCCACAATCAGCTGGGCGGGAACCTGATACAGACACACAGCAATCTCTAGTCTCTCCTCCCACTCAGCCAGGGGAATGTTGGAGCTGTTTAATTTCAGCACCAGGGCCAAGGCCGATCCTAACAGTGCCATGATAGTTTCCACCCCTCTTTCCGCACCCACTGCACGAAGGGACATATCCTGCTCCAAGTGTGTGTAGGTGCAGCATGGTGTGGTGGCAGTAAACTCTCAGAGTCCAGTTGCAGAGAACAGAACTGTATTGATATAGTAATTCAGTAATGGCCAACTATCCCTGTGGGAGACTACCTGACTGGGCGTACTAACAGGATGCACAGAGATGTAGTAGGTCTCAGATGTGTCGACAGCGAGGGGCGGAATGCGGCCTGGCTGGTCGGTGTCCTAAAGGGGAGGCTTGACTTCAGCCTTCACATGCATTGCCACTGCTGATGAGCGCCACCTGCAGTGGAGAAAATAGACTGCACCTGCCCCTATATCTGCACAGTAACTCACTATAGACTTGAAGGAGTAAGGCCCAATTCACGCCTTTGAGGATTTACTGCACATGTAGTGCCAGACAAAGTTTCAGAAAGTAGGCTGTAAACATCAGTAGAGGCTGTTACTATGAGGAAGAGACATGTAAGCATCTGGGCAGTGGAGGGTTTTGAGCTTAGGTTGTAAAATCAGAAGTTTTTTTTTATCTTAATGCACTCTATGCATTAAGATAAAAAACCTTCTGTGTGCAGTAGCCCCCTCGGCTTGACCTACCTAATACCTGAGCCCCATCTCTGTCCAGTGATGTCCATGAGTGCCTTGTCTGTCTAATACTCTCCCTCCTGATTGGCAGAGGCACAGCAGCATCACCATTGGCTCCCACTGCTTTCAATCAAAGTCAGTTAGCCAATCAGGAGAGAGAGGGGGCGGGCTGTGGCTCCTTATCTGAATGGACACAGGGAACTGTGACATGGCTCGGGTGCCCCCCATAGCAAGCTGCAGGAGCACAGAAGAGGGAACCAAGAAGAGGAGGATTTGGGCTGCTCTGTGCAATTCCACTGCACAGAGCAGGTAAGTATATAAAAAAAGTTAAGGGGCTTGGAAGCTAATTTTTTTTAAAGGAAAAGTTGTTATTAAAAGGCTTGCTCACTTCAGCCTGTACACTAAAACAATTTGTTTCAGTGTGTGGGCTGGTGTCCCAAGGCACTGTTTACCTTTTTTTTTTCCTTACTGAATTTCTATGCACTACTGGAGAGCCTTTGTGAGGTTGGACATGCTTCAATTTTCTGCAACACAATGCAACCCACCACAAGGCAGCATTGTGGTGTGAACAGTGCACATACAGTAGAAAATATTTTTTTTCTATGTGTTCTGGTGATAAGCCTTCATCGTTCTGTGCAGATCAACACAATTCAACTGAACTGGGAGGAACAAGTGGTCATTTATATCCAAATGCAACAATCTTCTGTTTGTGTAACAAGCCATAGTACAGTGATCATAGTGCACACTGAACAACAAGAGGAAGCAATAGAAGAGAGGGGCATAGCAGTCTTTTATGTATAACCATCAGGGCCTGTTTACACTAAAATGTGGTGTGGGAAAAGCACGCTCAGTGCACAATTTCCACACTGCATGTGAACACACTGCCTTTGCGAGAGGCCGTTGGTGCCAATCAATGGTTAATAGCACCCCAAATGCATCTCACAAATATAGCACCCTTTTGGCCACCAAACAGCAGGGTACTGTAGTAGTACCCAGTTTGATGCACTGCGATTTGCAAAAAAAAAGTGATTGTATTACTTTTTGCACATGCCAGTGTGTTTTGCATTCCTTTCAAATGTTCAAGTCAAACATGCACATTCTAGTGTGAACTGTTTTTTTAGCTTTACACATTATGCACACTAAAATAAACTATTTGGTAAAATTCTTACCCTAGAACTTGCAGTTTGTAACTGTGCTGTTTCCCTAAACTTCCAGTCTTCACAGGAAAGTATTAACAGTGAACAGTGCAGTACTGAATGAGTCTGTTAGCTTGGGGAAGTGGGAGGGAGGAGGGGAGAGTAGGGAGGAGCAGGGGAGCCTTGCCATCCTAGGCTTATGGGTTGGTATGTTTTTATTAATGCATCAATGTTAGACCTAATGCATATAAAAATGGGCCATAGTGTGAGCCCATTATGGGTGGATAATAATGAAACCTATGTAAGTTTAGTTAGGTAGGTGCTACCTTAGTTAGGTAGGTGCTAAGTGTAAGGCTTTTGTGTAAGCTACCAGCGCAGGTAAATTTAAGCAGGCCTATGCTGTGATCTAGGCCTGTTTGTTTTGATCTGGGGGCAGGGGAGTGGTTTAGTATAGCAGTAGGTGACTGACATGTACTATTGGGCGGCTCATCTGTTTCCAGGGAGAACGTTTTGGAAAAGGGGCAGGGCAGAGAGCTGAAGTGACATGGGGTGCATGTGAGGGGCTCTGACCAATCCCCAACTAGGATTGGCAGGGGGCAGGCCTCCTATATGTAGTGGTTACACTTTACTAAATGTGCGCTATCAATGTAAATTTAGTTTTTAGTTTTAGTTTTAGTAACTATAACAGAGTTCTGGGGGTTAATTGTACAGGGTTTCCTTTGGCATCAGTCTGGCTGGGCTGTACTGAAATTCCGCCTGGTCATAGGTGCAGTGAGGCACCTGTGACAGGCTGAGAACTGAGCCTGGTTGGATGTGTTAGGTACCAATCTTTCCCGGAGCCAATCAGTGGGCGCATCTGGCCCCGCTGTGTAGTCTGAGAAGGGGTATTTAAAGCGGTGGTTCAGCAAAAAAAAAATTTAAAAGTCAGCAGCTAAAAAAAAGGTAGCTGCTGACTTTTAATAAGTACACTTACCCTCCCAGGGCGCCCGCAATGTCGGTCGTGGAGGCCGAGATGTCCCTCGGCGCTCCCGTCCCAGCGCCGCCATCCTCAGTAAGGGAAACGGGCAGTGAGCGCTGCCCGTTTCCTACTGCGCACGAGTCGTCGCGCGGCATACTGCGCACGTGCGAGTCGTCGCTCTGCGCTTTATGAATGGGGAACGCGATGTGTTGTGGGACACAGTTCCCATAACACACCGCGCCCCATTCACTAGAAGACGGCGCTCGTAGCAGAAGAGATAACAGCGCTACGGAACAGGAAGAGGCAGATTAGGACGATCTGCCTAGCAACAGCCATTTCTGGTAAGTAAAAAAAAAAAATGTTTTTTTATTTTAAAATTTTATTAACATTATTTTAAAGTTTTTTTTTTTTTCAGGGTGGCCCTCCACTTTAAGGTGCTGAAGTCACATGTTCAGCTGCTGCTTTGATTCCTGGTTCTGGTCCGGGGCAGCCCCGTGAGGGGTCCCGGGCCCAGGAGTGTCTGCCGTCCCCGCGAGCATGGTCACCATGACCAGCCCCAGAGGCCCTCATGATTTGGGGTGGGGATCTGTCCATTCCCGAGCCTCGGAACTGGCTAGTTTGAGGCCCAGTAACTGAAGGAGGATTTGAAGGCATCCCGGTGTGCTCTCGGTATTGGAGGGACATGGCAACTCGTACAAGTGACCAGGGGAGGACTCTTCGGAGGAGGGCCAACAAGCTGGCTGCTCAGTAAGAGCCTGGGAGCTGAGTTGAATGGACACTAGAGAATCCACACTTCACACAGTATCGCCAAGAAGGCTGAGAGATCCAGGTGCTGTGAGAAAGGTTCCTACTTATTTTCAGTTACAATTTAGTCTGAGGCAGAGACTTTGCAAAGTTTCCAGATCACATGTTGGCTGCTAGATCTCTGGCTAGAGGTTTATCCAGCAGTGAAGCATCCAGCTGCGAGTGGCTACTCTCTGGGCTGATTAGAGACATTCAGTGGATGTCAGCAGTTCAAAGTGCCTGAGTTTTATCACCCGAGCCCTCTATTCCCACCTGAGACTGTGTTAATGTTGGATGGTTACCCCTGCAAAATAAAAACCTTGAAAAGGACTTTTATGTGTCAGCATCTGAAGTCACTGGTTACTAACCCTGGGAACCCCTAGACAACAACTGACAAGCCACGAGGAGGTAACCGGTAAGCCCAGAAAAGTCAAGGCCGCCCTAAGGGGTTATGGCCGCTACATATATATACCCATGGTCAGCCTGCTGGGGGAGGAGTTGTCGACTGGGTGAACTGGATGATGAAGTGTTAGACTGTCGTGTCTGAGGGAACCCCCTTTCTGGGGGGGGGGGGTGTACCTCAGGCAGGAAGCTGGGAGGGAGCCTCTCATTACACGGTCATGGAGAGGTGTCCTGGAAGCTGGAGGAGACAGTTGGTCAGCACGTCTGGAGTAAAGTAATTCAGGAAGGATCCAGGCTGGGTGTCAGTGAGTGGAAAGCACAGTGGAAAGCTCTGGAAGAGGCATGTAGCTGGATGTAGAGCCAGAGGGAGAGACTGTGGGAGTTATGTGTCAAGTCGCTGCAGCCAGGAGAACGGACAGGTTTTGCAAGTCGGACTTACTGAGATCAGTAGTTCATTGACATTTCTTCTTCTTAAGTAAATCGGTTGCTTCCACAAAGGGGTACTGCAGGACCCGGCCTACAAAGGGCTATCAATTAAAGACACTGGGACTTATTCAGAGTGAGGCCTAGTCATGCTGATGGTGTGACAGGAGTACTAAAGTTGGACAGAAAAGTAGTGTGTGGGAGGAAGTGTGCTGGAAGAAGTTTTCTGAGGTAAAAGTCTGTCAAGTTTAGGGTCGGCCATCTTGTTCTGCTGAGAAGTGTGACACAGTTAGTTTTTTTCTACAAAGTAAAATTAATTCTATGGGCATCACATGTCCCTTTTCCCCCTACAAAGTTCAATCCCCTAATAAAAACAACAAAAACTGAGATTGTTCATTGACTGAGAAGTGTGTCTAATGGATGTCTGGCAGCAGGGTGAAATGTGTGGATGCTGTAACACGTAGCAACCTCACGGGGCCATCGCTACATCCTAATGCCACATTGACAATGGCACCATCAAACCTGCAAATAAATGCATGTAATAATTTTTCCATGGTGCCATTCACACTGTGCATTTACTGTACCTGCGTTTGTGTGCGGCCAATTTAGCTTAGAAAATTGATTTCTGTGCATCCAGGATTTGATTACAAACACTAAACTCAGCTAAACATATGTAGACAATCCTAAATGAACCTATATCTGCTTTAACCCTTACGCTACCAAGTTCGTATGTCATACGAACTTGACAGCAGGGGGTTTTACACACACTCCTGGTGGCTGCCACCAGGATTGTGTGTATACCTGACAAGCAGACTCTTTCCTGTCAGAAGAAAGCATTCTGGCGGCTGTGCTGGCACCAAATTACTTACACACACCTGGTAACATGCCTCCCCATGTGCAGGCCCCCAGCATGTATCCCAGGCTCCACTTGCCCATCTGTGGGCCCGGGGTCGGCATAGTCACTGGGTAGTGGGGAGGGAGCTGAGTGGACTCATGTCCCCTCCCCTTCCCTCCCCTTTTTGTTGCTGACCGGGAAGCGACATGTGATGTCACTTTTGGGTCCCCATGTCAGTGTCCCCAGCCAGCATGGCCAGCAAAGAATGGAATGCATTGCATTACATTCAGTGGAGCACAGGGGAGATATCCAGGGTCTAAAAGACCCTGGGTGTCTTCTTAAAGAGAACATGTCACCAAAAAATCATTACATAGGGGACTTTTTGTCCAGTTAAAGTTACACCCAAGCACATAACACCCCCCCCCCCCCCCAATAAAAAAATTACACATATATGCACGTACAAATGTAAACGCATGCATTGGGGGCGCCAACACATTAAAACGTCAATTGCGATACACATGTTACATATCGCCATGCATGCTAATATTTTTAGCACCAGACCACCTCTGTAAGGCTATACTGATGAGCTATAGGTGACTTTTGAAATGTTGCCTATGGAAAATATAGGATAGTGAAATTTATTGCCATTTTACGGGCGCAACATGTTGGGTATCTATTTACTACCAAAAGTGTATGTAAACACACACAAAAAATTTGCACTTGGGGTCTGTCACATGGTCCTCTCCTGAAGAGGAAGGAACCTTTCCTACCCCTCGGGGTGCAAGACTCCTGGCAGGGCAAGGCACACTTAGTTTCACTTAGCCAAAAGGACTGCCAAACCCCGCTCTTCTGCTTAAATTGAGTGGGGAGCTATTCCAAAGAGAGACCCCCCAAGGCAAGGGAGGATGGAACCTGGGGGGTAACACGGGGGTAACCTGGGGGGTGCCATGAGGTCCCCTAGACCTCATGGCAGGCCCCAAGACACACACCCTACAATCCAAGTAAAAATAAATAATTCACATACTGTATGTGAAAAGTTACATACACATGAAAAAATAAAACAAGATAAAATAAAAATGTACCAATGCAGGTGCAATGGCAAGGCCCTGTGGCCTGGTAACAGAAATATCCCCGGTCTAGGCCAGATGGCCTAGCCCATGAGCCATAGTGAAAAAAAAAAGTTTTGGTGATGTGGCCTAGTGGTGTTTCACACAGTGGGGTCCTATACCCATAGTGCTACTCATGCACCCCAGGATACTTCTCCCAGGGGGTGCTTGACACCGCGGACTCTGTTTTCCCAGCTCCTGACCAGACAAGGTAGCACAGTCAAATCAGGAGGCACTGGGCTCTTCAAAATACTCCACAAGGAAACTATTATCGGCCCCCACCTAATTCAGTGTGCACACTAGTTTATGTTCCCATAGAAAGATCCCTCAGGACTCCCATCATACCAGTAGAGATACTATACAGCCAGCCATTAGGCCAGAGCATCCCTACTGGACACTGATAAGAAAGGCTGCTACACTTGATCTTAGCCAAAAGGCAGAGAAGCCTGGAAGAACCACCAGATGAACTTGTGTCTTTTTTTCAGCCAGAATAACTATGTAACCATCTTTGTGATCATGGTATCTCCTCTGTCAGGTTTAGAAAAACCAAATGCATTTCAGCCAGTGTGAATGAGGCCCTATTTTTGTCTTTATTTTCTTCTTTTTTAACCACTAGACATCCGGCCATAGCCGAATGACGGCTTTGGCGCGGATGTCAATTCCCGGGAGGACGTCATATGACATCCTCCCCTTTCCTCGCTCCCTGTGCGTGCTCACGAGCGCGCAGCGGGTAAATTCTGTGTTGGCCGTGTCCCTTGGACACAGCCAATCACAGATCGCTGTAAACGGCCAATCACAGCGGCCGTTTACAGCGCAATCGGCGTGTCCAATGGGAGATGATCTCATATGTAAACATATGAGATCATCTCTCAGCGCCACTCTCCCTCCTCACACAGAGACAGTGTGTGAGGAGGGAGAGATGAACGGCTGCAGCGGCCGTAAGTAGAAAAAATAAATAAATAAATAAAGTGCCATCTGCCACCACTGCCATCTGTCCCCACTGCCACCACTGCCATCTGTCCCCAGTGCCATCTGCCAGTGTCATCTGTCCCCAGTGCCATCTGCCAGTGCCATCTGTCAGTGCCATCTGTCAGTGCCACCTGTCCCCAGTGCCATTTGTCCCCAGTGCCACCTGTCCCCAGTGCCACATGTCCCCAGTGCCATGTATATGTAATATGTAATGTAATAAATAAATAAAGTGCTATCAGCCCCCACTGCCACCACTGCCATCTATCCCCACTGCCACCACTGCCATCTGTCCCCACTGCCATCTACCAGTGCTATCTGTCCCCAGTGCCATCTGCCAGTGCCATCTGTCCCCAGTGCCATCTGTCAGTGCCACCTGTCCCCAGTGCCATGTATAAGTGCCATCTGTCATCAGTGCCACATCAGTGCCACGTGTCATCAGTGCCACATAGTGCCATCTGTCATCAGTGCCATATCAGTGTCACGTGTCATCAGTGCCACATATTAGTGCCATCTGTCATCAGTGCCACGTATCAGTGCCATCTGTCATCAGTGCCACCTGTCAGTGTCATGTGCCATCTGTTATCAGTGTCACCTGTCATCAATGCCACGTATCGGTGCCATCTGTCATCAGTGTCACAAGAAATGAGATAGGTCACCAGTACATCAGGTGTGATAAATTTTGTATGATTCGCACCACGGTTTGTGGACTCTCTAACTTTCAGAAAGACCAAATAATATCCACTAATTTGGGTTATTTTTACTAAAGATATGTGGCAGTATAAATTGTGGCCAAAATTTATGAAGAAAAATTTATAATTTCCTAAATTTTATCACAGAAACAAAGAAAAATGCGTTTTTTTTCAAAATTTAGTCTTTTTTCATTTATAGCGCAAAAAATAAAAAACCCAGAGGTGATCAAATACCACCAAAAGAAAGCTCTATTTGTGGGAAAAAAAGGACAAAAAATTCATTTGGGTACAGTGTTGCATGACTGAGTAATTGTCATTCAAAGTGTGAGAGCACCAAAAGCTGAAAATTCGTCTTGATAGGAGGGGGGTTTAAGTGCCCGGTAAGCAAGTGGTTAACAATGCTGCTTCTTCATAAATACAGTACAGTGAGTGAGCATTGTACAGCATGGACAGGCACATCTATGGCAAACATTTCTCCCCATTCCTTGATAAACATTATATAAGTAGGGAGAAAGGGAAAGGGAAAGCTAAGTAGATTTTTTTAAGTTTTTAGAAAAGAGCATGTAAAAAGGTAAGCAACATAAGTTGCTATATGAATGGGCATCAGAACACATAACAAATATAAAGTAGGTGTTATCCCAATTTGGATGCAGAGGTGTAAATACACTTTAACCACTTCCCGACCGGCGCACAACGATGTACGTCAGCAGAATGGCACGGACAGGCAAAAGGGCGTACAGGTATGTCCCTTTAAGATTGCTGCCGTGCCATCGCGTGAGTCCGGTCGCGGGTCCCACGGACTCGATCGCCGTGGGGAAACCCGCGATTGTCTCACGGGAAGGCTGAACGGGGAGATGCGGAAGTAAACAGCATCTCCCCGTCCTGCCTAGCAACTAGTGACACTGATCTCTGCTCCTTGTGATTGGAGCAGAGATCAGCGTTCACTAAAACACAGCCACACCCCTACAGTTAGTAACACGCCCCTAGGAACACTTAACCCCTACACTGCCACCCCCTGGTTAACCCATTCACTGCCAGTGTCATTTACACAGGAATCAGTGCATTTAAATAGCACTGATTGCTGTATAAATGACAATGGTCCCAAAAATGTCCGATGTGTCCGCCATAATGTCGCAGTCACAATAAAAATCGCTGATCGCCGCCATTACTAGTAAAAAAAAAAATATTAATAAAAATGCTATAAAACTATCCCCTATTTTGTAAACGCTATAACTTTTGCGCAAACCAATCAATAATCGCTTATTGCGATTTTTTACCAAAAATATGTGGAAGAATACGTAACGGCCTAAACTGAGGAAAAAATTAAATTTTTATATATTTTTGGGGGATATTTATTATAGCAAAAAGTAAAAAATAATGTGTTTTTTTTTCAAAATTGTCGCTCTTTTTTTGTTTATAGCACAAAAAATAAAAACCGCAGGGGCGAGAAAATACCACCAAAAGAAAGCTCTATTTGTGGGAAAAAAAAGGACGTAAATTTTGTTTGGGAGCCACATCAGAAAGGCGGCGCAATTGTCAGTTAAAGCGATGCAGTACCGAATCGCAAAAAGTGGTCTGGTCTTAAGCCAGCAAAATGGTCCGGTCTAAAAGTGGATAAAGTGGAGGTCCACCCAAAAAAAAAAAATTCAAAGCCAGCAGCTACACATACTGAAGCTGCTGGCTTTTAATAATAGGACACTTACCTATCCTGGAGTCCAGCGATGTCGGCACCACAGCTGATGTTTCCATCAGCTGTCGGGTGCTGCCGCCGCCATTGCGGGTAAGGCACCCCGACAGTGTAGCCTTACAGCTTCATGCTGGGAACCCTACTGCACATGTGCAAGGTTCCGCTCCTCTCTTCTACTGGCCCGGTGACAGGGGGAGAAGGAGGGAGCCCCGCGGTGACAAGGGCTGTGGCGCGGACTCCCGGAAGTGGGGAACAGGATACCTGTCAAAGACAGGTATCCTGTACCCCCTCCCCCCCCCGAAAGGTGCCAATTGTGGTACCGGAGGGGGAGAGGAGGCAAATGAGCGAAAGATCCACTTTGGGGTGGAACTCCGCTTTAAGGGCGCAATGGTCTGTGAATTTCCCCAAGGGTTGTGGAAGTTGCTTTCAACTATACAAAATATTTTATTGTAATATCTTACATATCTTAATATCTTAAATTTTATTTTTATTTCTCAGAAAAAAACAACATAGGAAAAAAAGGAAACTAAAATAGAAATACACAAGTAACAATTAAAAAAAAATGTTTTACCTAAATAACTCAACGAGCAATAGTGAGACTAGTAATTTTAAAGAGAAATCATTTTTGTCAAAATCCCTCTACTCGTACTTCTTAGTAAAGAGCTCTGTTCTTACTGGAGAAGGCTTACATATTACAATACAAGAGGATGTACTGTGAAGTATAACTGAATTCTCTAGCTGTACAATGTTGTCACATTACTGCTACCAGGGGCAGGAATGTCATTTCAAGTTGAGCAAGTACAAAACATACAAGAAAATACATTCTTCAGTCCTAAGCATGATGGCCTTCTCCCAGGAGCCCCCATGGCTTTTAAAGGGAGATCACATACCAAATAGCTCGCTTAGTGATGCGTTAGTGTATTTAGCACTAGGGTAGCTGCTGTGAAGGAAACGCCTGTAACTTCCACATGCAATAATGCAAAAACTAAAAAAAAAATGATATATATATACACACATATATATATATATATATATATATATATATATATAAACCAGCAAGCAGAGGGAGGCAAAGAGTTTCTTAAAAATACATGATACCTTATTTGCCAAGGTTTGCTACTGAAAATGGATTAAATAGATGTTTAAATTGCTAACTTCTTGACAAACTTACAACACTGTCTCTGAAATCCCAGTCCATGATATTAACAATTCCTGAGTGATCTTCTGGTCTATGTCAGAACATCTTATCATTTTTATAACACCTTGTTTATATTCTCAGCTCATTTATTTCCCATAAAATCTGCCTACTTTTGCTCCCCTTTTCTGCCCACTAAAATTCCAGTCCCGCTCTACTGCATACAGCTGTGGCAGATACAAAGTCAGGTGATGGTGACACACTCTCCCAATAGATTGTCCATAATATTGAATTAAGGAATGAATAAACAGGGCATACAAATGCAAGATAATCACTTGCACTTGTTACGACAATAACAAGATAAATCTTGGCATCATAGTCTGTAAAAAGACTAGGAGGTTGCTTACTGGTTTATCTGACCAGTGCCCACCCATAACTAAAATACCAGTTGTAAGTGTAGCTGGCCTTTTAGTCTAGTTGTTCACGTACATTTTAAACAAATAGAACAAGTTCACAAAAGATGTGTAATGTAAATAATTATGAATATAGAATTATTTCCTGTTTAGTGGTAGGGCATGCATGTGGATCTTAGACAGGAGGTGGAATAGAAGAGGGCTTTGTCAGTATTAGACTATTGCTTCCAGACTGGGTATCTGAAGGAAATGTTTCTAAATGTGGAGTTTAAATGTGAATTGACCTTACTGAGAGTCATCTGTGCTTTGTGCCCTGCAGAAATCTCTGTGGTTAAGCACTCGCCCCAATGTTGAATAATTTGCAATGTAAAAACAGCACACTGGCTGTCAGAGCCAGTATTAAAAATGGATTCTCTACAATGTTGCTTAAAAGAAAGTGCTTGTTTTTTCAATAACATGAGGTAATATTGCACATGATGTATGACTTTGATAATAGTTGAGGTTAATGATCTTCAGCTAGATCACAAAGAAACTAATTTCATAATACATGATAGAATGAATCATGTAACGGCTCAGTATATACATTAAAGACAATGATCTTTCTGGCATACTAAATGACAAAATAAAAAGCACTTTTAGTAAGTTATTTGATTAATTGGTCTGCCCTTTTAGTTATTTACCATGATAAAGTAAAATGTGCTCAAGACGGTCACTTTGTAAGCCATTTTTTTAAAGCATGCACTAGCTGCATTCTGGCTCCATTGCTTGGATAGGAAATCATACAATGCCTTTGTTAAAAGTCACTGCTCTCTATATTTGTCCCTCAATTTCTCAATTGTACACCATTATCCTTCCATGTGTCAGCTCAAGACAAATGCCTTTATAGATTTGGGCTTAAGGAGCAACATAGGGGTGAGAGTATTGCCTTCTTTGTAGACCACCCTGGCCTGTGACACTGGACAAATGTAGCTGTCTAAGATATTGCAAATGATTTGGGAACAGTTTTTAAACTTGTTATTTTTATGATTAATTAATATTCTCATTATATGTTTATGTTCACCATTGGTTTTGCATGTATGCCTCTGGGTGCTTTCGTTTTGACTTACATTCTAGGGATAAGGTTTGGGTTCAGTTCTACCATTAGGCACAGTGAGGCTGCAGATGGGCAAAGTGAGACTGCAGATGGGCATTGTTTACCAGTAGCTGCTGCATTTCCCACCCTAGGGTTATATTTGAGTCAATACTTTTTCCCAGTTTCTTGTGGTAAAATTAGGTGCCTCGGCTTATATTCAGATTGCTTATACTCGAGTATATACAGTAAATATATAAAATATTCATATTGATTTTTTCAGTAACATCTGCAGTGGGTGATTGGTAGCCCTCTGTAATCTAGGTCTATTTGACTTTAATAAATGTCAGCTTTTGAGTCAAAAATTCCCCCTGCTGTGCTGAAGTCCCTCCCTGACATGAAGCAAGGCAGGCTAATAATTTAGGTATGTATTTGGCCAACAGCAAAAGCGGTACATCTATGTAGTCTATTGATATACAGTATATCATTTTAAAAAATGCAGCTGGCTGCTGAGTTCCTAGAAAGAGCAAGATTATCTGGCAAAGCAGAGGAAGTGCAGAGTTGCCTGGCCTCTGCTGTGTGCAGTCCCACATCACAACCAAACAAACAGAAAAAAATAATGAAAACATTTAAATATATATAAGAATAAAAAAATAACATAATAATAATTTGCCACTCTGGAGAAACCCAAGCCCGGAGTTTTCCACTAAATTATGTAGATAATTTAGTAAAGTCCTGGAACTGCACACTACTTCTAACAGGTAAACTGACTTTATTTTTCAGCACATGCACAAACACAGACACTCCATTTAGAATCCTCCCTCTAAGATGTTTTGCCCCCAAGTGTCGTGAGCACTAATGTGCCAAACTAGATTTCTATATTGTACTCAGCAAAGATTGGACAGAGACATGACACCTGGAAGTGGTCAGTTTGTTTTCTGCTAAGAACCAGGGCTACACCCTTAACTACACAGAAGATCTTTTAATCTTTCCACAATTTACAAGTTTTACATGTGTGACATGATAAAACCCTCTCTGTTTTCCAACTCAGCAAGCCTGATGAAAGAGATAATACCACAATAATCCCTAATTTCTCAGTGGCTCACAAGTCAGTAGAGATATTGAGATGGGAACAAGAGCACAAATTGTTTCTGCATCATAGACACTTGTACCCAGTAGTGACCAACATTCTGAACTCTTCAACGCTTTTGAGAAGGTGATGGAACGTTGTTTGAAAAATTCTGTAGCACAAACAGGGTATGGATATTGGAAGCTGTGCTTCTTCTGAGGAATGACCCCTGTCCCATCTGAGGAGAAAGATTTTGAGATGTGGATGGACCAAACCTATTCCTGAGGTGCAGAAGCAGCAGCAAATTGTGTAAGGCTTAAAAGGACATGCTACAGAAGTGATTTGCAAACTAAAGTTGGAAAAGCAAGACTGTTATGCCGCGTACACATGATTTGACTTTCCGACAACAAAACCGTGGAATTTTGTTCGAAGGGTGTTGGCTCCAACTTGTCTTACATACACATGGTCACACAAATGTTGGCCAACAATTCCGAACGTAGTGCGTAGTGATGTACAAGACGTACAGCGAGCCAATAAAAAGGAAGTTCAATAGTTGCGCGCCACCCTTTGGGCTCCTTCTGCTAATCTCGTGTTTATCTCGTGTTAGTAGAAGTTTGGGGAGTGGTGATTCATGCTTTTCAGCCTTGTGCTTTTCAGCTCGTTTCTGCTTTTCAGGTTGTGCTTGTCGGTATTTAATCTGTTTTTCAGTGCGTGCTTGTCAGGTCATTTCTGTTTTTCAGGTTGCGCTTGTCAGGTCCTTTCTGATTTTCAGTGCGTTCTGTCAGTTTGTTCTGAGCAGCCATTCGTTTACTAGCCATGTTGCGTTCTCATCTGAGAGATTGTGCTGTTGTTGGGCTTGGTGTTATTGCTTTGACCCAAGTCCAGTCCATGAACAGGGGGAGGAGGAGTTCTTGGACCAAGAATTGGTTGACCAATTCTGCCATATGCCTGATGATTTCAGGAATTATCTCCAGATGATGGACCCCGTCTTTCTATTGGCTTTGCTCTCCCCTTATACTACGAAGCAGGACACCTGCATGTGGCAAGCCATCTCTCCCGAGCAAAGGCTCGTCGCCACCTTGCGGTACTTGGGGACGGGGAAAAGTCTCTAGGACCTGAAGTTCACAACTGGGATCCCCCCCTAGGCTCTGGGAATCATTCCAGAGACCTGTTCTGCCAATCCAAGTTTTATCCTTTAACATCACATTTTATGTATTTAATGTTTGCTAATGTATTGTATTTATTTCTATATTCCATATGTAGCCCTCACCCCCATAGGAGCTGCTGATGTATGTTTATTCCTGTACTCTGCCTATCAACCCCAAGAACAGACTCAACCCCTCTGGCACACCTGTATGGTAATGTTAGCGTGAGACCTAGCAATAAGGAGAAATACAGTAATGGTACACCACACAGTATATTTACTGTATCCTTGGAACCCGTCATTTCACCGTTTGCAGTAATAGATATAGTCTCACACTAATTGTCAATTAACCACGTAAGAAGTTTACTGAGATGATACTTAGCACAATAAACAAAGTGGTAACTCAAATATAGAGAATGACAATATATAACAGTCAATATGAACATGAAACTGATAACTCAATGACCACCATAAGAATGTGTATGCAGACAAGCGCACAGTAAAGCCCCATACACACGGTCGGACAATCCGCGGACCAGGTCCGTCGGACCATGTCCGTCATACTTTGTCCGATGTTGGTTTTGCGTACACACGGTCGGACAAAGTTGTCGGAAAATCCGATCATTCTGAACGTGGTGACGTTTGTTGCCTACGACGGGACTACGTAGAGGCTAGTAGCCAATAGCTTTGGTCTTGTAATGTGATCTGAGCATGCGTAGCACTTTGTCCGTCGGACAAGCGTACACACGCTCGGATTTGGTGTGATCGGACCGGGTTGACGGGAAATCTTTCCAGCAGGAGATAAGACTTTGTCCGACGGACAAACCGACGAACACTGTCCGATGGTGCATACACACGGTCTGATTTTTCAACAACCTTGTCCGATCGGACCAAATTGATGAAAAAGTCCGACCGTGTGTATGGGGCTTTAGACAAATGCTCAATATCTTCAAACACTTATATTAGGCGCCTTCCCACTGACCTCAAAGCATACGCACCAAATCTGCAATAACAGTTCTGAACATGCAGTAGTACAACATAGTACATATATCCTGTGCTCAAGGGCTCCCCCTAGGTTTTTAATGCAATGTTCCCAATGCAAAGTAAAACAATATGGTGCTTTGTTAAAAATGATAGAAGTCCCTTGTCCTCTTGATCTTCAGCTAGCGCCGGTTATTAGACTGTAGTATTTGTAAATCCGACAAAGAAACAAGTAGGCAGCAGGCTATAGGATATGTGATGCGCTGATAATAGTGTACTTGCAAAACAGAAGGCACTTATATATTTTTTCCATAGCAGTGGATGTGATGCAGCATTTACTTTATAACACTGGCAAAACAACCCTGGAGCTTCACTGTATGCAGGCTAGGGATGAATGAGAACACTTCTGTGGGACTACAAGTCTCACCAGCAGTCTGTAACTAAATAGCACGGTAACAGTGCACTATATTGATCTAGGCAGGTGCCCGCTCACCACAACAGGCCCAGATGCTTGCAAGGCTCCTTTCCTGGTATCTCAGTCCTGATCCAAGCTGGCGCCGTCACACTGCACAGCTCCTTTTGATGGCTGATGTAACTGTAATGCAGGAAACCTTTAGCAATCTTGGATCCTCCGGTCCATCCGCATGCTGGTCCAGCTGACTGTGCTCTGGAGCTCCTTAGAGGCCAAACGATTCCGCTCCGCACCTTCCAGTCTGTCAGTCACACACAGACCTCCCTGCAGGCAGGCTTGGAATGGCGTACCAAGAGGCCAGAAAAATGGCCATGCTGTCCCTTTCAATTTACTAGCCAGCAGGCTATTCTGTGACCTGGCATTGTGGGTAGGTGAATTGGGCATTGTGGGTCAGTAGTTCCAGGCTAAGTTTAAACACCTGAGTCACTTCCTCATTGAACTACATTCCCCACAATGCTTTGAAGCGTGGCTTTACAGAAGCTAAACAAAAGTTCCAACAGCATCAAAAGAAAAGGACACCAGAGGGAGCCAAACTCTTACTTAAAGAATATCACATTATTTAACATAGTAACTTGGGTGGCAAAACCCCTGTGCTACACATTATTACCATGATTGTAATATGCTGTGAATTTCCTCTTTGTCCTCATGCATGCTGGAAGCTTTTAATGCTCCTTTTTTGTCCTTCATGGATATTTGCCTTCACTAACCTTCCCAGCATGCTATCCTGGGCCCATACACACCTAGCCTACTAACTTTAACAATGTATTTTGTCAGCTCCATTGTAGTGCTGTCACGTACCTAGTGATGAGCCCGGAATGCAGAAGGAGACCTTTCTTGTGTCCCTGACTGATAGAGGAAACAGGATGCACAGGAGGTGCCAAGGTAGCACGAGTGCCTGGCAGGATCAACAGCTGGTGGATGGATCAGGCAGTCTTCAAGGAACTGTAACTGGATCAGTAGATCTTGGCAGCAGAAGACAGGAACCAACAGGTACCAGGGATCACACAGGAACAGGTAATTCACTCTGGAGCTGGCACACAGAAGGGTCAGGCAAGGGTCCAAACCAGACGGTCGGTACAGGAACAGGCGCAGAAGACAGAGATGGGGTCACGGAGAAGGCTGGGTCAGTAACAGATGGGCACGGATGGACCAGAGGATGAGGCAGATACAGAGTCGTAGACAAGCCGGAGGTCAGAGGCAGGTAGAAAGCAGGGAAAGGTCACAGGTCAAGCCGGGTAAACACAAGATCAGATCGGATCAGTAGGTAAGCTCAGGAATGCTGTAGATCGAGCAGCAAGATCTGAGGGGAGAGCTGGGTTTAAATAGCCCGCCTGGCGCCAGTAACCATGCGCGCGTTCCCGCGCATGCGCCTAGTCGCCCGCAGGCGCGCACAGGCAGGTGAGGGACCACTGTTCCCAGCCAGCCTTTCCTGACAAGTGCGTACCCTAAACACCCCCTAAAATTTGTCCAAATGTTATTGTTGTCCATAAATTCAGGCAGAGTGCAAGAGGCTTTTTTTTTTTGGGGCCCAAACTCATTTTGAACCCTCCCTCCCCCCAACCGCTAAGTCAACCGATACCAATACTCTATCTGCTGACTTTGCCAAACCCATACACACTATACCTACTTCTTTTGTGGTCAGATTTATGGATGAATTCACCAAAGCATGTAGTGCAAGTGCCTGCCTGAATACTTTCAAATGGTACTGTTTAAAGTTTTTTTCTCCTATCCTGATAAGTAATTGCAGAATGTTAAAATGTGCTTCAATTTGGACAGTGTTTTCATATCTTTGGATTATGACACTTCTTACCTTTCCGGTGGGCTGCCAATAGTGTAAGTAAGGAGGGGCACATTATTTATTTATGCATTCAGCTCTCAATGAAGTGGAGAGGGTTACCTGTCCAAAACATCTACCCACCCCTCACTATAAAATGGGCCACCAGAGGGGTGAGGAATCTGATAAGTTGACCTTGTACTTTTGTCTTTAAATACTCATTTGTGAGGGGTTAGCTTGGCAGCTGGTGTGTGTGACCCCTTGGATGGGTTCACAACACAAAATCAGGCACAGCAGACAGCGTTGTAGGTAAAGAAAAAACAAAGGTGCAGTTTATTTATGCTATATGCAGTGAAAAATACAACAGCAAAACAAAAAGAAACATGAAAAGAAATGCTGGCCAGCTTGACCGCTTACTACACACGTAGATTCCCTATCTAACAACTGGGTGCAGCCTTGTGCTGCCCCAGTCCCTAACTCTCTGTTTTAGAAGTTTGCCACACAGGCGTTAACTCACAGCACAGGAAAAGATACCACACTCCCTAGTCTTCACAACCACAGAACTGGTTCCAGGATGGAGCATCTCACTAAGCAGCTGTTTTTTTTTTATAGGTCTTAATGAGCCCACTTACTTCAGCTGGGCTCATTAACTCTTCCCCTGCAGGACTCCCAGCACTCCCTCTAGTGGTATAAGTCGGCATAAAGCCTGAAACTAGGGCATACATATTTTCCATCCTGGATGCAACCAGGTGATTTTACCTGCCTGCTGTCACATACCCCCCCCCCCCCTCTTGTTTCAACCTTGGGGTTGGAACACATGCAGTCAGGCACGCATGTACCCGAGACAAAGCATCCACATTACCCATTTTATAAAAAAATATTAATTTCATTTGGGTTTGTATGGGCCATTTGCACATAGCATTTCAAAGTCTGTGGGTTTCTCTAAAGATAGGGAGGAGGAGTTGTCAAGGAAATAGTGTTTAATTTGTATGTATGAAATTTCCAGGGTGGCGGGGAGATCATGCTTTTTCCTCAATTCAATGAAAGTAAGAAGTTTGCGTGATATCGGGTGTACTAGATGTCGCAGCTGAAAGATGCCAGCTTGGGTCCATGGAATTGTTTGCATATATGACAACCTGTCCAGAATATCTGGGTTAAAAAGGACATTTTGGAGTGGAGAGCATGGGGAGGAAAGGGCGAAACGATCTGCACATTTCCTCCAGATAGATAGGGAGAAAAGCATCAGAGCCAGGCAGGGAGATCTCAATTGGGGCATGAATTTATTTGAGGATGGCCATAACATGTAACAGAGGTGTACCGGGGCAGTAATGCCCATTTCAATTTTAGCCCATCTGCTCGGGGCCTTCCTAGAAGTCCAAGTGGTCATTGCCCTAAGGTGAGAGGCGTAGTAATATTTAATGAGATCTGGGGCTGCCAGTCCACTTTTAGACCTGAGGGCAAATACCACTGATTGAGCGATTCTATGGGAAGAGTTATTCCAGATAAAATTAAGGCACCTTCTCTGGAGATTTATCAGCTGCAACATCGGGACCGAAATGGGAAGTGTTTTAAATAAGTACAATAGTTTGGGCAATATTGTCATTTTGAGGACATGAATTATGCCGAGAAGGGAAATTGGAATGGAGGAACAAAGATTTAGGAGTCTGGTTATTTCCGCAATCATAGGAGGAAAGTTGGCTTGGTAGAAGGACGTGTATGAGGGGGTAAGGTGGATGCCTAGGTATTTCAATGAGGATGTTCACCATCTATAATTAAATCTGTCTTGTAAGGAGGTGAGTGATTCTGAAATAACGTTAATGGGAAGGGCTTCGGTTTTGGATCGATTGATTTTAAAACCCGATATGGCTCCAAAGGAGGATAAGATATTATGTAGAAAAGGTAGGGATGTATCAGGGTGGGTAATAGTCAATAAAATATTGTCAGCGAAGAGTGACAGCTTGTAGTCCTGTGCTCGCAGGGGGACCCCCCATATTTCAGAGTGGGTTCTGATGGCTGTTGCAAGTGGTTCGAGGCTCAGTATAAACAATAGGGGAGATAAGGGGCAGCCCTGTCTGGTACCATTACTAAGGGTGAACCGTTGCGACGAGTAGGAGGACATCTGCACTTGGGAAGTGGGGGAGGAGTACAGGGCTTGTAAAGCTTGTACAAAGGGTCCAGAGAATTCAAATTTGGCTAAAACCGCAAACATAAATGGCCAACTTAAACGGTCAAAAGCTTTTTGTGCATCTAGGCTTAAAACTATGGTAGATTGTTTGGTTTTGGTTACTAAGTCAATCAGGTCTATGGTTATTCTCGTATTATCTCCAGCGTGTCTTGTCGGGACGAAGCCTACCTGGTCTTTGTGGATTAGAGTCGTCAGCATAGGTGATAGTCAACTGTCACCACATCTTAGGGGATTTTAGATGTGTGTAGCTGTTGGGTTTGCTAGGATTGCTGGGAGCTGTTGTCCTCCACGGGAAAATTATCCGTCGCCACGTGTGGTCTGGAAGTATTTGACGGGCCGAGCTGATCACTTGAGGCCGGGGATTGTGGTTTGTATAGGAAGCGCTCCATACCTTGAGTAGGCCGCGACGGCGGCGGTGGAATAAAGCCTCTGTATATAGCTTTCTGGAAGCCAATCTTCCCCATACGGTGCCTGGGGGCTTCTGGTAGTTAGCGGTGTCGCTCCTGTGCTTTGTGGAGCTAATTTAGCTGTGTAGGAGCCGCGGATTGTGAGACGGGGACCAGAGCTCTTCTCTTACACGTCCGCCATCCTGCACGCCGTGCATGCGCCCCCCATTCTTCTGCTTTTGTTGAGGTACAAGAACCGCAGGTCTCCCGTATTGAGCAGAGAGTCAGTACTAGTTCCGCTCATCCTTCTGGAGAACTGGCAAGCACCAGCGGCCTAGTACACCCTGGTCGTAGTCAAACCAGCACTGCAGTATTACGTGGTGACGTGGCGAGTCCCATAAGTGCAGTTCAAGCTGGTGAGGTGGCTAGCACAACTAGTGACCCGCAGCCACCAAGAAGACAAAGACAGGCCCGTTGAGCCCATAGTGCCCTTCCTGATGCATTTGCCAATCCCAATTGGGAGCCCACCACTTCTGAAGCACCCATACTTCACTCATTCACTGGCCAACCCGGAATTCAGGTGGAAACAGTTGATTTAAGTCACTTGATTTTTTTTCGCTGTTTTTCACGGAAGATCTCTATAGATCTATTGTGGACCAAAGCAATTTGTATGCTGGTCAATTCATCGCCGCTAATCCCCATTTGACCCTTACCAGAGACTAGAAACCTATTACGTTTTCCGAATTTAAGACCTTTCTGGGCCTATCCCTCCTCATGGGCATAACTAAAAAGAGTTGCGGTCATATTGGTCCACTGACCCAATTAACCATATGCCCATGTTCTCTGCCTCCATGGCCAGGGCATGATACCAGCAGATCTTGCGGTTCATGCACTTCAATGATAATGAATTCTGATGTCCCTGCATACAATCGGCTCTACAAAATTTGGCCCCTCATAAACCACTTCAACCAACAGTTTGCAGCCTTGTTTACTCCCGATCAAGTTGTCTGCATTGATGAGTCCTTGATTAAGTTTTCTGGCCGCTTGTCTTTCAAACAGTATCTTCCCAGCAAGCGTGCCAGATATGGGGGTCAAGATGTATAAGCTCTGTGACAGGGCAACAGGCTTTACATATAGTTTTATGGTTTACGAGGGAAGAGATAGTTACATAGAGCCGGAGAACTGCCCAGACTACATAGGGAGCCCTGGTAAGATTGTGTGGGACTTGGTGTCACCCTTATTCGGAAAGGGGTACCACTTTTATGTGGACAATTATTACACGAGCGTGCCACTTTTTAGTCACTTGTTTGATCATGGAATTGGCGCATGTGGCACAGTGCGATCTAATCGCCGGGGCTTACCCCAGAGGGTTGTAGATTCCCATCTTAGGCTGGGGGAGAGAGCCTGCTTGAAGTGTAAAGATTTCCTTGCTGTAAAGTGCAGGCATAATAAGAACCGAACTGTTACAACCACTACAACCATTACAACTGCTAAAACTGTTACAGTTACAAATAAAAGTGTAAAATTACAGCGATCTGTCACTGGCTGTGTCCAAGGGACACGGCCAGCACAGAATTTTCGCCGATGCGAGCTCTCGGGAGTGCGCATTGTGAAAGTACACACAAGGACGTCCAGGGACGCCCTCCCGGCAATTGGCGTCCACACTGTAGCCCTCTTTCAGCTATAGCGCGGACGCCTAGTGGTTAATTTGTCATGACCGATCAGCTGCCTTGTTGGGGAGCTTTGGTGAAATATCAAAATAAACAGACCACTGATGTCTCACATTTAAGACTAAGAAAGGGACTAAGGACATAGATTCATCAGTGCCTTTCTCTGCAGCCTCTCTCATGCCTCTGTAGAATGTTTCAGGATGGAGAGCCGGGTAAGGGGCAGCGATGGAAGCCAGCAGCACTGTGGGGGAAAGGGGCACACAGGGGGGCCAAGACAGCAGAGGGATGGGGGGGGGGCAGATGCTATAACTGATCCCCCTGCAGGAACAATAGAATCTGTGTCTGCAATAAGGCAGTACAGCTGGTCCTCCTGCTCAACAGGTGCCCGGGCCCCCCTTTTTAACTGATAGGGCTTGGGACAGGATGGCCAGCTGTACTGGCTTGTGAGCGGCCTGGCGCACAGGATGAATAGACACACAGGCACATCGGAACACCCTGTGCGCACGCCTATGAGTAGTAGTATCTGACTCATTCAGCTGTTTGTATGTGTCACCTGAGATCTTGCTATTATTAGGCCTGTAGTCACAGTTTAGCTGTAAACCAGCAATCTTGAGTACTAGATTAAAAAAGTTAAATATGGAACGTGTATGTGCAACATATTTATCAAATCGGAATATATATATTACTAAGGACTGACTGCGTGACTTTTTAAAATGTCCTGCATATAATGAACCACAAAAGTCAAATTTGCATAGACGTGTACATGTCTTGACTCTGTATGTTAATGTGCACAAAAAGATATGTATCCTGAAACCAGTGGCTTGAACACTGCCTAGGTGCATAATAATTGCAGCAGAGAGAGGGACGCAAGATTTGAGATGGATGAGATCCTTATTTGTTGAAAGTGGTGACACAGAGGATTAACAGCATGTAGAAGGCCGGGTTCCTGTGTTTTAAAATTGTTTGGAAGCCAATTGAAGGTTGACAAATTAGTCTAGACAACCATCCATCGTTGCTACTTATGGCGAGACTAGAATGGCAAGAGAATGAATAGACAATTCTTGATAAGTCTCAAAGAGCTAAATTGACTTTTCCTCCTAAATCTACAAATAGATCCCGGTTTTTAATACTCATCAAGTAACTTGGAAGATTCTGATCTACTTCTGATTGCTCATGCAAAATCCTTAATGGGTTGAAATCTTGATTGTGTGCGTATGCACATAAATGTGCATTAAACACACATAAGTGCATATGTGCCAACATTTGTAGTCATTCATTGCAATGAAAGAAAAATTGTATACAGTACGTCTAATTGCTGTACACTTTTATATGTATCTAATAGAGATGGGCCGAACACCCCCCAACCCGAACGGCGAACCCCGTTGAAGTTCATGGGAGCCGAAAAGGAAAAAAACAAAAGTGCCCATTTTGAAGGCTTATATGCAAGTAATTGGCCATAAAAGGGGTATGGGAGTCTGGGTACTGCCCTGGGGGACATCAATGCAATTTTATTTTTATTTTTTTTAAACAATAGTTTTTTCAGAAGCAGTGATTTTAATGATGCTTAAAGTGCAATAAAAATGAAAAACTGCTTTAAATATATTTATTGGGGGTCCCCTTAGTCTGCCTGTAAAGTGGCAAAGCAAAAAAAAAAGTCAAATCACATTAAAATTGACTCGCATTTGCAATTGCAGACACCCGGCTATTGAAAAACAAAATAAAAAAAGAATGCCCCCCCTGTGACGTCACAGACCGGTGCATGCTGGGTAATTGACATCACAAGGGGGCGGTGCAATAAGGTGATGTCGCCAGGTGGCCCCACCCTTACTTTTATAAGAACTGTCAAACAGCTGGGGACAGCATCAACATGGGGACAAGGAGAGAGCTCGCCCCCCCCCTTCCTGACCTGCCAGGCTGCATAGTTGGATAAGGGTCTGGTATGGATTCTGGGGGGACCCCACACCGTTTTTTTTAATTATTATTTTTTAACCTGCAAATGTTGACTCATCGGTTTTTAAGGACGCCGTGACCGGCTTCCTGGCCCTGCTCCTTAACAACCAGCTTTTAATGTGCCCTGGTTGGGCAAAGCTTTGCCTAGGGCACAGAATGCACTGTGCAGCGCGCATTGCAGGGCGTTCAGCGGGACGAACACCCGCCAAACACCCTGGAAATTCAGGTGTTCGCCAAACGGGGTGAACAGCCAATGTTTGGCCCGAACTTATGCTTGGGCCGAACTGTTTGCCCAACACTAGTATCTAACCATTAAAAGTAAAGTGGGTAAAACATAAGGAGCTGCGCTATGGTGAATTAAATGTAATATAAATGTAGGTAAAACATGTGCAAAAAAAATGATAATTGCTACCATGAACACCAAAATTCAAGTGAGTGTATTGCTCCACAATGTACCATGATGCATACAATGAACAGAGCATTCAAACATCCATGGAGGGAATCAAAAACAAAAAAACAAAAGGGCCACCATAGGTAAAATCCGAGGGTTTAATTACATAAAAAGGTCTCCTCTGCTGCCGATTGCAAGGATATGATATCATTTGAATTGAATGCTCTGTTCATTCCTGCCTATTCCCATCTGCCGGTCTGAGTGCTACACGGGTAACCTGCCAGCACTGCAGTGAGGATCAGTGGATCATAAGATTTCCCCAAACAGGAGATCGTTCGACCTGGCAGTGTCTCTACAGGTGGGCTATATCAGCTGGAGATTGTTTCTACCCGAGACAGGGGGATAAGCCTTTTTTACTGGTCATCTGGTAAGCCTACATCTATTAAGGTGGTGGATACACTTCGTTGCACATTATATGAGGAGCCATCACTGAGTGTTATATCAACATTAACACATCGGGCTGACTTCAACAGTCGTGGACTCTTTATCACTTTATTATTTCTGCACATTGAACTTTAATACTTTAGTTTTGATATTTTGATTTTGGAGAATGTATGGATCACGATACATTGTGGAGTGATAAACTCACTTGAATTTTGGTGTACATGGTACCAATTATAATTTTTTTTGCACATGTTTTGCTTATATTTTGCTTAGACTTTTTCTGATCGTGTGTAGAGAATTCCGACGCACAAATTGCCACGCATGCTCAGAAGAAATTTGGAGACGAAAGCTATTGGCTACTGGTCTCTACGTAGTCCCGTTGTACGTTACCTCGTTCGGAAAGATCGGATTTTCTGACAACTTTGTGCGACCGTGTGTCTGCAACACAAGTTTCGTCCAAAATCCATTGGAAAAATCTGACGGATTTTGTGGTCGGAATGTCTGGCCGTGTGTACAAGACATTAGAGTTGCAGCTTTAGATATTCACTAAATAGCGCTGTCTTTTTTATGCCACAAGCTAGTATCTAACCATGTCTAAGTGCAAATACTTTATGCGCATATTTTATGCAAGATCTTCTGCTAGTTCTGCCAGCAAAAACCTGTGCATAAAATACGCATATGCCAATGTCAATGAGCCCTAAAGTGTAACTATGGCCAGGCTATGGGCTTTCAATTATTTACATATTCTTAACAAATTGTAAACCTATGTTCACACTGCTGAATGTGGCTGCGGGTGTGGGAATTGCAGTGTATCCCGCAACCAACCGCATGAAATTCAGTGCTTTGCGGAAAAGCGCATTCTGAATGACACCCCCGCGCATGTTAAATCGCAGCACGTGTGCAGGAACCACAGAGAAGTTGCATGGTCAAGAAATTAGGAAAATTACTGTAGTAAACACTGCTACTCCAGTGATCTCTTCTAGCTCCCGGGTCCCATGACGAGAGGTTACCTGGCAGCATTGTGAACAAAGGAGGTTGGCTGCTTGGCACAGGCACCACTTAGAGAATGTTTTGCCTTTTTTGATGAATGCAAAGTGTTCTCTGGTTAGACAAGGTGGAAGGATGGGGCAGTGATGTCATGCACAGCGAAGGAAGGAGTACTTTCAAAAATCGTATAGCTTATCACATAGCCCTAGAGATACACTTCACCTCCATTGTACAGTTTCCTCCTGGAAGGAATTTCCATTTTTTTAATAGAAAACAGAAAACCATAATAGTTTGGATAGAGTTCTCTTTTAGTTCTGGTGATATGTGCTTCTTAAGGTATGAACATGTCTTATCCAAAAATCTATTTTCAAAAAGCTTCCTTTTAATTATTGCTTTATTTCCAGTCCAAGTCCATCATGGCTTGGTCAGGTGAACAATTCCAGTAATTAAGTAATTAATCAAAAGAGATAAACAATGGTATGTCATTTTCTTACGGAACACAAGAGCAAATTTGTTTCATTAAACTGAAACACTACGCTGCTTTCTTCATGTCTTTATCTCTTTTCTACTGTTTTTTTTCCCCACTACTTGTCACGTTCTTGTTTTATGTCTTGGTAGCTAGCAGTTATGCTTGTAATTTATGGTGAAAATTGAGCATGAACAAATCACAGAATATTTTCATTGATTACCCTAAATTGTCTAATCTCCGGTATGTTTTTAAGAGTTGATTGGGTGGTATTTACTGATTGCTTTAGTGTAATTTAAAAATCAATCAATAGTTACAATGGGCTGCTAGAAGATAAATCCACTGTAATGTTGCATAAAAGCAGAAATATCAGTCAGCGAATCTGTTTTCAATGAGATTTGTGGGACGCTCTAATACATAAAACAAAATGTCTGGGAGCTTTATTTGTGTAGCATATCATGTGAAAATTGCTCTCTGTAGCATGGCATTCTGTTATTATATTGTTGACTTAAGTTAATTTTCTACTGCTAAAATGAACATATTTCACTACAATAAAACTGTAACAAACCACAAAGAATGGGAATGCTTAAAGTTTAAAGGCTTTTCTCTACCCAATAACATCCATGTATAATAGCCAGAATTACCATAACATCACTTGTTCTTATAGCCACCTACCATTCTGAAGATTTATAGGGCTTTTTTTGTAACGAAAATGCATTTTCAGTGTTCAGAATGAATATATATATTTCTTAAGGCATAAACATCACTTGATCTATGAAAATGAAAAATAGGGATTTTTTTTATCTGGTCTGATGTGATTTCTAGAGATTAATTGCATAGTGTTTTTAAAATAATCTTGGATGGAACACAGTTTTGGACAATAGCTTTCTGCTATACAGTGTGGCTTATAGGGTAGTTTTTCCAAATATGTGACATCAAGGGCTCATATGCCCACTTGTATTAGATATCTTTAAGAAAACCCTGTCAGGTAATATGGAAAGGGGGAACTGCTGTAGGTGTAAAGTGCAGGCATGTAGAGATCCCTGCATGTACATGCAGTAGCCTTCCAAGCTTTAATGTCAAGTCAAATCCCAGGCAATTCTGAGAGGCAAGATACTGGCACTTTCTGGCCCGCACCTTCCTATTTGTCCATCACTATGATGGGCAGCCTCACCAGGCAATTGGAATGTGCAGGAGGTAGGAGGGGATGGGGAAGCTTTGGTTTTATCTGAAATTGTTAACGCTTTAGCTGTCAGAACAGCCTGAAACTTGGCTGTGACAAGTCGGTATTGAAGTTTGCTGCAGGTACTGTATGTGGCATTTTGTAATATGTAACATCTGTAGGTGTATGCACCTGCGATGGTTTCCCACCCCAAGAGACTCTTTAGACAGCAAGTGTAGGGTGCATGTGTGACATCCGATGATGGTGGACGTGTAACTCCTCCGCTCCAATCCCGCCGCCTTCCATAGCTCCCACACAGCGAACGAGAGCTACATTAGCCACGGAAGAACCCGTACCGGAACGTAGAATCCTCCAGGCAACCCATGGTGAAGTACGGGCCGAAACAAACGGCTCCATCACACATCTCAGAGCTGCAGCCTACACAAACACTTGACCGCTTCCTGTACAGGCCCGAATCCCCGGCCTCGATTATGCAAAGCACCCCGCCGGCCCCAGCGGACGCGCACGAGGAGGTAGGAGACATCCCTCTGCAATTTGCACCCACCCCAACCACAGAGATGTCAGCCCCCCTCACAGTTGGAATACTGGACGCTAAGCTGCAGTCTCTCCTGCAAAACATGACCAGCAATTTCACCAGAGAAGTGGGAAAGTGACACAAGAACTGAGGGGAGAGATAATTCACATAGGAGAACGTACGGATCACTTAGAAACTAAATTTGATGACCTAATACAATACGTTCATGTCTTAGATGAGAACAATGCAGGCTTAAAACAATCTATTTCCCAGCTTCAATCCCAACAAGAGGATTTATACAATAGGGAACGCCATCAGAATCTACACATCTGAGGCATTCCTGAATCTGTAGGGGACCGAGAGATTCGACCATATCTGTTGAGCCTCTTCAACACATTGGCCCCCCAAATACCTGACATAGACTGGTGCCTGGTAGGAGCGCACAGGTCGCTGGCTCCTAAGCCCCCTGCAGGGGCGAACCCCAGAGATATCATAGTACGGTTTCACTACTATGATAGTAAAGAGACCTTATCTATGTTTACTCGCAACAAATTATGCCTGGAATTTAAGGGTGTAAAAATGCATATTTTCAGTGATTTGTCACCTATAACCCTCGCTAAATGTCGCAGGTTTTGCCAAGTGACAACACACTTACAAAACCATCAAATCTCATATTGCTGGGGTTTCCCTTTCCGCTTATCCGCTTCACGAGATGGCACCCAATTTTCTATGAGGGATCTTCAGGAAAGTGAGGCATTCATACGCAATCTGGGCCTTCCACCACTACCAGACGAGGAACCCATGCCACTCCCTTTAACAACTAAGCCTACATCCAATCCAGGTAGGATCTGGCCCCCTGCTCACCAGAAATCACAGAAGAACTTCTCCACACCCCAATGATACCCCTTCTCCAAGATCCCAACCTGAGAGACCCCTTTTGTTTGATCTTGCTTCGGCCCATACTCTACTGAGTTCCCCCTAATTTGGGGAGTTTTCTACCCATACCCATGGGTTGAATTTCTAATGGTTTATGTTCCAAAACTTTTTATCAACTTTCATGTATCTTGGCTGGAAGATGGAAAGGGATCACTCCAGACAAGTTGGAGTCCCTCGTGCACCTCCCTTTGATCCACAGCCACGGCTGTGGAATCCTGAGTGGTCCTGACCCCTCAGGCTATAGTTCAAAAAAATTTTGACCTATTTTTTGTTTTTTGATTTTTTTTTGTTGCTCAAACCTTTTTTCATTGATAATTTTCAATGATGCTTTGTTACCTCATGCCTTCCCCCCACAGGATACACCATAGACCTTTTTATATTTTTACTTTGCTTTTGATTCTGACTCTGTTTATGATGTTTAACATTAACTACAGCATAACCAGGCTATACTGTTATGGCTTTATGTGTTCTTACTTATAATGTGAAAGGTTTGAACTCCATTCGAAAACGATGGCTAGCCTTGAAGGAGTTTAAATCATCAGCTGCTGACATAATCCTGGTCCAGGAGACTCACTTTCGACCTGGGGATCCTTTCAATTTGCTGCGAAACATTTTCCTGTATCATTTACCCCTCTGGTAAAGCAGGCATTGCCATATTGATTAAAAAATCATGTCCCCTGAGAGTGAATTCCTCATTTATGAACCCCATGGTAGATACATTTTCCTGGACTGCGATTATCTCTCACGCTCTTTTACTCTAGTCAATATTTATGCTCCCAATTCAGGCCAAACTCAGTTTCTCAATGATGTGCTTGGAAAACTTGGAAAATATGCTCAACCATTCATGATTGTCAGGGGTGATTTCAATATGATAATGTCCCCTAGTAGAGACAGATGCACACTATTTTCTTCAACCCCCTCTTCTAGGATAGAACGTCAATCCACCTCCTTCCGTAAAATCATCAGATCTCACAACTTACTAGACATATGGAGAATTAAACACCCCACACATAAACATTTTAATTTTTTTTCCCCTCCCCACAAGATGTACTCTAGACTAGACTACCTTTTTGTTACAGCCCCACTATTAACATCCACAGTCGCATCAGAATTAAACCCCATAACCTGGTCAGACCATTCCTCTGTTCAGCTTGACCTCACACTCTCCCTATGTTCAACTAGAACCTGTCACTGGAAACTTAATGATTCTATTCTCCACAACTCTATCACTAAAACTCAACTATCTCAAGGACTATCCAAGTTCTTTCATCTGAATGAACACACTGTGGCGGACATGTCTACCCTATGGGAGGCACATAAGGCCTACTTCAGAGACCAATGTATCTCTGTTGGTTCCCGCTTAAAGAGAGACTCTGCTGCCCAGCGACTTGATATCCTTTCTCAGCTACGTAACGTTTCCTACGCAAACGATTGAAATCCATTGACATGAACAGATGCTCCAAATCCCTTCTTTGGGCTAAACAGAAATTCAATGAGTATGCTAATAAGCCTCATAGAATGTTAGTAAATAAGCTTAAACCACACCTATTCCATTCCTACCCTAAATTTCTCACTCAAATGGATGGAACCCCAACTCACTGTCCGCAAACAATGTCTAAAGTCTTTGGGGAATTTTATAAAAAGCTATATAACTATTTACACACAGACCCTAAACACCTCTTTTCCCAAGACAAATTCAATTCCTTCTTTGACCCCTTAAAACTACCCATATTGTCATCCTTACAAAAATCAACACTAAACGCTGCTATCACACCAGAAGAATTAGCTGGGGTAATTAAAGATCTGCAACTACAAAAATCGCCAGGACCAGATGGCCTGCCCTATTTTTTTAATAAGACATTCCTCCCAACCCTAAGTCCTTATCTATTAGATGTTTTTATCTCTCTACAGTAAGGCACCATTTCTCACCCTCAATTCCTGCATGCCCACATTACAGTCCTTTCGAAACCCGGGAAGCCCCCTTTAATACCAGACAACTATAGGCCCATAGCCCTACTTAATTTGAAATAAAAAATCTAAACAAAAATCCTAGCCAATAGACTCACCTCCATAATCCCTAAACTTATGCATAATGATCAGGTAGGTTTTGTTTTAGGTAGACATGCAGGTGGTAACACCAGACACACTATTGATCTGATAGACCTACTAGACAAGACTTCCCGATCTGCTCTTATTCTAAGCCTAGATGCTCAGAAAGCATTTGACAGGCTTGGATGGTCATATATGTTTGCTACACTCACACGGTTTGGAATTACAGGCTCATTCATGTCAGCTCTCCAGGCCTTATACTCCTGTCCTACTTCACAAGTACAACTGCCTTCCTTTTTGTCCCCATCTTTCTCCCATAGAAATGGACCTAGACAAGGGTGCCCCCTATACCCTTTGCTGTTTATACTGTGCCTTGAGCCCCTAGCCAAAGCCATACGCATACATCCAGACATAAGTGGAGTCTTCTTACAGCAAAGGGAGTACAAGTTGTCTCTATTTGCGGACGATATACTGCTAACGTTAACAAAACCCCATATCTCTCTTCCCAATCTCCACACTTTATCAAACACATTTGGCAAACTCTCTCTCTCTCTACAAAATGAACACGGGCCAAGATGGAAGCTCTTCCTATACATGTTCCCTCTACACTTCTCATCACATTACAAAATAACTTTCCATACCACTGGTGTTCCTCCTTAAATATATGGGTATAAATTTAACTGCATCCTACTCCACCCTATACCAAGCTAACTGCACCCCCCCTTCTTTAATTCCTGAAACACACAGGCTATTACGTAACTGGGAGGAATGTCCTCTGTCTCTTCTTGGTATGATAACTGTCCTCAAAATGTCTATACTCCCAAAGTTTTTATACCTCTTTGACACCTTACCAATTGCAGTTGCTATGTCACAACTCCGAAATATTCAACGGGCCTTTACTAAATTTATTTGGGGTAATAAAGCACACCAGATTGCTAGCACAGTGGTATTTGCCCCTGGGTCTCATGGAGGGCTGGGAGCCCCTGATATTAGTAATTACTACTATGCTACCCATCTCACAGCGACTATCTCCTGGTCTACACGAAATGCAACAAATAGGTGGTCAGAGTTGGAACTGAGCGTTAGCAGCCCTGTGCATCCTTGCTCCATGCTCTGGTTCGACTTGACCACCTCTATATTCCAGTTGAGAAATATATTCTTGGGACCGATGTTATTTACTCTCGCTATTTGGAAAAAATGCCAAAAGAGGTTCTCTCTCTCTTCTTCATGCCCACCTCTCCTAAACGTACTCTTCAACCAGGATATCCCGGATAGCCTGTCCTACACCAGCATGTATCCATGGTCACAGGCCGGCATTTTTCAGCTCCATCATCTAGTACACCATGTGACTCGTAAACTTCTCTTTTTCCAGGACCTCCAAAACAAATTTGAAATCCCTGATAAGCTCTTCTTTTCTTATCTCCAATTTAAACATTATTTCCACTGTATATCACCTTACCTAAACTTAGAAAAACCTAAAGCCTTCGAAGTACTATGTGCTCAAGGCCCATACCAACCTGGTCTCATATCTTCTATATACAAGATCCTCCATGAATCAAACCCACCCACGTTAAACACACATGCAAATATGTGAAAATGGGCCAAGATAATTCAGACCCCTTTATCCCTTCCTCAATGGCAAAAGATCTGGGATTCCATATCGAAAGTTTCCAGATGCGTGGAGCAGAGAGAGACAGCTTATAAGGTCCTCATGTTCTGGTACAGGACCCCAGAGGCTATTCATAAATATGATCCCTATGTATCCCAGAAATGTTGGAGATGCCTACAAGATCTGGGAACACATTACCATTTCTTCTGGGATTGTCCGCTAATCCTACCATTTTGGACCTCGGTCCAATCTCTACTCCAGACAATGCTAGAGACAGATTTCCCGTTAGACCCGATCCACGATTTATTAGGCCTCCCAGTCCCTGGAATATGTAAACATGCTAAAAAATTGATGTCTTATGTCCTGTTGGCTGTCAAGAGAGTAATACCCACCGACTGGTTATCCTCTAATTCTCCAACACAATGCCAATTGATATTGACCATAGCACAAATACGTAGAATGGAACGTATGACAGCAGTGATCCATGACTCCTTACCTCAATTCTCCAAAATATGGGATCCCTAGGATAACTCTCCATTCAATCCAGAGACAATGGGGCTGATTTACGAATGGTTTGCGCCATGAGTTGCGGTGCACGGCAATGCGCAACGGCCGTTTTCGTATATTCAAAACATTTGCGCCTGTAACACAGTGCAATTCCCCATTTACTATTATCTTGCCGGCGCACGGGAGGCGGCGATCGGTGCGCCGCTATAGACATGGCGCACACATTATTCAACTCAGAATTAAAAGAAGGTGGAAGTGCCAATATTATGGGGGTGATGTGGGGTGATGTGAGAAAGTATAGTTATAACTGCCCAAGTAACAAATATGCCCAAAATAGAATGAGAAAGTAACTTTCTCTGAACAAGCCTGCTGCGCCTGCAAGTACACTTAGAACTGCGTGAGGTCAATTTATGCACTGCGCATGCGCAAGCAGCATTTGCGCGTGTTCAGGTGCTTTGGTTCACTGCACCGGCAAAATCTTAGTAAATGACAAACAACGTAAATGTATTTGCATAAGTTGAATGGGCGCACCTCTCAACTTGACTTTTTATTTTTTACGCTGGTTCACTTCTATGTTTTTTTTTGTTAAGGCTATTTGCACACAGGTCATGTTAGCATTAAGAAAAAAAAATTAAGAAAAAAAAATGCGTGGGGGTCCCCCCAAATTCCATTACCAGGCCCTTCAGGTCTGGTATGGATTTTAAGGGGAACCCCACGCCAAAAAAAAAAAATTGCCTGAGGGTCCCCCTCAAAATCCATACCAGACCCTTATCCGGCAGGCCGCAGGAAAAGAGTGGGGGACGAGAGAGTGCCCCCTCTCCTGAACCGTACCAGGCCACATGCCCTCAACATTGGGAGGGTGCTTTGGGGACAAGCACCTTGTCCCCATGTTGATGAGGACAAGGGCCTCATCCCCACAACCCTGGACGGTGGTTGTGGGGGTCTGCGGGCGGGGGGCTTATCGGAATCTGGAAGCCCCCTTTAACAAGGGGACCCCCAGATCCCACCCCTCGTGTGAAATGGTAAGGGTACCCCTACCATTTCACCAAAAAAGTGACAAAAGTGTTAAAAATTACAAGAGACAGTTTTTTACAATTCCTTTATTAAAGTCTTCTTCTTTCCATCTTCTTCCTTCTTCCTTCTTCTTTCCTTCATCCTTCGTTTTCTTCCTCAATCTTCTTCTTCCTCCATCTTCTTCTTCCTCCGATCCTCTGCTTCTTGCTCCGGTGTTCTCGTCCGGCCTCTTCCTCCACGGCGTCTCTTCTTCCTCGCTTCATTCTCGGGCCGCTCCGCGCAATGGGAGACTCCTGCTGTGTGATGCTACTCTTCTTCTGACACTAATATAATCTTACAGCGGTCTACAGCCATTACGGAGTGCAAACTTGCTTGTTTGTGAAGTGACCTGACGGAGCCACAGAGACAGTGACCGGATTGAGAAGGTCCAGAGACACTCATCGGAGCATCGGAGGTCCGGATCCATCCAGTGGAGCGGTACAGAGCGTCTGGCCTAGCTGACACAGAAACAAGCTGCAGTCACCGGACCAAGGTTATCACACGGAACTCCGATCCAGTTGGTGAGCGGGTTACGGCCCACTGTTTGTTAACTTTTTACACGCAGTTAGACTCACATACAGGGCTCACTGGAATCTGTAGTTCCACAGAGGAGTAACAGAGCAACTGACACTGAGCAGGCTTGAGGCCTATTTACTCTGGTGCCCCAAGCGTTGTAAATTAGTCATTGGAGTTACACCAGGAGCACTTTAACTTAACCTTCCATAGACTTTGGATTACAAATCAGAGTTACTTTAGCTAGCGAAGAAAGAAGATCCCGGACAAAGTACTTTAAGTGAGATCTCTCGCATAGCCTTTAAAGTAGGGGGAGCTCCCAGTTATATAAGTACATATATAAATACTATTTTAAATTGTTCATATTGAAATTCATTGTGCTGTCGTCCTACATTGGGATGACAGCATAATTCCTGTAATCACCTTTTGAATATTCTGCAGTAAAAATATTTCTGGTTAAGTATCCAGTTGTGTGGCGTACTGTTTTTCCCCACCAGGTGGTGCCAGTGGATCCTGAGGGTACAATACAGGTACTTTGCATTGTCTTATATTGTACTGTATTATATTGCATCACAGCTGTGCCAAGGGGATTGAGTCAAGTTAGTGGGGTTTAGCGGGGTAGAGTGCAGGCCCAATTCAAACCAGCAGCTCCTTCGGGGGTCAGTGCTACACGTGGGGGCTCGTCCGGGATAACTGTCACTCTACAGGCAAGTACGCCCCCTTGGTGCTACCATGGATCCCGCCAAAGTGGTCCAATGGTGCGAAGCAGAAGGGACATGCTTGGAAGCAAGCTTGGCCATCGAACTTCCAGGAAGCAACTGGGGAGAGAAACAAGTTAAAGAGGTGGTACAAGCATTGTCCCCAGACAAAAAGGCTTACGTGGTTGCAGTGAGACCAGACCATCTGACCGACTGCACCTATGCATTGATGCATATATACACATGAGTGTGGACAGGACATCCCTATAAGTTTCCATGGTGCGAGTATAAAACTGTCCGAAAAGGCGGAATTCCTACTGACACATCCTTGCAAGCAGGAAGGGGACTCTCCCAGTCAGAAGCAGTTGGAACCTTTAGACAGGAAAGCAGGGTCTTCCGTTAAATCAAAGGCGGAGCAACAGCTGGCTGACCTGAAGCGAAAGTACCGTTACATACAAGAGAGGTTTCAGGAGACCTCCAGTTTTTCTGGAGGATCAAACAGATGGTCAGATGGCGCCTAACCATGTGAAGATACAGAAGAGACGCACCCTGGGTCGCTTGCAGGAAGTAACTATCCGGAAAGATTTCCGCATTGACAGCCAGATAGGAGAAAAGGGACAGAAAGACAAACTGTTTTACACCAGTCTCCTACACCAAGTAGACTTGGGGTTACAGAAAGGATATCTGGAATCCGAAATTAGAGAGGCTCTAATCCATGCCATCAGCCCAGGTTCATGTGCCAGGGACATGTTGGAGATAAAGACTGGGATGGCCCTGAACCAGCTAATGAGGATACTGAAAAGTTATTATGAGGAGGATGATACCGCTGAACTGTATCATAGACTGATAAATATGACCCAGGATAGTATATAGACTCCTTAGAACTTCCTATTCCGGGCCATGGAGCTCAAGGACCGCCTGTTGTCTGCATCAGAGGAAGAAGGAATTGGAGAACACTTTGGAGCTGAGCTCATTCAAAGGAAATTCTGGAGATCTGTGACTACAGGATTGAGGAGTGATTATATCAAGCTGGCTCTGAAGCAGTATTTAAAGCGGTGTTGTACCCACATTTTTTACTTAATCTTATCCCATGCAGGTAATGTCACACATGCTCAAATGCCACACTAAAAAAATTATATCGCCGTAATTACCTTTATATCGAAATTTGTAGATGCACTTCCTGTCTCTCCTCCCGTGGGAGTAGGCGTGTTCATTGCCTTTCCCCGGCTCGCACTGTCTCCTGGGAGCTTAGTGTCAGGCTTCCCAAGATACAGTGCGGAACGGCGTCATGCCAAAGTCACGTGATGAGGGCGTGTCGAAATCGCCATTTCCTTGCTTATCTTCTTTGTATATGTTTGGTTGCCATCACAACAGGGGCGGGAACTTTCGACGCCGCCGCTCGTTGTGATGGCAACCCGGAATTTGACAGGGCTGCTCGCTGTTACCTGAGCATGCGTGGGAACGAGCGGTGAATGCTGGGAGCACAGCATTCACTGCATCCCGGAAGTAATTGCTTGTGGGTTGCAAATGCCCACAAGCAAAATGGAAACGCCCGGGACAAATTTTTATAAGTTATTGAAGGTGACTAAATCGGCGATCCGGGGATGAAGAAGCAGCAGCAGGTGAGTGCTACAGTTAGTATTTTTGCAGAAAACAATGACAAAAAAAAAAAAAAAAAAGATAGGTCCGCGGAATCCCGCTTTAAAAGATCCCTCTACTCTGGATGAGGTACTCATTGAGAAGGTGAATGAAGCAGATAAAATGGAGATTGAGAGGGACCAAAAAGAGAGTAAACTTCAATCTCCTAGCACCAAGTGCTAAAGTACAGCAGGTAGATGTCCCCTCAGATACTTGGGAACTCAATGTATTGGCAGCAAGCGCTGAACAAGGATCATGGCTTTCACCTACTCATCACCTCCCCTCAAATCAGACTGGGCTGGAGAAATTGTTCCAGACCCAGAAAGAAATACAAAAGATGATGACAATGTTGGTGAAACCCCAGACAGAAGAAGTCTCGCCACCAAAGGCTCCGGAGACCACTACCACTAACCGCCCTACAAAACCAGTACAGAGAATCTGTTTCAAATGTGGAGGAGTAGGACATCTCAGGCGAGTGTGCCCAAGTCAAGTAGCTGAGACAAGGTTCAAACAACCGGCGGAAAACTTCAGAGGGCCCCAGTGAAGGAGTCAACTGGGCGCCCGGTTGCTATAGCTAACTCCACACCGACTCCCACACCTCAAATCTCTGGGGGCGCAGAGAAGCCAAGGCCGAAGAGAGAGAGAGACCCCCAAAACCTAGGGTGAAAATACAAGCCACCAAGCAGGCCAAAGGTACCGCATTCAGTGGGATTTCCCCCAAGCTGGTGGGACCCTCCCCGATTGTCCCCATCAAAGTTGAGAGGATCTATACAAAAGCTCTGCTGGACACTTGAGCCCAAGTGACCTTATTAAACAGGGACTTCTACGACCGACATCTCAAGCACCTGCCGCTACAGAAATTGGAGGAATTGGAGATATGGTGGCTAGGCACTCAGAACTTCCCATATGATGGTTACCTGTCGGTCAGACTCACGTTCGACCCAAGTACAGCAGGAGAGGCTGAGACGTTCGACACCTTGGTCGTGGTGTGCCCTCGCCCCCCAGGGTCTGACAAAAGTTCCCTCATTATTTGGACTAACACTGACTTGGTGAGAAGGCTTCTTACACCGATTGTGCCCCCCTTTTCCTTACCTAAACCCGATCTTTCAAGCGACGGGGATGAGCACACTAGATCCAGCCGGGGTGTCGGTTCCTGATTGGATAGATTGATAGCAGCACAGCCATTGGCTCCTGCTTCTGTCAATTAAATCCAATGATGCAGGAGCCAGGGGTGGGGCCTGCTGTCTGTGTCAATAGACGCAGCAGCAGTACACGTGACCGCGCCCGCACTAATTCACTCGAGGGAGAGCCGCTTTCCAACGGGTCACTTGAGAAGAGGAGGATCCAGGAGCGCCGCTGAGGGACCCCAGAAGTAGAGGATCAGGGCCACTCTGTGCAAACCAACTGCACAGAGGAGGTAAGTATTTGCCCCCTAATGACCAGGCCATTTTTTGCAATACGGCACTGCGTCATTTTAACTGACAATTGCGCGGTCATGTGATGTTGTACCCACAAAATTGACGTCCTTTTTTTCCCCACAAATAGAACTTTCTTTTTTGTGGTATTTGCTCATCGCTGCAGTTTTTTTTTTGCTATAAACCAAAAAAAAGCAACAATTTTGGGAAAAAAAACATTATTTTTTTACTTTTTGCTATAATAAATATCCAAAAAAATGTAAATAAAAATCGCAATAAGCGTATATTGATTGGTTTGTGCAAAAGTTATAGCGTCTACAAAATAGGGAATAGATTTATGGCATTTTTATGAAATTTTTATAATTTATTTATTTTTTACTAGTAATGGCAGCGATCTGCGATTTTTAGTGGGACTGCGACATTATGGCGGATAGATCAGACACTTTTGACACTTTTTTGGGACCGTTGACATTTATACAGCGATCAGTGCTATAAAAATGCACTTATTACTGTGTAAATGTCACTGGCAGGGAAGAGGTTAAGACTAGGGGGTGATCAAGGGGTTAAATGTGTTCCCTAGGTGTGTTTCTAGCTGTGAGGGGATGGGACTGACTAGAGAAGGAGCCAGATCGTTGTCCCTACATAGTAGGAACAGACGACCTGTCTTTGCTCCCCTGTCAGAACAGGGATTTGTGTGTTTACAAAAATTACACAAATCCCTGTTCTGGCTCTTGTGTCTGCGATCGCATGTGGCTATCGGCGATCGCGCCTCCAGGCCACACGCATCGGGTCCCCCACCGTGCAGCGGGCACGTGCCTGCTATAGCTCTTAAAGGACATTTCTTCAGTGTTGTCCCATGAAAAGTTATAATAAAATATTTACAAAAATGTGAGGGATGTACTCACTTTTGTGAGATACTGTACCTCCACTGTGCAGTGTTTTTTCACAGAGCAGTCCAGATCCTCCTCTTCTCAGTTCCCTCCCTGGCACTCCTGGCTGCTCCCTCCTGCCAAGTGCTCCCACAGCCGCAGCTTGCTATGGGGCACACGAGTCAAGCCGCAGCTCTGTGTGTCTATTTAGACATGGTTTGGCCCTGCCCCCTCTTTCAATAGAGTCAATGGCGCCACTGCTGTGTCTCAGCCAATCAAGAGGGAAAGTCCCAGATGGCTGAAACACTCATGCACATCGCTGGATAGAGAGGGGGCTCAGGTAAGTATTAGGGGAGCTGAGGGAAGTTGCTGCACACAGAAGGTTTTTTATCTTTTAATCGTAATGAATAGAATGCACCTTCTGCCTTTACAATCACTTTAAGCCACATTAAGCTCCCCCCAAAAGCAAGCTTAAGGCCCCTTTCACACTTGTGCGACTTCAAAGTCGCGCAATTTTACGGCGATTTTGCTGCGATTTCGCCGCGATTTCAAGGAATGCCTGTGTAATGCCTCGTACACACGATTGGACTTTCCAGCGGGAATGTCCACCGGACTGGAGTCCGCCGGACAATCCGCCCGTGTGTGTTTTTCCCGCCAAAAGTCCAGCGGACTAAGTTTTAAGTTTTGTTTTAAAATTGTCCGCTGGACTCGGCAGTCCGGCGGACAATCCCACGGTCTGTATGCTAGTCTGCGGGACTTTTGGAAATGAACGGACTTGCCGATCATCGGAAAGTCTGTTCATTTAGAACGTGACTTCAGGTAGACGGGGCTAGCGAAGGCAGTGAATGCCGCCGCGCTAGCCCCGTCACCTGGTATGGATTTAAAGGGAATCCCTACGCCGAAAAAACGGGGTGGGGGTCCCCCCCAAATCCATCTTAGACCCTTATCCGAGCGTGCAGCCCGGCCGGCCAGGAAAGGGGTGGGGACGAGCGAGCCTCCCCCTCCCGAGCCTTACCAGGACGCGTGCCCTCAACATGGCGGGTGCCCTGGGGAAAGGGGGGCCATGCGGCCCCCCCACCCCAAAGCACCTTGTCCCCATGTTGATGAGGACAAGGGCCTCTTCCCGACAACCCTGGCCGTTGGTTGTCGGGGTCTGCGGGCGGGGGGCTTATCGGAATCCGGGAGCCCCCTTTAATAAGGGGGCCCCCAGATCCCGGCCCCCACCCTATGTGAATGAGTATGGGGTACATCGTACCCCTACCTATTCACCTAAGGTGTAAAAGTGTCAATAAAAAAACACACAATTTTTTAAAAATATTTTATTGCACTGCTCTGGGGGTCTTCTTCCGTCTTGGGGGGTCTTCTCGCCGGACTCCTCCGCTCTCTTCTGCTCTTTTACCTAGCTCTTTTACCGAGCGGAGGAGCCCGGCTTTCTTCTTCATCGTTGCCGCCGTCTGGGGGTCTCGATCCGCCTTCGGGGGTCTTCCGGGATCTTCTGGGGTCTCTTCTGTTCTTGCCGCTGTCGCCGCTTTCTGCGCCGTCTTCTTCTTCCTCTTCTCCTTCCGATGTTGACTCGTCGCTCTCTCTGGCCGGAATGGCAGAGACGCGCTGTGTTGTGACTTATATAGGGACAAGGAGGTGGGGTCACATGCTCATGCAACATGGTGACCCCGCCCCCCTATGATGTCACAGTCCCAGCATCTTCTGCGACTGTGACATCATAGGGGGGCGGGGTCACCATGTGACATGAGCATGTGACCCTGCCTCCTTGTCCCTATATAAGTCACAACACAGCGCGTCTCTGCCATTCCTGCCAGAGAGAGCGACGAGTCAACATCGGAAGGAGAAGAAGAAGAAGAAGAGGAAGAAGAAGAAGAAGAAGAAGACGGCGCAGAAAGCGGCGACAGCGGCAAGAACAGAAGAGACCCCGGAAGACCCCCGAAGGCGGATAGAGACCCCCAGACGGCGGCGACGAAGAAGAAAGCTGGGCTCCTCCGCTCGGTAAAAGAGCTAGGTAAAAGAGCAGAAGAGAGCAGAGGAGTCCAGCGAGAAGACCCCCCAAGAAGGAAGAAGACCCCCGGAGCAGTGCAATAAAATATTTTAAAAAAATTGTGTGTTTTTTTTATTGACACTTTTACACCTTAGGTGAATGGGTAGGGGTACATCGTACCCCATACTCATTCACATAGGGTGGGGGGCCGGGATCTGGGGGCCCCCTTATTAAAGGGGGCTCCCGGATTCCAATAAGCCCCCCCGCCCGCAGACCCCGACAACCAATGGCCAGGGTTGTCGGGAAGAGGCCCTTGTCCTCATCAACATGGGGACAAGGTGCTTTAGGGTGGGGGGGGCCGCATGGTCCCCCTTTACTCAGGGCACCCCCATGTTAAGGGCACGCGGCCTGGTACGGCTCAGGAGGGGGGGCGCTCGCTCGTCCCCACCCCTTTCCTGGCCAGCCGGGCTGCATGCTCGGATAAGGGCCTGAGATGGATTTGGGGGGACCCCCACGCCGTTTTTTCTGTGTAGGGATTCCCTTTAAATCCATACCAGGTGACGGGGCTAGCGCGGCGGCATTCACTGCCTTCGCTAGCCCCGTCTACCTGAAGTCACGTTCTAAATGAGCGGACTTTTCTCTGTGTGTGGGCAAGTCCGTTCATTTTCAAAAGTCCCGCAGACTTTTTCCCGCGGATTGTCCGCCGGAGAAGTCCGGGCGTGTGTGGGCAAGTCCACACGCTCGGAAAGTCCGGCGGTTTGTCCGCTGAACTAGGTCCGGCGGACAATTCCGCCGGAAAGTCCGAGCATGTGTATGGGGCATAAGTGGCATCAAAATCAGACAAAAGAAGTGGAGGGACTACTTTGAAGTCGGAACGACTTGAAGTCGTTCTAATATGAATGGCTGTCATTGGAAATCATGGGAAAACGGCTTGTCATGCTACTTTGCAGTACCAAATCGTGGGACAAGTCCTATAAGTGTGAAAGGGGCCTAAAGAGATTGTAAAGTCAGAAGGTTTATTTATCTTAATGCATTCTTTGCAATACGATAAAAATCCTTCTGTGTGCAGCAGCCCCCCTCAGCCCTCCTAACACTACCCTGAGTCCCATAGTTACATAATAGGTGAGGTTTAAAAAAGTCCATCAAGTCCAACCTATGTGTGTGATTATATGTCAGTATTACATTGTATATCCCTGTATGTTGCCGTCATTCAGGTGCTTATCTAATAGTTTTTTGAAACTATCGATGCTCCACGCAGAGACCCCCGCCTGTGGAAGGGAATTCCACATCTTTGCCGCTCTTACAGTAAAGAACCCTCTACATAGTTTAAGGTTAAACCTCTTTTCTTCTAATTTTAATGAGTGGTCACGTGTCTGCTTAAAATCCCTTCCGCAAAAAAGTTTTATCCCTATTGAGGGGTATAAATTGAAATCATATCCCCTCTCAAGCGTCTCTTCTCCAGAGAGAATAAGTTCAGTGCTCGCAACCTTTCCTCATAACTAGGGATGAGCCGGGTTCGGTTCGCACCAGAACTTGCGAACGGACCGAAAGTTCGTGCGAATGTTAGAACCCTATTAGTTACAATGGACGCGACGTTCAAAATCTAAAGTGCTAATTATAACGGCCAATATGCATGTTATTGTCATAAGAAAGGTTTGGGGACCCGGGTCCTGCCCCAGGGGACATGTATCAATGCAAAAAGAAGTTTTAAAAATGGACGTTTTTTCTGGACTCCTGCAGATGTCTGGATTAATGGAGAACTGCACAAAATGGTAGATACAGGTGCAGGTTTATACTGTGCTGGACTCACACAGCACACACACTAACTCCTGCAGATGGCTTTATTGGTAGAGAACAGCACTTTCCCCACACGTAAATGCCTGAGAAGAACACACTATCCCTGCCTATTATTCCTCTTTCCCTACACTTTCCCCACAAGCAAATGCCTGAGAAGAACACACTATCCCTGCCTATTTTTCCTCTTTCCCCACACAGAAATGAATGAAAAATAGTTGACACTGTCCCTGCCTATAAATACTCTTTCCCTCAATGCTGGAACACACTACACAAGGCCGCCGGCGTGGCGGCCTTATATAGTGTGGGGCGTGTACTAAACCCCCTGAGATATAATTGGCCACAGGCATCCTGTCTCCTCGCTGCTCGCTTTCTGATTGGCCAAGCATGCAGGTCACAGTGCATGCTTGGCCAATCATCAGCCAGCAATGCTCTGCGACTGGCGCAGTGCATTGTGGACCGTTCGCATCACACGAATTTGATGCGAACGCCCTCAGAGTTCTGAACTCGACGAGCGGACGAACGGGCCGATGTTCGATTCGAACATGGGTTTGAATCGAACACCGGGCCCATCCCTACTCATAACTAATATCCTCCAGACCGTTTATTAGCTTAGTTGCCCTTTTTATACTCGCTCCATTTCCAGTACATCCTTCCTGAGGACTGGTGCCTAGAACTGGACTGCATACTCCAGGTGCGCCCGGACCAGAGTCTTGTAGAGAGGGAGAATTATCATTTTATCTCTGGAGTTGATCCCCTTTTTAATGCACGCCAATACAGTATTCTGTTTGCTTTGTTAGCAGCAGCAACTTGGCATTGCATGCCATTGCTGAGCTTATCATCTACTAGGACCCCCAGGTCCTTTTCAATCCTAGATTCCCCCAGAGGTTCTCCCCCAGTGTATAGATTGCATTCATATTTTTGCCACCCAAATGCATTATTTTACATTTTCTTACATTGAACCTCATTTGCCATGTAGTTGCCCATCCCATTAATTTGTTCAGATCTTTTTTCAAGGTTTCCACATCCTGCAGAGAAGTTATTGCCCTGCTTAGTATCATCTGCAAATACAGAGATTTAATTTTTTACCCCATCCTCCAGGTCGTTTATGAAAAAAATAGATAGGATTGGTCCCAGCACAGAACCCTGGGGGGCCCCACTACCCACCTCTGACCATTCCGAGTACTCCCCATTTATCACCACCCTCTGAACTCGCCCTTGTAGCCAATTTTCAATCCATGTACTCACCCTGTGGTCCATGCCAATGGACCTTATTTTGTACAGTAAACGTTTATGGGGAACTGTGTCAAATGCTTTTGAAAAATCCAGATACACAACCTCTACGGGCCTTCCTAGATGGCAACTCACCTCCTCATAGAAGGTTAATAGATTGGTTTGGAAAGAACGATTCTTCATGAATCCATGCTGATTACTGTTAATGATACCGTTCTCGTTACTAAAATCTTGTATATAGTCCCTTATCATCCCCTCCAAGAGTTTGCATACTATTAATGTTAAGCTAACTGGTCTGTAATTCCCAGGGATATATTTTGGGCCCTTTTTAAATATTGGTGCTAAATTGGCTTTCCTCCAATTACCTGGTACCATTCCAGTCAGTAGACTGTCAGTAAAAATTAGGAACATCTGGCAATTACTTGACTGAGTTCCCTAAGTACCCTCAGATGCAAGCCATCTGGTCCCGACTCCCAGTGATTTATTAATGTTAAGTTTCCCATGTCTAATTTTAATTCTGTCCTCTGTTAACCATGGAGGTGCTTCCTGTGATGTGTCATGAGTAGGGATGAGCCAAACACCCCCGGGTTTGGCTCGCACCAGAACCTTCGAACGGACCGAAAGTTTGTGCAAATTTTCGAACCCTATTCGTTACAATGGACGCGAACGTTCGAAATCAAAATTGCTAATTACAATGGCCAATATGCATGTTAATGTCATAAAACAGGTTTTGGGACCCGGGTCCTGCCCCAGGGGACATATATCAATGCAAAAAGAACTTTTAAAAACTAAAGTTTTTTCGGTAGCAGTCATTTTAATGATGCATAAAGTGAAAAAAAAAAAGTGAAATTTTCCTTTAAATATGGTACCTGGGGGGTGTCTAAAGTATGCCTGTGAAGTGGCATGTGTTTCCCTTGTTTAGAACTGTCCCTGCACAAAATGACATTTGTAAATGAAAAAAATAAGCCATTTAAAACCACTTGCGGCTTTAATGTCATGTCTTTTCCTGGCCATACGGCTGAAAATCCTTGAGAAAAATGGCATGGCTACCCCATCACCCCCCCCCCCCACCCCAGCCTCTTTGGGTCTTGTATGAATATTAAGGGGGACCCCGCACCCAAAATAAAACCCTATACCTACAACCCTATATACTCTGAACAGCAGTATACAGGCGGTGCAAACAAGACACAGACTGTAGGTTTGTTCTTAAGTAGAATCTGAACAGGTACATTATGAAGTGTAGCTCCATCCCCCAAAAAATCTATTTTTAAGCTTTTTGGAGAACATAGGGAGTGGTTATCACCCCTGTAACATTTGCTGTCTTTGCACATCTGTTCAGAACATTTCACCTCATTTTCCGTCCCAATGACAAATGTTTTTGGAAAAGTGGGGTTTTAATTGAAACAAGGATTGGTGATAAAGCATCAGTAGAGAGGAGATACCTTTTTCCCAAATTAAATCGAACAGGATCGAATTTCCCTTCCTAGAGGTAGATTTCCTCTCACTTCCTGTTTTCTCTTTCCGTTTGCAAGTAGGAGTCTTTGTAAGTTGGATGTTTGACTGTAAGCCCTCACAGTTACTCTTGGTGGGCACAGGAATGGACCCTGCTGTGAGTTATTAGATCAAGATTTGTAATTGCATGCACCTGTTGAACAGGGCAGAAAAATGGGGCCTTTGGTGGTGGTGGTGGACGGTGTTGCCACAAGACTGTAAGCCCTCACAGTTACTCTTGGTGGGCACAGGAATGGACCCTGCTGTGAGTTATTAGATCAAGATTTGTAATTGCATGCACCTGTGGAACAGGGCAGAAAAATCGGGCCTTTGGTGGTGGTGGTGGTGGACGGTGTTGCCACAAGACTGTAAGCCCTCACAGTTACTCTTGGTGGGCGCAGGAATGGGCCCTGCTGTGAAGAACTATTAGATCAAGATTTGTAGTTACACGCCCCTGTTAAACAGGGGCTGAAAAATTGTGCCTTAGGCATTGGTGCTGGTGCCACAACACTGCAACCCCTCACAGATACTGTACTCTGAGCACAGCAATGAGACCTGTTGCAAAGCATTGCCTAAAAATTGTAATTACACTCCCCAACAGGGGCTGAAAAATTGTGCCTTAGGTACTGGTGCTGGTGCCACAACACTGCAACCCCTCACAGATACTGTACTTGGAGCACAGCAGTCAGACATGTTGCGAAGCATTGCTTAAAAAATTGTAATTACACACCCCTGTTAAACAGGGGCTGAAAAATTGTGCCTTAGGCATTGGTGCTGGTGCCACAACACTGCAACCCCTCACAGATACTGTACTCTGAGCACAGCAATGACACCTGTTGCAAAGCATTGCCTAAAAATTGTAATTACACTCCCCAACAGGGGCTGAAAAATTGTGCCTTAGGCACTGGTGCCACAACACTGCAACCCCTTACAGATACTGTACTTGGAGCACAGCAGTCAGACATGTTGCGAAGCATTGCTTAAAAAATTGTAATTACACGCCCCTGTTAAACAGGGGCTGAAAAATTGTGCCTTAGGCATTGGTGCTGGTGCCACAACACTGCAACCCCTCACAGATACTGTACTCTGAGCACAGCAACGAGACCTGTTGCAAAGCATTGCCGAAAAAATGTAATTACACGCCCCAACAGGGGCTGAAAAATTGTGCCTTAGGCATTGGTGCTGGTGCCACAACACTGCATCCCCTCACAGATACTGTACTCTGAGCACAGCAATGACACCTGTTGCAAAGCATTGCCTAAAAATTTCAATTACACGCCCCAACAGGGGCTGAAAAATTGTGCCTTAGGCATTGGTGCTGGTGCCACAACACTGCAACCCCTCACAGATACTGTACTCTGAGCACAGCAGTCAGACATGTTGCGAAGCATTGCTTAAAAAATTGTAATTACACGCCCCTGTTATACAGGGGCTGAAAAATTGTGCCTTAGGCATTGGTGCTGGTGCTACAACACTGCAACCCCTCACAGATACTGTACTCTGAGCACAGCAATGAGACCTGTTGCAAAGCATTGCCGAAAAATTGTAATTACACGCCCCAACAGGGGCTGAAAAATTGTGCCTTAGGCATTGGTGCTGGTGCCACAACACTGCAACCCCTCACAGATACTGTACTCTGAGCACAGCAATGACACCTGTTGCAAAGCATTGCCTAAAAATTGTAATTACACGCCCCAACAGGGGCTGAAAAATTGTGCCTTAGGCACTGGTGCTGGTGCCACAACACTGCAACCCCTCACAGATACTGTACTCTGAGCACAGCAGTCAGACATGTTGCGAAGCATTGCTTAAAAAATTGTAATTACACGCCCCTGTTAAACAGGGGCTGAAAAATTGTGCCTTAGGCATTGGTGCTGGTGCCACAACACTGCAACCCCTCACAGATACTGTACTCTGAGCACAGCAATGAGACCTGTTGCAAAGCATTGCCGAAAAATTGTAATTACACGCCCCAACAGGGGCTGAAAAATTGTGCCTTAGGCACTGGTGCTGGTGCCACAACACTAACCCCTCACAGATACTGTACTTGGAGCACAGCAGTCACACCTGTTGCAAAGCATTTTTTTTAAAAAATTGTAATTACACGCCCCTGTTATACAGGGGCTGAAAAATTGTGCCTTAGGCACTGGTGTGGTGGCACCCAGAAACAAAAATGTTCTTCCAAGCTATCAAGAAATGGATCATTGAGGAGGAGGAAGAGGATAGTCAGAGAACATAACAGGACAGTCACTCAGCATCAGCATAGGCAGTCTTGAAGGGATGTGACATTATAAATTATTCAGTTATATCCGCTTCAGGTGCCTGGTAGCTGGTGGTGATCCAAGACTGATTCATTTTTATGAAGGTCAGTCCATCAACCGAGTCAGTGGACAGGCGCACCCTGTGATCGGTGACAAATCCTCCAGCAGCACTGAATGTGCGTTCGGAAAGAACGCTGGATGCAGGACAGGCCAGTAGCTCAATTGCATACTGTGCAAGCTCTGGCCAGTGATCCATCCTCAAGACCCAGTAAGCCAGAGGATTTTCGGTGGGAAAGGTGTCCAAGTCTGACCTTGCCCCTAGGTATTCCTGCACCATGTATATCAGACGCTGGCGATGGTTGCTGGAACCGATCATACCTTGGGGCTGCGGACTAAAAAATTGTCTGAACGCATCGGTCAGACGTCCACCTTCCCCACCGCTCCTTCTGCTACTGACCGAAGCCTCAGCAACTCGTCGTCCAGGACCAGGAGTTTGTAACCTCCCAGTTTCTGGGAACGCGTTGCACAGACCTTTCTGCAAGGCCTCCCTGAGATGTCTCATCCTCTGCTCCCTCTGCGACGGCAAGATAAGGTCCGCAACCTTACCCTTGTACCGTGGATCAAGGAGAGTGGCCAGCCAGTAATGGTCCCTCTCCTTGATCCGAAGAATACGAGGATCCTTCCGCAGGCTTTGCAGGATCAGGGAGGCCATGCAACGTAGGTTAGCTGAGGCATTCGGTCCGGAGTCTTCTGGGTCACTGAGGACGACATGATCGCCAGCCACCTCCTCCCAGCCACGTACAAGTCCACTGGTTTGTTGGGACTGTACATCATCCCTAAAAGACTGCTGCTGCTGATGCTGAGTGCCAGGCTCCACCTCCATGCTCACACAATCCTCCTCCTCCTCCTCCTCCTCCTCCTCCTCATCCTCTTCCTGTGTGATGGGTGGGACAGAAGGAACACTGTCTGGATAAAGGGGGCCTTGAGAGGCAAGGAAGTCCTCCTCTTCCTGCCTCTGTTCTGCCTTAAGTGCCCTGTCCATTATCCCACGCAGCGTATGCTCCAACAGGTGGACAAGAGGTACAGTGTCACTGATGCATGCACTGTCACTGCTCACCATCCTCGTGGCCTCCTCAAATGGTGAGAGGACAGTGCATGCATCCCTGATCATGCTCCACTGGCGTGGGGAAAAAAAGCCAAGCTCCCCTGACCCTGTCCTGGTGCCGTAGTCGCAAAGGTACTCATTGATGGCCCTCTGCTGCGTGTGCAGTCGCTGCAGCATGGCCAACGTTGAGTTCCACCTGGTGGGCATGTCACATATTAGGCGGTTCTTGAGCAGGTTCAGCTCCTTTTGCAGCTCAGCCAGCCGAGCACTGGCATTATAAGATCGGCGGAAATGCACACAGACTTTCCTGGCCTGCCTCAGGACATCCTGTAAGCCTGAGGACGTGAGCCATACAGGGCACATGGGTGAGCTGCCCCTGTCGCAGGGCGGAGAGGAGGTTGGTGCCATTGTCAGAAACCACCATTCCTAGCTTAAGCTGGCGTGGCGTCAACCACCTCTCGGCCTGCCCCTGCAGAGCTGCCAGAACCTCTGCCCCAGTGTGGCTCCTGTCCCCCAAACACACCAGCGCAAGCACGGCATGGCATCTTTTTGCCTGCGTACTCGCGTAGCCCCTTGTACGCCTACGGAGCACCGCTGGTTCAGAGGACAGAGCACTCGAAGAGGCCATGGAGGAAGAAGAAGAGGAGGTGGTGGAGGAGAGAGGTGTGTCACAACCAGTAGTAGCATTTTGGAGGCGTGGTGGCGGAACAACCTCCAACACTACTGCACCTTGTCCTGCATCCCTCCCAGCTGCCAATAGAGTGACCCAATGGGCCGTGAAAGACAGATAACGTCCCTGTCCATGCCTGCTGGACCATGAGTCAGCGGTAATATGCACCTTACCGCTGACCGCCCTGTCCAGCGAGGCATGGACATTGCCTTCCACATGCCGGTAGAGAGACGGAATCGCCTTCCGTGAGAAAAAGTGGCGTTTGGGAACCTGCCACTGAGGAACCGCACATTGAACAAACTCACGGAAGGGGGCCGAGTCTACCAACTGAAAAGGCAGCAGTTGAAGTGCTAGCAATTTAGCCAAGCTAGCATTCAACCGCTGGGCATGTGGATGGCTGGGAGTATACTTCTTTCGACGGTCCAGCAGCTGGGGCAGGGAAATTTGCTTGCTACAATCGGACGTCGGTGTACTGCAGGTGCTTGGTTGTGACACACCTAATTCTACACCTTCAGTCCTCTCAGAGCAGCTTTCAGAGAGGACTGAAGATATAGTGGGGATGGAGATCCCAGCTGATGAGGAGCAAGGAGAGGTCCGCTTTGTTCTTTGGTGTGGGTATTTAATGTGCGCCTGCCAACGAGCTGCATGGCAGGTCGACATATGTCTGCTCATGCTTGTGGTGCCCAAGCGGCTGATGTTTTGGCCACGCGAGGTACGCTTGAGACAAATATTGCAAATAGCAGTGGTGCGATCTGATGCACTTGTCTCAAAAAAGGCCCACACCAAAGAACTTTTGTGATAACGTGCAGAGGCAGCGCCCTGCACAGGCGGAGCTCTGCGATGTGATTCAGTTGGTGTGCTGGCCTCTAGCTGGCCTCCAGGGGGCATCCTGCCTCGTTGGACATGTGCCGCCGCATCCTCCTCCTCCTCCTCCTCCTCTCTCCCTTCAGGCACCCACGTGGAGTCAGTGACCTCATCATCCCCTCCCTCTTCACCACTAGAGCAAACCTGGCAGTAAGCTGCAGCTGGTGGAGCATTACAGCCAGATTGCTGTCCTTCAGCATCCCCTCTCTCTGCGCGCACACTACTGCCTTCCTCAAGCTGGGTATCATCATCCGAGCCTTCGAATCGTTGGGCATCCTCCTGGAGCATGTACCCAACACTGTGCTCAAACAGTTCGGGGGACTCCTCAGGAGGACATGGTGGGTCTAGGGAAGGGGTGGCTGATGATGCCATTGAGTACGCGTTGGCAGCTGCTCTGCCAGTCATCTGAGCCTGGGTGAGAGAGGATGAGGAGGATGAGGAGGGCTTGGTCATCCATTCTACCAACCCTTCGGCATGATGCGGCTCAACATGTCCAGCTGCCGAAAACAAAGACAAGCGTGTCCCATGGCCCCGTGCTGATGACGATGCACGACCACGTCCACGACCAGCACTGTTGTCTCTAGAAACAGAGCCTGCTTGCCCTGTGTTCTTGCCTCGGGACGGTCTGCCTCTCCTTGGTGGTCTTCCTGCCATTGTAGTACTATAGGTGCTATGTGTGCTGCTGACAAGAAAATATAGGACCTATGTGTGCTGCCACAAACACACTATAAGTATTATGGGTGCTGACACAAACACACTATAGGTACTATGTGTGCTGCTGACAAGAAAAAATAGGACCTATGTGTGCTGCCACAAACACACTATAAGTCCTATGGGTGCTGACACAAACACAATATAGGTACTATGTGTGCTGCTGAAAAGGAAATATAGGACCTATGTGTGCTGCCACAAACACACTATAAGTCCTATGGGTGCTGACACAAACACACTATAGGTACTATGTGTGCTGCTGACAAGGAAATATAGGACCTATGTGTGCTGCCACAAACACACTATAAGTCCTATGGGTGCTGACACAAAAACACTATAGGTACTATGTGTGCTGCTGAAAAGGAAATATAGGACCTATGTGTGCTGCCACAAACACACTATAAGTCCTATGGGTGCTGACACAAACACACTATAGGTACTATGTGTGCTGCTGAAAGGGAAATATAGGACCTATGTGTGCTGCCACAAACACACTATAAGTCCTATGGGTGCTGACACAAACACACTATAGGCACTATGCGTGCTGCTGACAAGAAAATATAGGTCCTATGTGTGCTGCCACAAACACACTATAAGTCCTATGGGTGCTGACACAAACACACTATAGGTACTATGTGTGCTGCTGACAAGAAAATATAGGTCCTATGTTTGCTGCCACAAACACACTATAAGTCCTATGGGTGCTAACACAAACACACTATAGGTACTAGATGTGTGCTGCTGACAAGAAAATATAGGTCCTATGTGTGCTGCCACAAACACACTATAAGTCCTATGGGTCCTGACACAAACACACTATAGGTACTGTATGTGTGCTGCTGACAAGAAAATATAGGACCTATGTGGGCTGCCACAAACACACTATAAGTCCTATGGGTGCTGAGTGACACAAACACACTATAGGTACTATATGTGTGCTGCTGACAAGAAAATATAGGACCTATGTGTGCTGCCACAAACACACGATAAGTCTTATGGGTGCTGACACAAACACACAATAGGTACTATATGTGTGCTGCTGACAAGAAAATATAGGACCTATGTGTGCTGCCACAAACACACTATAAGTCCTATGGGTGCTGAGTGACACAAACACACTATAGGTACTATATGTGTGCTGCTGACAAGAAATTATAGGACCTATGTGTGCTGCCACAAACACACGATAAGTCCTATGGGTGCTGACACAAACACACTATAGGTACTATATGTGTGCTGCTGACAAGAAATTATAGGACCTATGTGTGCTGCCACAAACACACTATAAGTCCTATGGGTGCTGAGTGACACAAACACACTATAGGTACTATATGTGTGCTGCTGACAAGAAAATATAGGACCTATGTGTGCTGCCACAAACACACTATAAGTCCTATGGGTGCTGAGTGACACAAACACACTATAGGTACTATATGTGTGCTGCTGACAAGAAAATATAGGACCTATGTGTGCTGCCACAAACACACTATAAGTCCTATGGGTGCTGAGTGACACAAACACACTATAGGTACCATATGTGTGCTGCTGACAAGAAAATATAGGACCTATGTGTGCTGCCACAAACACACTATAAGTCCTATGGGTCCTGACACAAACACACTATAGGTACTATATGTGTGCTGCTGACAAGCAAATATAGGACCTATGTGTGCTGCCACAAACACACTATAAGTCCTATGGGTGCTGAGTGACACAAACACACTATAGGTGCTATATGTGTGCTGCTGACAAGAAAATATAGGACCTATGTGTGCTGCCACAAACACACTATAAGTCCTATGGGTCCTGACACAAACACACTATAGGTACTATATGTGTGCTGCTGACAAGAAAATATAGGACCTATGTGTGCTGCCACAAACACACTATAAGTCCTATGGGTGCTGAGTGACACAAACACACTATAGGTACTATATGTTTGCTGCTGACAAGAAAATATAGGACCTATGTGTGCTGCCACAAACACACTATAAGTCCTATGGGTCCTGACACAAACACACTATAGGTACTATATGTGTGCTGCTGACAAGCAAATATAGGACCTATGTGTGCTGCCACAAACACACTATAAGTCCTATGGGTGCTGAGTGACACAAACACACTATAGGTACTATATGTGTGCTGCTGACAAGGGAGGGAGCAGAGGATGAGACATCTCAGGGAGGCCTTGCAGAAAGGTCTGTGCAACGCGTTCCCAGAAACTGGGAGGTTACAAACTCTTGGTCCTGGACGACGAGTTGCTGAGGCTTCGGTCAGTAGCAGAAGGAGCGGTGGGGAAGGTGGACGTCTGACCGATGAGTTCAGACAATTTTTTAGTCCGCAGCCCCAAGGTATGATCGGTTCCAGCAACCATCGCCAGCGTCTGATATACATGGTGCAGGAATACCTAGGGGCAAGGTCAGACTTGGACACCTTTCCCACCGAAAATCCTCTGGCTTACTGGGTCATGAGGATGGATCACTGGCCAGAGCTTGCACAGTATGCAATTGAGCTACTGGCCTGTCCTGCATCCAGTGTTCTTTCCGAACGCACATTCAGTGCTGCTGGAGGATTTGTCACTGATCACAGGGTGCGCCTGTCCACCGACTCGGTTGATCGACTGACCTTCATAAAAATGAATCAGTCTTGGATCACCACCAGCTACCAGGCACCTGAAGCGGATATAACTGAATAATTTATAATGTCACATCCCTTCAAGACTGCCTATGCTGATGCTGAGTGACTGTCCTGTTATGTTCACTGACTATCCTCTTCCTCCTCCTCAATGATCCATTCCTTGATAGCTTGGAAGAACATTTTTGTTTCTGGGTGCCACCACACCAGTGCCTAAGGCACAATTTTTCAGCCCCTGTTTAACAGGGGCGTGTAATTAAATTTTTTTAAAAAAATGCTTCGCAACAGGTGTGACTGCTGTGCTCCAAGTACAGTATTTGTGAGGGGTTGCAGTGTTGTGGCACCAGCACCGTTGCCTAAGGCACAATTTTTCAGCCCTTGTTTAACAGGGGCGTGTAATTACAATTTTTTTAAAAAATGCTTCGCAACACGTCTGACTGCTGACCGTGTAATTACAATTTTTCGGCAATGCTTTGCAACAGGTCTCATTGCTGTGCTCAGAGTACAGTATCTGTGAGGGGTTGCAGTGTTGTGGCACCAGCACCAATGCCTAAGGCACAATTTTTCAGCCCCTGTTGGGGCGTGCAATTACAATTTTTTAAGCAATGCTTCGCAACACGTCTGACTGTTGTGCTCCAAGTACAGTATCTGTGAGGGGTTGCAGTGTTGTGGCACCAGCACCAGTGCCTAAGGCACAATTTTTCAGCCCCTGTTGGGGCGTGTAATTACAATTTTTAGTCAATGCTTTGCAACAGGTCTCATTGCTGTGCTCAGAGTACAGTATCTGTGAGGGGTTGCAGTGTTGTGGCACCAGCACCAATGCCTAAGGCACAATTTTTCAGCCCCTGTTTAACAGGGGCGTGTAATTACAATTTTTTAAGCAATGCTTCGCAACACGTCTGACTGCTGTTCTCCAAGTACAGTATCTGTGAGGGGTTGCAGTGTTGTGGCACCAGCACCAGTGCCTAAGGCACAATTTTTCAGCCCTGTTCAGCAGGTGCATGCAATTACAAATCTTGATCTAATAACTCACAGCAGGGTCCATTCCTGTGCCCACCAAGAGTAACTGTGAGGGCTTACAGTCTTGTGGCAACACCGTCCACCACCATCATCACCACCAAAGGCCCAATTTTTCTGCCCTGTTCAACAGGTGCATGCAATTACAAATCTTGATTTAATAACTCACAGCAGGGCCCATTCCTGCGCCCACCAAGAGTAACTGTGAGGGCTTACAGTCTTGTGGCAACACCTTCCACCACCACCACCACCAAAGGGCCAATTTTTCTGCCCTGTTCAACAGGTGCATGCAATTACAAATCTTGATCTAATAACTCACAGCAGGGTCCATTCCTGTGCCCACCAAGAGTAACTGTGAGGGCTTACAGTCTTGTGGCAACACCGTCCACCACCATCATCACCACCAAAGGCCCAATTTTTCTGCCCTGTTCAACAGGTGCATGCAATTACAAATTTTGATCTAATAACTCATAGCAGGGTCCATTCCTGCACCCACCAAGAGTAACTGTGAGGGCTTACAGTCCTGTGGCAACACCGTCCACCACCACCACCACCACCAAAGGCCAAATTTTTCTGCCCTGTTCAACAGGTGCATGCAATTACAAATCTTGATCTAATAACTCACAGCAGGGTCCATTCCTGTGCCCACCAAGAGTAACTGTGAGGGCTTACAGTCCTGTGGCAACACGTCCACCACCACCACCACCACCAAAGGCCCAATTTTTCTGCCTTGTTCAACAGGTGAATGCAATTACAAATCTTGATCTAATAACTCACAGCAGGGCCCATTCCTGTGCCCACCAAGAGTAACTGTGAGGGCTTACAGTATTGTGGCTACACCAACATCTAATGGGGAAAATTTCTGCAGAGTATATACAGCAGGCCCCTACTTTCAAACATCCAACTTACAAACGACTCCTACTTGCAAACGGAAAGAGAAAACAGGAAGTGAGAGGAAATCTACCCCTAGGAAGGGAAATTCGATCCTGTTAGATTTAATTTGGGAAAAAGGTATCTCCTCTCTACTGATGCTTTATCACCAATCCTTGTTTCAATTAAAACCCCACTTTTCCAAAAACATTTGTCATTGGGACGGAAAGTGAGGTGAAATGTTCTGAACAGATGTGCAAAGACAGCAAATGTTACAGGGGTGATAACCCCTCTCTATGTTCTCCAAAAAGCTTAAAAATAGATTTTTTGGGGATGGAGCTACACTTCATAATGTACCTGTTCAGATTCTACTACAAACCTACAGTCCGTGTCTTGTTTGCACCGCCTGTATACTGCTGTTCAGAGTATATAGGGTTGTAGGTATAGGGTTTTATTTTGGGTGCGGGGTCCCTTAATATCCATACAAGACCCAAAGGGGCTGGGGTGGGGGGGGGGGGGGGGGGGGTGATGGGGTAGATTTTTCGCAAGGATTTTCAGCCATATGGCCAGGAAAAGACATGACATTAAAGCCGCAAGTGGTTTTAAATGGCTTCTTTTTTTCATTTACAAATGTCATTTTGTGCAGGGACAGTTCTAAACACGGGAAACACATGCCACTTCACAGGCATACTTTAGACACCCCCCAGGTACCATATTTAAATTAAAATTTCACTTTTTTTTTCACTTTATGCATCATTAAAATGACTGCTCCCGAAAAAACGTTAGTTTTTAAAAGTTCTTTTTGCATTGATATATGTCCCCTGGGGCAGGACCCGGGTCCCCAAACCTGTTTTATGACATTAACATGCATATTGGCCGTTGTAATTAGCAATTTTGATTTCGAACGTTCGCGTCCATTGTAACGAATAGGGTTTGCACAAACTTTCGGTCCGTTCGAAGGTTCTGGTGCGAACTGAACCCGGGGGTGTTCGGCTCATCCCTAGCTGCCACAAACACACTATAAGTCCTATGGGTTCTGACACAAACACACTATAGGTACTATGTGTGCTGCTGACAAGAAAATATAGGTCCTATGTGTGCTGCCACAAACACAATATGGCTCCTATAAATCCCTGCCTGGGATGGGACAGAAGGTTGGGACAGAAGTTGGGGTGCAATGCTGTTCTAACAGCACTGCGATTGGTGCTACTGCAATGCTGTACTAACAGCACGCACACACTAGACTAATCCCCAGCAGGAGCTAATATCACACTCTGTGCAATCAGCATTAATGAATGATCAGCAATGATGAATTGAATGACTCAGGTCAGGAGTTAGCAATGGTTTAGCAAAGAAGAAGAATAGCAATCAAGCAAAGAAGAATATCAATCAGCAGACTGTTCTTCCAGAAGCCGGAACACATGTGCCCTGGGCCGACGGCGTGGCGGCCTTTTATATGGTGGGGTGTGTACTAAAGCCCCTGAGCTTTAATTGGCTACAGGCGTCCTGCCTGTAGCCAATTATTGCTCTCCTATTTTCCGGCGCTGTGATTGGCCAAGCATGCGGGGTCACAGTGCATGCTTGGCCAATCATCAGCCAGCAATGCACTGCGCCGGATGTGATGCGAACGGCCCAAATAGTTCTGGGCTCGCCTAGCGAGCGAACGCCCGGTGCTCGATTCGAACGTGGGTTCGAATCGAGCACCAGGCCCATCCCTAGTCATGAGGATAAACACTGCAGTTTTGGTTATTGAAGCCCCCCGATTCCCTCGTGAAGACTATCGAGAAGAATACATTTAATACCTTGCCATCTCCCCATCCTTTGTAACCAGTTGTCCTTCCTCATTTTTTATGGGGCCAATATGGTCTGTCCTCCCTTTTTTACTGTTTACATACTTAACCACTTCAATACCGCTCCATAGTCATATGACGCCCACAAGGTGGATCTACCATCCTGGGTGGGCGTCATATGACGTCCTCGGATTCCGGGCCGCCTGGGGGCGCGCGCGCGCGCCTGCGGCATCGCTCGGGACCCGGTGCGAGTGCCCGGCGGCCGCGATGTCCGCCGGGCACCCGCGATTGCCTGTTAAAACAACGGGACCGGGCGGGACAGTGGAGCTGTGTGTGTAAACACACAGCTCCACGTCCTGTCAGCGGGGAGGAGACCGATCATGTGATCCCAGTACGGAGGAACACATGATCGGTCTCCTCCCCTTGAGTCCCCTCCCCCTACAGTTAGAATCACTCCTATAGGGACACACATTAACCACTCCAGCGCCCCCTAGTGTTAACCCCTTCCCTGCCAGTCACATTTACACAGTAATCATTGCAATTTTATAGCAACGATCCCTGTGTAAATGTGAATGGTTCCAAAAATGTGTCAAAAGTGTCCGAAGTGTCCGCCGCAATGTCGCAGTCACGAAAAAAAAATCGCAGATCGCCACCATTACTAGTAAAAAAAAAAAAAAAAAAATTCAATAAATCTATCCCCTATTTTGTAGACGCTATAACTTTTGCACAAACCGATCAATATACGCGTATTGCAATTTTTTTTACCAAAAATATGTAGAAGAATACGTATCGGCCTAAACTGAGGAAAAAAATATATTTTTTTAAAAAAAATGGGATATTTATTATAGCAAAAAGTAAAAAATATTGTGCTTTTTTTCAAAATTGTCGCTCTTCTTTTGTTTATAGCGCAAAAAATAAAAACCGCAGGGGCGATCAAATACCACCAAAAGAAAGCTCTATTTGTGGGAGAAAAAGGACGTCAATTTTGTTTGGGTGTAACGTCGCACGACCGCGCAATTGTTAGTTAAAGCGACGCAGTGCGGAATCGCAAAAAGTGCTCTGGTAAGGAAGGGTGTTTAAAAGCCCTGTATTGAAGTGGTTAAAGAATTCCTTGGTATTTTTTTTCTCTCCTCTGCTATGTGTCTTTCGTGTTCTATCTTAGCCACCCTAATTGCACCCTTACATTTCTTGTTGCATTCTTTATAATGTCTGAATGCTGATGATGATCCCTCAACCTTGTATTTTTTGAAGGCCTTCTCCTTTGCCTTTATATGCATTTTTACATTGGAGTTAAACCATCCAGGACTTTTGTTTGCTCTTTTAAATGTATTGCCCAATGGGATGCATTGGCTAATGCCCTTATTTAATATGTTCTTAAAGCAAACCCATCTCTCCTCCGTGTTCTTTGTTCCTAAGATTTTATCCCAATTCATGCCTTCTAACAAGGTTCGTAGTTTAGGGAAGTTGGCTCTTTTGAAATTCAGTGTCTCTGTATTTCCCTTATGTTTCCTATTTGTGTGATTTATATGGAAGCCAATTGACCTGTGATCGCTGTTTCCTAAATTGCCCCATATTTCCACATCCGTGATCAGGTCTGTATTGTTGGTAATCAGTAGATCCAATATTGCTTTATTTCTAGATCCAGCGATGACATTGTAAGACCCTGACAATCACAGGCATGACTCCTAGAGGCAGAGGCATGATGGGATTTGTAGTTTCACCACAGCTGGAGTGCTGAGCTTGCCAACCCCTGATTTAACCACTTCAGCCCCGGACCAATTTGCAGCCAAAGGACCAGGCCCATTTTTGCAATTCGGCACTACGTCGCTTTAACTGACAATTGCGCGGTCGTGCGACTTGGCTCCCAAACAAAATTGGCGTCCTTTTTTTCCCACAAATAGAGCTTTCTTTTGGTGGTATTTGATCGCCCCTGCGGTTTTTATTTTTTGCGCTATAAACAAAAATAGAGCGACAATTTTGAAAAAAATGCAATATTTTTTACTTTTTGCTATAATAACTATCCTCAAAAAATATATAAAAAACATTTTTTTTCCTCAGTTTAGGCCGATACGTATTCTTCTACATATTTTTGGTAAAAAAAATTGCAATTAGCAATTATTGATTGGTTTGCGCAAAAGTTATAGCGTTTACAAAATAGGGGATAGTTTTATAGCATTTTTATTAATATTTTTTTTTTTACTAGTAATGGCGGCGATCAGCGATTTTTATTGTGACTGTGACATTATGGCGGACACATCAGACATTTTTGACACATTTTTGGGACCATTGTCGTTTATACAGAAATCAGTGCTATTTAAATAGCACTGATTCCTATGTAAATGACAGTGGCAGTGAAGGAGTTAACCACTAGGGGGCAGGGAGGAGTTAGTGTGACGTGTTGTGTTTTTTTTTACAGTAGGGGGGCGTAGCTGTACGTCTGACGTCATTGATCGGCTTTCCCGATGACCGGGAACAGCCGATCGATGACAGGCAGAGTAGGAAGCGCGGGGAGAGGTTTGTTTACACATACCTCTCCCCGTTCTTCAGCTCTGTGACCCGATCGCGGGACACCAGCGGCGATCGGGTCCGCTGGTCCCGCGGCCGTGGTCACGGAGCTCCCGACCCACGGGCAGGCAATTTAAAGGGGACGTACTGGTACGTGCTTTTGCCTGCCCGTGCCATTCTGTAGACGTATATCTACATGAGGCGGTCGGGAAGCGGTTAATATAACAACATAATACATGCATTTTCTTTTTTTAAGGACAAAGAAGGCTTTCTTTTTGTGCATATTCTCCGGCAACAATAATTTAATAGAGTAGGAGAATATAGAGTTAATCAGTGCTGATTAGAGAAAACTAAAGGGTTAATAAGGGGTTCAACAGATGAACATTTAATTAGAATTTTTTTTTTTTTTTTACTTGTCAAGGTTGCTCTAACTCTCATCACATGCAAATCAAAGTTCATCCTCTTTTTTTTTTGACAGCTCCTGCTGAATTGTTGGGTACTTAGACATGGGAAGGGTCCCAGCAGCAGAGCAGAAGGACTGGATGTACTAGACACGCCCTGTGTACAATGATGACAAGTTTTTATGGGGGGGGGGGGCTAGTAGGCCAAAAGTCTGCAACTGGTTAAGGATTTTAAAAAAATTGTTCAATGTGAATAACTTGATTTACCAAATGATCTGAAATTTCAAGAATATGTTGTGTAACCTGGGGGACAGATACCAAATCCACTTGAGGTAGTGAAAACAGTGCTGGGTTTATTTGATTTAAATACAAGTCCATACACAGGTGCTGCACAGTCTTCCAGAAAACATATCAGAACAGAAATAACAAAAGTCCTAGCCGTGTCTCGGCTCTAACTATACCATACACTGGCCCTCACTACCAGGCTGAGCAAGCCTACCGCTTGTCAGTTTCTGTATAGAGTTTTAAAGCGTTTTACCAACCTTTAGCTCCTCACAAACCATCCATGTCTGTGTGTCCCAGGCAGAGAGCAAAGGCTGTCTGCTCAGGTGAGCTTAAATTAGCCTGGGGAAGAGTACTAAGATCCGAACTGGATCATGTATCAGAGACCTCTGAATGTGTATGAGAGGAGCCTGGGAGACGTATAAATCCCGAACAAGACTTCTCCTGGCTCTCTCTGGGACGCTCTGCTACATATCCTCCCCCCTTGTTTCAACCCCAGGGTTGGAACACCTGTGGCCCAACAGGAGTGAACACGGGACAGGGCATCTACATTCCCCATCTCCACACCTGGCCTGTGTTTTACGGTGAAGGAGTAATCCTGTAGAGCCAAAAACCACTGGTTCACCCGTCTATTAGTCTCCTTCTTTTGGGCCATCCATTTCAGGGGAGCATGGTCAGTTATTAAGTCAAACTGGCGCCCTAACAAATAGTACCTGAGCGCGTCCACGGCCCACTTTATGGCTAAACATTCCTTTTCAATGACTGCATACTTTTTCTCATGGTCATTGAGCTTTCTGCTTAGGTACACGACAGTGTGTTCTTCCCCATTGTATACCTGTGATAGTACTGCCCAGATACCAACAACAGATGCATCCGTCTGAACCAAAAACTCTCTGGAGAAATCAGGGGAGTACAGTACTGGCTGTGCACACAGAGCCTTCTTCAGGACCTGGAAAGACTCCTCTGCTACTGATGACCATTTCACCATTACTGAGTCTTTCCCTTTCGTAAGGTCTGTCAGAGGGGCAGCTATAGTTGCAAAATTTGGGATAAATCTTCTATAATACCCCGCAATACCAAGAAAGGCCCTGACCTGCTTTTTGTTTGCAGGGCGTGGCCACTCCTGGATGGCTGCTATTTTACTCACTTGAGGTTTTATGACACCACGGCCAATAGTGTAGCTCAAATACTTGGCTTCCTCTAGACCAATGGCAAATTTTTTTGGATTTGCCGTAAAACCTTCTTTGAAGAGGGAATCAAGGACAGCCTGGACACGAGGCAAGTGAGACTCCCAGTCAGTGCTATGTACCACTATGTCATCTAGATAGGCTGCTGCATATCGTCGGTGGGGTTTTAGGGTCCTGTCCATGGCCCTCTGAAATGTTGCGCGGGCATTTTGCAACCCAAAAGGCATTTTTTTTATATTGAAAGGAACCCTCTGGGGTCACAAATGCAGTCTTCTCTTTGGCGCTACCAGTCAGGGGTATTTGCCAATACCCTTTTGTCAAGTCCAAAGTGGTAAGATAGCGAGCCTTGCCAAGTCGGTCTATAAGTTCGTCTACTCTGGGCATTGGGTATGTGTCAAACTTTGTCACCGCATTAAGCTTCCTGAAGTCGTTACAGAACCTCCAAGTGCCATCCGGTTTTGGGACTAACACGATGGGGCTAGACCAGTCACTATTGGATTCCTCAATGACATCTAGCTGCAACATTTTTTTAACTTCATTGCTGATGTCCTTTCTCCTCGCTTCAGGAATTCGGTACGGTTTGAGCTTGACACGTACCCCAGGTTCAGTAACAATATCATGCTGAACTGCTGAAGTCGTGCTAGGTAACTCTGAAAAGTTCTCTCTATTCCTTATCAGGAATTCTCTAGTGTCCTGTTTTTGGGAATATGAGAGGGTGTCTGGAATCGTGACCTCAGGTATCAGAGGGGACTCAGTACCCGTAGGCGTTACTGGGAGAGGCCTCGCAGTTAACGCCATTCTATACTTCCAGGGTTTTAACAGGTTTATATGGTAAACCTGTTCGGGCTTCCTTTTTCCTGGTTGGTAAACCTTGTAGTTGACCTCCCCAACTCTCTCAATTACTTCAAAGGGACCCTGCCACTTAGCCAGGAACTTGCTCTCAACAGTGGGAACTAACACCAGGACCCTGGCACCAGGTGAGAAAACACGGAGTTGGGCCCCCCTGTTGTATATTCTCCGTTGGGCTGCCTGGGCCTGCAGTAAGTGTTCTTTTACCATTGGCACGATTGCTGCAATCCTCTCCTGCATTTGAGCAATATGCTCAATGACACTTTTATGGGGTGTCTGCTCCCCCTCCCAAGTTTCTTTGGCTATGTCTAAGAGTCCCCGAGGGTGTCTCCCATAAAGCAACTCAAATGGGGAGTACCCCGTAGAGGACTGGTGAACCTCCCTGATGGCAAACATCAAGTATGGTATCAGGAAGTCCCAGTTTTTCCCATCCTTGTCCACAACCTTTTTTAACATGCTCTTTAACGTCTTATTGAAGCGTTCCACCAAGCCATCCATTTAAGGGAGGATACACTGAGGTTCGCAACTGCGTCACCTTAAATAACTTGCAGAGCTCCCTAGTTATTTGCGACATAAACGGGGTGCCCTGGTCTGTAAGGATTTCTTTCGGGATGCCAACCCGACTAAACACCATAAACAGTTCTTTGGCAATGTTTTTAGCAGACGCGGCGCGTAAGGGAACTGCTTCAGGGTAACGGGTAGCATAATCCATGATTACGAGGATATGCTGATGACCCCGGGCATACTTGGGAAGTGGGCCCACAAGTTCCATGGCAATCCTCTCAAAGGGCACTTCAATGATAGGCAAGGGTACTAAAGGACTTCGGATGTGGGATAGTGGGGCTGACATCTGACACACAGGACAGGATTGACAATAATTCTTAACATCTTTCTGTATCCCGGGCCAGTAAAACCTGCGCAACACCCTTTCAGTCGTTTTTTCAACCCCTAAATGGCCTCCTAGCAAGTGCCCATGGGCAAGTTCTAACACCAGCCGTCTGTATGGCTTAGGGACAGCCAACTGTTCAACCACTTCATCATTTATTTTACATACACGATACAGTAAATCCTCATTGCTGCTGAAATAAGGAAAACAGGGCCTGTCCCCGGGTTCGACAGGTACATCATTAATCACTATTAAATTTTCCCAGGCCCTGGAAAGGGTATGGTCTTTTCTCTGCTCAGTAGCAAAATTTTTCTTATGCACATTAAGGTCAGCAAACTCTATCATAGGCTTGGAGTCAGCAGACGGCTGTCCAGCTCTACTGGTAGTGGGGACTTCCTCAGGGTCCTCCAGTTCTCCTGCCATAACCGATAGAGGAAAACCCGGGGAGCCCTGAGAAGAGTCCCCTGAACCCACATTGTCAGTAGTGGCCAGGAATTCTGGCTCTGCGACTGAGTCAGGTACTGCGACCGAGTTGGGATGATCCCACAGTTCCCAAAACTTAGGGAAGTCCCTACCAATGATGGCCTCATGCACCAAGTGGGGAACAAGTCCAACCGGATGGGTCACTGTACCTAAACCAGTTTTAAACTGAACAGTGGTTACAGGATACTCCCGGGTATTCCCATGTATACAGATCACAGCAATATTTTTAGCATGATAATTCACAGGTTCAGACATTTCAGCTGTAACCAAAGTCACTAGACTTCCGGAGTCCAGCAAGGCTGTAATAGGCTTATCATTCACAGTCATTTGGCACATTGGTTTTCTCATATTTGGCGTTGCAGTGCATGAAACCGCTGCAAACATAGACTGCCTTCTAATAGATAAATCACACTGCATTGGTTCATCTGTCAATGTCCCATTTCTTGGCAACGAAAACACCTGACGTTTCCCCAGTTTGGTTTGCTGACAGGCACCGGCTTCCCTTGTTTGGGAGGCCAAGCTTCAGTCCTGGCACCAAAAATCCTCCCCCCTATTTCCTTGCCATGCTTACCACCCACTTCCCCTGGAACAGTCTTACCGGTTGCCTGGGGAGACCGTGGCTTTAGGCGGAAAGCCCGTGCGGCTGTAGGGGTGGTGACCAGGTTCTTTGCAGCAAAATACCTTTCAACAAGTTCCACCAGGTGGTTCGTTGAATTGGGGTCTCCTTGACTCACCCACTCCTGCAGGGGAATTGGTAGTGACCTCAGAAACTGGTCCATGACCACACGCTCCACTATTTGTGGCCCAGACAGGGACTCCGGCTGTAGCCATTTCCTCACCAGGTGAATTAGGTCGAACATCTGCGATCTTGGGGGCTTCTCGTCTTGGAAGGACCAGCTGTGGACCCGCTGTGCTCGAACTGCCAAAGTGACACCAAGTCGTGCCAGTATTTCCTGTTTGACCTTTTCATAGTCTCCTGCTTCTGCTGACTGCAAATCATAGTAGGCCTTCTGCGATTCCCCAGTAAGCAATGGGGCGACCAGTCCTGCCCACTGGGTTTTAGGCCAACCTTCCCTCTCAGCGGTCCGTTCAAACGTTAGCAGAAAGGCCTCTGGATCATCATCTGTAGTCATCTTAGACAGAAAGCGAGCCACATGGATGGCTGAAGGCTTGTCTCCAACATCATCAACTTTAGCAGGTGACCACTGTGCTATTGTCTCCACAACCTCAGACAAGGTTTTCCTATCTGCTTTTGCATCAGTGGCTAGCTGTTCAAACAGCCTCTGCGATTGCTCCTGTGCGATATCATTAGCTTGCTGTTGTGCAGCATTTGCTTGCTGTTGTGCAGCGTTTGCTTGCTGTTGTGCAGCGTGGAGTGCAGCGTTGGATATCATCAATTGTTTTAGGATTTCCTCCATGTTTAGTCACTCTAGGTACTGGCCTTTTAAGTAGTAACTTACTACAGCTGCCCACTGAACTCCACCATATGTAACCTGGGGGACAAGTAGCAGGTACAAAGCTTCCTGGGATGAGCTGTTTATTTAGGCACAGATACCAAATCCACTTGAGGTAGTGAAAACAGTGCTGGGTTTATTTGATTTAAATGCAAGTCCATACACAGGTGCTGCACAGTCTTCCAGAAAACATATCAGAACAGAAATAACAAAACAAAAGTCCTAGCCGTGTCTCGGCTCTAACTATACCATACACTGGCCCTCACTACCAGGCTGAGCAAGCCTACCGCTTGTCAGTTTCTGTATAGAGTTTTAAAGCGTTTTACCAACCTTTAGCTCCTCACAAACCATCCATGTCTGTGTGTCCCAGGCAGAGAGCAAAGGCTGTCTGCTCAGGTGAGCTTAAATTAGCCTGGGGAAGAGTACTAAGATCCGAACTGGATCATGTATCAGAGACCTCTGAATGTGTATGAGAGGAGCCTGGGAGACGTATAAATCCCGAACAAGACTTCTCCTGGCTCTCTCTGGGACGCTCTGCTACAGTTGGCATAGACAGAGTCTTCTTTTGTGTGAAGTTTGGGGGAAATTGGATAAGCTCTTTTTTGTATGTTAAGCCACATTAATGTCCTCAGTTTGCCTTGTGTAACACCAAAAATGCATGAAACTTCTTGGATAGGTTTAGGAAGTTGAGAAATTAGGCTGTGCAAAGTTTCAAGACATTTGATTGAGATTTAGGTACATCATGGTACATTCAATTGGATGCAAACTTTGGATGTAAACCCACTTTTTTTGTCTGGCACAATATAGAGTATGGGATTTCAGATCAGCTGTGCCCAGTCTTGCCACAGAGAGTTAATCCAGTTCTGAGCAATTCTCATATCTTTTTCAGTGGAATAAAACAAACAAACTGTGAAAACTTTGTCCGTTCTTCCCACTTGCTGTGATTGACAGGTGATTTACATATCTCGTGCACTAGCCTAAGACATTCATTATTTTTTAATTCCCACTCCCACTCCTTTCTTCACCAGCTCTGCAAGGATTGGCTGTTCCACACCTCAGCATGATTTGGCATGCTGAAGTCATGTGTGGCCTTTTTTGGGTTTTTACTGGATGTTAGTGATCATAGCAGAAGTTCAGTGTAATAAATACAAAGGAGAAAATGCATGTTGATAAGGGGAGTGTAGAGGTGGGCGGGGAGTCTACTGACATCACGACTCCTCCCACTGATCCCTGGAAAACAGACCCACCCACAAAATCTGCAGTTTTTCGGGTCTCATAGCAGACAGAGGGGAGACATTTGACAGATAAGTATACATGCAGGAGGCATGTATATCCTTCTAGATAACCAATATTGCAGTAGTTTAGAAAGGATGAGAGTGGGTTTACATCCACTTTAAGCTCTTTTTACATTAAGCTGTTTGCATTAAATGTTTAAGCATTGTAAAAATATAGCTTAATGTGAATAACTTTTGGTGTGATTTACCAAATGAGCTGACATTTTCAGACTATGTTGGCATGGATAAAGTCTTCTATTGTGCGAAGTTTGGGGGAACTTGGTTAATATTTAAGGTCTTTTTTGTATGTTAAGCCACATTAAGCTTCCCAAAAAACAAGCTTAATGTCCCTAGTTTGACTTTTGGAACACCGAAATGCATGAAACTTCTAGGATAGGTTTGAAAAGTAAAAAACTGAGGCTGCTCAGGGCAATTGATTGAGGCACTTTCCTACACGTTAAGCTACATTAAGCCATTTTCACATTGAATGTTTTAGTATGTCCCGCAAAAGACAAACATGTTTTTTAACCCTTCTGACAAAAATTCCAAACCACAGTGATGCCATCTGCCAAGTGGGAGGAAGATTGGAGGATTTCATTCCACAGTGGAAAAAAATAACCTCCAACAGTTTTGCCAGGGGAGTGATCGAGAAAGAATTTGCCTTAAAGTTCACCCAAAGATCTCCCGCAAGAGTATTGGTTACTCAATTATCCAGGGACCCAGCACAAGCTCAGGCATTACCACAACTCATAGGGGAATTAGTAGACCAAAAAGTCCTAATACCAGTCCCCAAACAGGAAGATCGAAAGGGTTTTTACTTGCACGCGTTTTTGGTGCAGAAACCTTCAAGCAAATATCGCCTGATCTTCAACCTAAAGCCATTGACCACAGTCATACAGTACATGAAATTCTGAATGGAGTCAATCTACTCTGTCAGGAATCTGCTCCAAAAAGATTGTTTCATGGCAAAAATAGACCTATCTGCACATTCCCATATCAGGGAAAGCTCCCAAAAATGTCTCTGCATAGCAATACGGATAGGGAGAAAGGTCTATCACTTTCAAAGCCGAGCCTTACCCTTCAGACTCTCCTCATCTCTGAGGATCTTTACCAAGATCCTGGCAGTCAAATGGGCCAGGTTTCACCAAAAAACACTTAATTCCTTCCTCCTACAAAATTTGTGGGGAAAACACTTAGAGGACAAGAGGTACCTCCCAGAAAAAATAAAGCAAGCACTTTGGTGGGGAAGAAACCAAATCAATCTACAAGAGGTAATGATGTGGACCTTCCTGATTGCATGCATATTGACTACAAATGCCAGCAGTCAGGGATGGGAGGCCCATTTAGAGGGGCAATGGGCGCAGCTTACTTGGACTCAACTAGAGAAACAACATTCATCCAACTACAAGGAACTCAAAGCTGTAGCCAGAGGAATCTCAGCATTCCAAAGTCAGCTCAGGGGCAGACATATACAGGTCAGATCAGAAAATATAACCTCAGTAGTGCACCTAAACAAACAAGGAGGGACCAGAAGTCCCATCTTGATGAGTATAGCACAGGAAATATTCTCCTGGGCAGAGGAAAATCTGGAATCTCTTTCGGCAATCCATCTCAAAAGAGTGCAGAACAATCTAGCCGATTTTTTGAGCAGACAGTTAATCTCACAAGAAGAATGGTCACTAGACCCAACAGTGTTTGTGGAAATAGTTTCCAAGTGGGGCCTTCCAGAGATCGACTTATTTGCTAGCAAAGCAAACATCAAACTACAAAGTTTTTTCTCGCTGAACCCAAGAGATCAGCCAGTGGCAGTCGATGCCCTCCAGAGTGCATGGACTTTCAGGCTATTTTACGCCTTCCCACCTTTATATCTGATTCCAAGAGTCCTCTCCAAATTCAGGACAGAACAGACATCCCTTATCTTTTTGGCCATGAAGGGCATGTTTTTCACTTCTGCTATCATTGGAGGATCGACTGCCTTGGATGTTACCTTTCAGTCGGAACCTGCTATCCCAGGGCCCAGTACTGCATCCCAATCCAGCCATGCTAAACTTAGCGGCATGGTATCTGAAACAGAGATCCTGAAGTCTCAGGGTCTATCAAACAGAGTGATAAAAACTCTGCTACCATGTTGCAAACCAGTTACAAGAGCAATATCCCTGAAAGTCTGGAGGAAGTTTAACCTCTGGCTAACAGAGTACAGAAAAAGGGAATATGATTCTCCAATAATTCCAGAGTTCCTGCAGGAAGGCATTGATAAACACCTATCCTTAAGCACAATTAAGGTACAGATTGCAGCCCTATCAGTCTACTTGCAGCGTTCCCTACAACAGGTCCCTCTCATAAATAGATTTTGTAAGGCAGTCTCTAGACTACGACCAGTGCCATGTCATTAAATTCTGACATGGGACTTGTCTATCATTTTAAAAGCAGTCATTAAGGAGCCTTTTAAACCATTATCAAAGGCATTCTTAAGACTAAGTTTTTTCTTATAGCTATGATGTCTGCTCGCAGAGTCATCGAACTACAGGCTCTGTCAATTAGAGAGCCCTTTATGCAGATATTATAGTTAGAGTATAGGGTCATTCTCAGGACTGATCAGCATTTATCCCCAAGGTTGCTTCTACCTTTCACAGGAGTACGTATATAATGTTACCCTGCTTCTGTAGTAAACCATCGAATAGCAAAGAAGAGCATCTACATCGGCTGGATGTCAGGAGATGTCTCATAGGTTATTTGGAAGCTACCAAGAGCTTCAGAACATCAGAGGCCCTGTTTATCCTCTTCTCAGGAAATTGGAAAGGTAACCCAGCTCCTAAAGGGACAATAGCCAGGTGGATAAAGATGGCCATCTCAGAAGGGTACAAACCTATACACTTGGACCCTCCACGAGGCTTGAATGCACACTTCACAAGGGTGTCAGCCACGTCCTGGGTGGAAAGAGCCAGTGTTACCCCAGAGTAGATATGTCAAGAATGTCTACGTTCATTCGACACAATCAATTGAACATTTTGATCAAGATCAAGCATGTGGGAGGAAAGTCCTCCAAGCAGTGGTCCCCCCTAAAATATTGGGGAGAACTTGTTCATCCTCTCAAGGGCTGTCCTGGAAGACGACTGGGGGAAAACCGGAGTTAGACTTACTGGTAACTCTGTTTCCAGGAGTCTTCCAGGACAGCACTTTGTATGTATAAAATTAATTTGTATGTACGGTTTAACTGTATTTCAGCTCCGTCCTTCGGTTCTTGGATAAAACTGACCAGGTGCCTGAGGGACCGCCTTTTAAAGAGCTGGAGGGAATGTGTTTCCTGTTTGGGGGAGGAGCTCCATCTCCCAAGGGCTATCCTGGAAGACTCATGGGACCGGTAAGTTTAACTCCGTTTTTTAAAATACCTTGGTAAAAAAATATATATATTTAAAATCTGAGTGCATGATATATCTATTTTTTGGGACAACACTTTTCTTCATAAGGTTTTAGAACCTTTCTTATTTCTATTTGTCTTCAACAATTCTTTTTCATGAGCTTTTTGCACCTCTCTAGAGTTTGAGCAACCTGTCTTTGTAATTGTCATCTATTAACTGGATAGCATCGTACTAGTATTGCTTACAGGTTTGGATTGTAGATAGCTGGTAATATATGGGTATCGTTATAGTTAATATATTCTTTTCATTTTTACAGATGACTCATATGCAGCTCCTATTATACAACTTTCATCTCCATGGTTGCATCTAGTCATGTTATCTTTTGTGGTCTATATTTATTTAAACCAAGTATGCATAACATGTATAAACAAGGCACATTAGGGTCAATTCACTAAGCATAAAGCACAATGCAGTTTTACCATCCTTTATTTTCTTTTTTTAAGTTAAAAAAATTACATTTTGATGTCATGAAAGTTATTATCGCAGTGGATCAGAATAAGGTACTGCATGCACAATATATCATCACGGTTTGCAATATTTTGCACATGATTACTTCATAAAGATTATTGCATTGGTTTATGCTTTCTAATATGCTACTAGTTCTTGATTTGTAATTCAAGTTTCTATTAAGAAGAACAGATAAAAGAGACATTTTTGGTGAGGATAAAACAATGACTCCTAAGAAAAACTACCAATTTATGAGAAGAAAAGGTGTGTAATGATTAAAGAGACACTGTCACCATGCCCATTAGGGGTAAATGATCGTGTCTGTGTAAAGTTTCAATACAAAGATAGTGTGTGCCGCGCTAAACTAAATTAATCTTGATGATTAAATTATACACATAAAATAAATAAAATAAATTCACTTTCTAATACTCATCTAAATTATCACTCTACCATGTGCAATACAGTGACCACAACCCCTATCTTTTGTGAAATAACACATATGTTTTAAAATAAATCAAGGGAAATTAGGGACAATATCAAACATTTAGCACAAGTAGTATGGTGATATTAACCGCTAGCCGTCCAACCGCCCCAGTTATACTGCGTCAGGTTGGCACGGCTGAGCAAATCACCCTAGGTGTACGTCGCTTCTTCAAGACGTCACAGCAGGCGCGTGCGCATGTGCCCGCCATGTGCCCCCGGAGCCGATGCGTGTGCCCGCCGGGCACTGTCTATTGCTCGTGACAGACAGCTCGTAAACACACAAATCCCGGTTTTCTCAGGCGAGAGGAGACGGATTGTGTGTTCATACTGAGTATGAACACAGATCTGTCTCCTCCCCTAGTCAGTCCCATCCCTCCAACAGTTATAACACACTGAGGGAACACAGTTAACCCCTTAATCGCCCCCTAGTGTTAACACCTTCCTTGCCAGTGACATCTATACAGTAATCAATGGCTATTTTTTAGCTCTGATCGCTGTATAAATGTCAATGGTCCCAAAATAGTGTCAAAAGTGTCGATCTGTCCGGCGCAATATCGCAGTCCTGATAAAAATCGCAGATCGCCGCCATTACTAGTAAACAAAAACAATAATAATAAAAATGACATAAATCTATCCCCTATTTTTTTTTAAATTGGGATATTTATTATAGCAAAAACTACAAAATATCGTGTTTTTTTCAAAATTGTTGCTCTTTTTTTGTTTATAGCGCAAAAAATGAAGACTGCAGAGGTGATCAAATACCACCAAAAGAAAGCTCTATTTGTGGGGGAAAAAAGGACATAAATTTTGTTTGGGTACAACATTGCACGACCGCGCAAATTGTCAGTTAAATTGACGCAGTACCGTATCACAATAAATGGCCTGATCAGGAAGTGGGCAAATCCTTCTAGGGCTGAAGTGGTTAATTAAAAAAAGCAATCCAATATAAAGTGTACACAAAAATTCCATATAAAGGGTTCACAATAAATATACAATTTCTTCAAACTCCTAAATTAACTGCGTGCGCACTCCACCAAAATACAAAATATGCTGTGGGACTACAAAACATCTCCTCCACTTCCACTTGTGCTCCCAAGTGTCTTCACCAAGTCATGCGCTCACCGAATTTCGGTAACCCCTTAAATTAATAAGTGGGTTCAAAATAGCCTTTTTCAGTGCTGTATTTCTAAACACTGTTCCACTTCACTCCACCCACAACAGTTGATTACATTAATGCTACTTTTTTTTTTTTAAAGGGGTCCACCAATAGTCTATTTGCAGCACTGCCCCACCTCTCCTTCTTCAGTCACAAATGGAACCAGAATTTGGTGTCAGACACTAACACTAGCCATACACAACATGATTTTCTCTTGTTCAGCAGGTAGTCTGACTGTGAGAAAATAATTGTATTCCTCCATCCACACTAAACAGCATAGATGGGGGAATCTCCACGGCCAGCTATTGCGTTCGGCAGCTATGGCAGCCACTGCCAAACAGTGACTGCGTCTGATACGATACAGTCATTGTTTAAAGGGTGGAATGGGGGCGCTATAATGGAATGCTAGCAGTTAATAGTGATGTGATTCACACTGCCAAATACATTAAATAGAATCTGTAAATGTGCAATGCTATACACAAATAATTACCTCTATGTGCAAATAATACATTTTAACACCTAAATGTCAGCACCGGTCATTTTGAGTGCAATTTCCCATATGTGTCTGTAGTGCGTAAGCAATAGGTTACGGCCCTCCCCTCCCCCCCTACCCTCGCTGCCTCTGAGCAGTACTTGTAAGGGGGAATGTGTACAGCTGTTTGGCCTTTTGCATGTCAGGGCTTGGTACTTAGGTGCGTCCGTTTTATGCAGGTGGTAAAAATGGGATAGTTGAGCAGCTATATAATATGAGCGGATATCTGGAAGAGCCGCCCCCCCCTGAGGAGGTCGGATTTTTAAGGGTATTCCATGCCAACTTATGCCTGCTGGGGCCCCATATAAAGGTGTTTAGAATATTATCGAACGCTTTAAAAAAATTTATATGGATAAGTGTCGGTGACTGCCAAAGCTTGTACAGGAGCTTAGGCAGTTGGATAATTTTTACTAGATTGATCCTTCCCATTACGCCTAATGGGAGTCGGGCCCAGGACTGTGTTTTCGTTTTCAGATAGGAGAACAGTGGCTCTATGTTGTTAGCTACATACTCTAGTAGATCCCTAGTGACTTGGATTCCTAAATATTGTATGGAGGACACCCTGTGTAGTGGGAGAGATGCGGCATCTCGCGTTGGCGGAAACATGTCAAGGGGCAGAATCTGCGACTTTGTCCAATTTATGTAGACCTGAGTGTTGTCCAAAGTCTTCAATGGTCTGAAGGGCAGCCTGTAGGGATGGGCCCATGTCCTCCAGGTACAGGAGCATGTCATCTGCATACATGCTCACTGTTCTGAGGGATATGGCAAGTGGTTCTGCAGCTAAGGCGTACAGTAACGGGGACCCAATGGGAATGGATCAGATAGCCGTCCCTTCACCGCCACACGGGCTTCCGGAGAGAAATATAGCAGCCTGACCCATTTGATAAAGTTAGGGCCAAATCAGTATCCCCTATGGCATTCCCACAGGTACCCCCATTCCACAGAATCAAATGCCTTAGCAGCATCTAATGCTATCACTGCCCTTGTGCCCACTGTCTCATGGCACGCTAGGAGGTTCATGTGAAGTCTACGGATATTCATGGCTGTATTCTTGCGAGGCATAAACCCTGTTTGATCAGGGTGGGTTAAGGCTAGAATACTTGGATTGAGACGGGACACAAAAATTTTGGCCAATATTTTAATATCTGCCTGGAGCAGAGAAATTGGGCCACATGAGTCGGGGTATTGGGGATTCTTGCCTGGTTTAGGCAGTACTATAATTATCGCGTGTCGGAGAGAATCGGGGAGGGACTCAAATATGTAGTTATAAAGTTTTAAGAGTTCAGGGATCAACACCTTTGAGTATATTGCATAGAAGTCTAATGGTAAACCAGCTGCCAGGGACGATATCGCCAAAGTGACCTCATCTCCGGTAATAGGGGCCTCTAATTCCACTATTTGGGTTTCGGACAGTTGGGGGAAGCGTATGCGTTGTAGAAAGGCTCTAGTTTCCTGTATCGGAGCCTCCACTTGGGATGTGTAAAGATCCGCATAATAAGATCGAAATATCTCCGCCACTGACGCCGGGTCTGTGATAAGGGTGTTCTGTGTATCTAGTAAGGATACTACCACTGGAGGTCTGGCATCGTGGTGGGCCAGGTAGGCTAAAAGCCTGCCCGCCCGCTCCACCTGTTCGAAAACTCGTTGTCTTGAAAAAAAATTTACATTTGGCTTGCTCATAGTGTAAGTGATCTACTATACGTGTTTGCAACTTGAGTGTTAATGCGTTATTCGGTGTGGGGTCTGATGCACATTCATTGGTAATGGACACTCGTTTCTCAGAGGCCTGTTGGAGCTGTAGTGCGGAGGAAGCTTCCAACCTATTAATGCGCCTATATAGGATAGAACGGGCGTGCATTTTAAATGACTCCCATACCGCTCCCACTGACGTCGTGTCCCTATTAGTAGTATAGTAGAACCGCCATTCCCCAACTATGTCGTCATACTCCCTCAGAGCAGATATCCAGAAAGTATGAAGACGCCAAAGGCACTGTCCTGTCTGGGGGGCAAGTCGAATAGAGGCCCAGCATGGAGCATGGTCTGACAGTGATCTGGCGTAGTATCCTGCATCCTCTAATAGGGGGAGCAGCACATCCAAAACCATAATATAATCTATTTGGAACATGGTGGAGTATGATGCAGAGTATTTAATTTTACATGCCCCTAAAACTCCAGTACTTTATATAGTGCCTAAAATACATAAAAATAAAGAATTTCCCCCAGGCCGACCCATAATTAGTGGGACTGATTCCCTATTTTCCAGACTTGAAGAATATCTTGATGGATTTTTCAAGCCACTAGTCTCTCAAAGTCCGACCTTTCTGATAGGGATTTGATTGTACTGCTGCAGAAGATGGTAGCCACAGAAGGAACTATCATGGTGACGGTGGACATTGAGTCCCTATATTCTAACATCCAGCATAAGGACGCACTAGAATCCCTAAAATGAGCACTAGTGAGGGAATCCAAACTCAAGTAAGTCCAAATTAATTACCTAATTAGAGGCTTAGAGCTGGCCATGGGTAATAATTCTTTTTGGGCTAAGGATGAGTACTACAACCAAATAGGGGGTGTTGCTATGGGGGCTTGCTATGCCCCAAGCATGGCCAAGGTGGTTCTGAACAAGTGGGAGCATAAAACCAGCTTCAAAAAAAGAAATAGATCGTTGGCCTTTTTTTTATAAACAACAAGTTTATTAGCAATAAATACATTAACATACAGGCTCAATGCATGGTGTACATAACAGAGTGAGATCACAAAGCATACATGTGCGTACATATAGTATCTAGAAAAGGGAGCCACAGTCATTTACATTTGCTATTTCCCTTGATGTTCTCCAGATTACACAACATCCCCTGACCACATGAATTCCCACTCCAATCTGTCCTAGCACTTCATGACATGTTATCTTTGTACTCGCCCGAGTATCAACAAGCTCCATGTTTACATGCCTTTATATTGGCCTAAACCGTACAGGTGTCAGGGGTATCGAGCCACCTATCCCAGACCTTGTGATATTTGTTAGGACACCCCCTATGTTGATATATGACTTTATTATATGGTAGTGTCAAATTTATTTCCCCTATCCATGCTTGGACGATGGGAGAGGCGCTCCGCATCCAGAGCCTAGCTACCATCTTCCTAGCACAGAATAATGTCTCTTGCAGTAAAATGGCTTGGAATTTGTCAATTGTGGTGTCTGGGAGTAGGCCCAACAAACAAGTTTTGGGGTCTAGTTGTATAGGCGAGCCCATGCGGTCATGTAAAAATTGTATAACTTGTGTCCAGTAAGTCTGGATGTCCGGGCATGCCCATATTAGGTGATAAAATGAGCAGGAGTGATCTGCACATCTTGGACACCACGGGTTCTGTGTGGTCTGGTCTTTGGCAATCCACAGGTGTAAGATAGGATTTGTGTATGATATATAATTGGGTAAATCGGTGGGAGAGTCTAGGGAAACTTTTTTGGTGTTCTCAAGAATCTCCTCCCAGTCCTCATCCCCTAAGGGATCCATCTCCTCCTCCCATCTATTCTTAGCCATGTCTATAGTCCGAGCTACTAAGCTTCTCAGTATGTTATACAGAGTAGAAATCAGTTTAGATGGGTCCACACCGTTATAACGTCTATCATGAGTTTGTGAATTAGGGAGTCCATCACTAAATTGGGCCTGGAGGGTGTGGCGCATCTGTGCATACCTAAAGGCCATATGTGGGGGTAGCTCAAATTCATCCTGTAATGTTTGGAAGCTACGTATTCCAAGTGGGGTTATCACCTGGTGAAGGTAGACCACACCCTTGGATGCCCAGAGGTTGGCACCCAGTAGTGACCTCAGTTCTAGGGCTGGGCCCGGTGCTCGATGCGAACCCACGTTCGCATCGAGCACCGGGCGTTCGCTTGCTCGGCGAGCCCAGAACTATTTGGGCCGTTCGCATCACATTCGTGTGATGCGAGCGGCCCCGCAATGCATTGCGGCCGGCGCGGCCGGCGCAGTGCATTGCTGGCTGATGATTGGCCAAGCATGCACTGTGACCCCGCAATGCTTGGCCAATCACAGCGCCGGAAACTCGGAGAGCAATAATTGGCTACAGGCAGGACGCCTGTAGCCAATTAAAGCTCAGGGGCTTTAGTACACGCCCCACCATTTAAAAGGCCGCCACGCCGTCGGCGCCGGTCACATGATTTCCGGCTTTAGGAGAGATCAGTCTGCTGATTCTGTGTCTTAGCTTGATTCATTGCTACAGAAAATTTGCTCTTCTTTGCTAAACCATTGGCTATTTCTTTGCTAAACCATTGCTACCTAAGTCATTGATCGTTCATTGCTGCTGATTGCACAGTTAGTGTGTTCTTAGCTGCTGCTGGGGATTAGTCTGGTGCGTGTTTTACTGTTAGTACAGTATTTCAGTAGTACCAACCGCAGTGCTGTTAGCACAGCATTGCACCCCAACAGCACCCATAGGACTTCTAGTGAGTTAGTGGCAGCAAACAGAGCTCCTATATTTTCTTCCCAGAAGCACCCATAGGACTTCTAGTGTGTTAGTGTCAGCAAACAGAGCTCCTATATTTTCTTCCCAGAAGCACCCATAGGACTTCTAGTGTGTTAGTGGCAGCAAACAGAGCTCCTATATTTTCTTCCCAGAAGCACCCATAGGACTTCTAGTGTGTTAGTGGCATCACACAGAGCTCCTATATTTTCTTCCCAGAAGCACCCATAGGACTTCTAGTGTGTTAGTGGCATCACACAGAGCTCTTATATTTTCTTCCCAGAAACACCCATAGGACTTCTAGTGTGTTAGTGGCATCACACAGAGCTCCCATATTTTCTTCCCAGAAGCACCCATAGGACTTCTAGTGTGTTAGTGGCATCACACAGAGCTCCCATATTTTCTTCCCAGAAGCACCCATAGGACTTCTAGTGTGTTAGTGGCATCACACAGAGCTCCTATATTTTCTTCTCAGCAGCACCCATAGGACTTCTAGTGTGTTAGTGGCATCACACAGAGCTCCCATATTTTCTTCCCAGAAGCACCCATAGGACTTCTAGTGTGTTAGTGGCATCACACAGAGCTCCTATATTTTCTTCCCAGAAGCACCCATAGGACTTCTAGTGTGTTAGTGGCATCACACAGAGCTCTTATATTTTCTTCCCAGAAGCACCCATAGGACTTCTAGTGTGTTAGTGGCATCACACAGAGCTCCCATATTTTCTTCCCAGAAGCACCCATAGGACTTCTAGTGTGTTAGTGGCATCACACAGAACTCCCATATTTTCTTCCCAGAAGCACCCATAGGACTTCTAGTGTGTTAGTGGCATCACACAGAGCTCCTATATTTTCTTCTTAGCAGCACCCATAGGACTTCTAGTGTGTTAGTGGCATCACACAGAGCTCCCATATTTTCTTCTCAGCAGCACCCATTTTTTATACTATATACACTATCGACTACAATGGCTGGAAGACCGCCAAGGAGAGGCAGAGCGTGCCGAGGCAAGAACACAGGGCAGGCAGGCTCTGTTTCTAGAGCAACAGTGCTGGCCGTGGACGTGGTCGTGCATCGTCATCAGCACGTGGCCATGGGACACGCTTGTCTTTGTTTTCGGCAGCTGGACATGTGGAGCCGCATCATGCTGAAGGCTTGGTAGAATGGATGACCAAGCCCTACTCATCCTCCTCATCCTCTCTCACCCAGGCTCAGGGTACTGGCAGAGCACCTGCCAACGCATACTCAATGGCATCATCAGCCACCCCTTCCCTAGACCCACCATGTCCTCCTGAGGAGTCCCCCGAACTCTTTGAGCACAGTGTTGGGTACATGCTCCAGGAGGATGCCCAACGATTTGAAGGCTCGGATGATGATACCCAGCTTGAGGAAGTCAGTAGTGTGCGCGCAGAGAGAGGGGATGCTGAAGGACAGCAATCTGGCAGTACTGTTTCACCAGCTGCAGCTTACTGCCAGGTTTGCTCTAGTGGTGAAGAGGGAGGGGATGATGAGGTCACTGACTCCACATGGGTGCCTGAAGGGAGAGAGGAGGAGGAGGACGAGGAGGAGGAGGATGCGCCGTCACATGTCCAACGAGTCAGGATGCCCCCTGGAGGCCAGCTAGAGGCCAGCACAGCAACTGTACCACACCGCAGAGCTCCGCCTGTGCAGGGCGCTGCCTCTGCACGTTATCAGAAAAGTTCTTTGGTGTGGGCCTTTTTTGAGACGAGTGCATCAGATCGCACCACTGCTATTTGCAATATTTGTCTCAAGCGTATCTCGCGTGGCCAAAAAATCAGCCGCTTGGGCACCACAAGCATGAGCAGACATATGTCGACCTGCCATGCAGCTCGTTGGCAAGCACACATAAAAGACCCACACCAAAGAACAAAGCGGACCTCTCCTTGCTCCTCATCAGCTGGGATCTCCATCCCCACTATATCTTCAGTCCTCTCTGAAAGCTGCTCTGAGAGGACTGAAGTTGCAGAATTAGGTGTGTCACAACCAAGTACTTGCAGTACACCGACGTCCGATTGTAGCAGGCAAATTTCCCTGCCCCAGCTGCTGGACCGTCGAAAGAAGTATACTCCCAGCCATCCACATGCCCAGCGGTTGAATGCTAGCTTGGCTAAATTGCTAGCACTTCAACTGCTGCCTTTTCAGTTGGTAGACTCGGCCCCCTTCTGTGAGTTTGTTCAATGTGCGGTTCCTCAGTGGCAGGTTCCCAAACGCCACTTTTTCTCACGGAAGGCGATTCCGTCTCTCTACCGGCATGTGGAAGGCAATGTCCATGCCTCGCTGGACAGGGCGGTCAGCGGTAAGGTGCATATTACCGCTGACTCATGGTCCAGCAGGCATGGACAGGGACGTTATCTTTCTTTCACGGCCCATTGGGTCACTCTATTGGCAGCTGGGAGGGATGCAGGACAAGGTGCAGTAGTGTTGGAGGTTGTTCCGCCACCACGCCTCCAAAATGCTACTACTGGTTGTGACACACCTCTCTCCTCCACCCCCTCCTCTTCTTCTGCCTCCAGTGCTCTGTCCTCGGAACCAGCGGTGCTCCGTAGGCGTACAAGGGGCTACGCAAGTACGCAGGCAAAAAGATGCCATGCCGTGCTTGCGCTGGTGTGTTTGGGGGACAGGAGCCACACTGGGCCAGAGGTTCTGGCAGCTCTGCAGGGGCAGGCCGAGAGGTGGTTGACACCACGCAAGCTTAAGCCAGGAATCTTCGTTTCTGACAATGGCACCAACCTCCTCTCCGCCCTGCGACAGGGGCAGCTCACCCATGTGCCCTGTATGGCTCACGTCCTCAACCTGGTGGTGCAGCGGTTCTTGGGCAGGTTCCCAGGCTTACAGGATGTCCTGAGGCAGGCCAGGAAAGTCTGTGTGCATTTCCACCGATCTTATAATGCCAGTGCTCGGCTGACTGAGCTGCAAAAGGAGCTGAACCTGCCCAAGAACCGCCTAATATGTGACATGCCCACCAGGTGGAACTCAACGTTGGCCATGCTGCAGCGACTGCACACGCAGCAGAGGGCCATCAATGAGTACCTTTGCAACTACGGCACAAGGACAGGGTCAGGGGAGCTTGGCTTTTTTTCCCCACGCCAGTGGAGCATGATCAGGGATGCATGCACTGTCCTCTCACCATTTGAGGAGGCCACGAGGATGGTGAGCAGTGACAGTGCATGCATCAGTGACACTGTACCTCTTGTCCACCTGTTGGAGCATACGCTGCGTGGGATAATGGACAGGGCACTTGAGGCAGAACAGAGGCAGGAAGAGGAGGACTTCCTTGCCTCTCAAGGCCCCCTTTATCCAGACAGTGTTCCTTCTGTCCCACCCATCACACAGGAAGAGGATGAGGAGGAGGAGGAGGAGGATTGTGTGAGCATGGAGGTGGAGCCTGGCACTCAGCATCAGCAGCAGCAGTCTTTTAGGGATGATGTACAGTCCCAACAAACCAGTGGACTTGTACGTGGCTGGGAGGAGGTGGCTGGCGATCATGTCATCCTCAGTGACCCAAAAGACTCCGGACAGAATGCCTCAGCTAACCTACGCTGCATGGCCTCCCTGATCCTGCAAAGCCTGCGGAAGGATCCTCATGTTCTTCGGATCAAGGAGAGGGACCATTACTGGCTGGCCACTCTCCTTGATCCACGGTACAAGGGTAAGGTTGCGGACCTTATCTTGCCGTCGCAGAGGGAGCAGAGGATGAGACATCTCAGGGAGGCCTTGCAGAAAGGTCTGTGCAACGCGTTCCCAGAAACTGGGAGGTTACAAACTCCTGGTCCTGGACGACGAGTTGCTGAGGCTTCGGTCAGTAGCAGAAGGAGCGGTGGGGAAGGTGGACGTCTGACCGATGCGTTCAGACAATTTTTTTAGTCCGCAGCCCCAAGGTATGATCGGTTCCAGCAACCATCGCCAGCGTCTGATATACATGGTGCAGGAATACCTAGGGGCAAGGTCAGACTTGGACACCTTTCCCACCGAAAATCCTCTGGCTTACTGGGTCCTGAGGATGGATCACTGGCCAGAGCTTGCACAGTATGCAATTGAGCTACTGGCCTGTCCTGCATCCAGCGTTCTTTCCGAACGCACATTCAGTGCTGCTGGAGGATTTGTCACCGATCATAGGGTGCGCCTGTCCACCGACTCGGTTGATCGACTGACCTTCATAAAAATGAATCAGTCTTGGATCACCACCAGCTACCAGGCACCTGAAGCGGATATAATGGAATCATTTATAATGTCACATCCCTTCAAGACTGCCTATGCTGATGCTGAGTGACTGTCCTGTTATGTTCACTGACTATCCTCTTCCTCCTCCTCAATGATCCATGCCACCAGCACCAGTGCCTAAGGCACAATTTTTCAGCCCCTGTATAACAGGGGCGTGTAATTACAATTTTTTAAAAAGATGCTTCGCAACAGGTGTGACTGCTGTGCTCCAAGTACAGTATCTGTGAGGGGTTGCAGTGTTGTGGCACCAGCACCAGTGCCTAAGGCACAATTTTTCAGCCCCTGTTGGGGCGTGTAATTACAAATTTTAGGCAATGCTTTGCAACAGGTCTCATTGCTGTGCTCAGAGTACAGTATCTGTGAGGGGTTGCAGTGTTGTGGCACCAGCACCAGTGCCTAAGGCACAATTTTTCAGCCCCTGTATAACAGGGGCGTGTAATTACAATTTTTTAAAAAGATGCTTCGCAACAGGTGTGACTGCTGTGCTCCAAGTACAGTATCTGTGAGGGGTTGCAGTGTTGTGGCACCAGCACCAGTGCCTAAGGCACAATTTTCAGCCCCTGTTGGGGCGTGTAATTACAATTTTTAGGCAATGCTTTGCAACAGGTCTCATTGCTGTGCTAAGAGTACAGTATCTGTGAGGGGTTGCAGTGTTGTGGCACCAGCACCAATGCCTAAGGCACAATTTTTCAGCCCCTGTTTAACAGGGGCGTGTAATTACAAATCTTGATCTAATAGTTCACAGCAGGGCCCATTCCTGCGCCCACCAAGAGTAACTATGAGGGCCTACAGTCTTGTGGCAACACCATCCACCACCACTACCACCGCCAAAGGCCCAATTTTTCTGCCCTGTTCAACAGGTGCATGCAATTACAAATCTTGATCTAATAACTCACAGCAGGGCCCATTTCTGCACCCACCAAGAGTAACTGTGAGGGCTTACAGTCTTGTGGCAACACCGTCCACCACCACCACCACCACCAAAGGCCCAATTGTTCTGCCCTGTTCAACAGGTGCATGCAATTACAAATCTTGATCTAATAACTCACAGCAGGGCCCATTCCTGCGCCCACCAAGAGTAACTGTGAGGGCTTACAGTCTTGTGGCAACACCGTCCACCACCACCACCACCAAAGGCCCAATTTTTCTGCCCGGTTCAACAGGTGCATGCAAGTACAAATCTTGATCTATTAACTCACAGCAGGGCCCATTCCTGTGCCCACCAGTCTTGTGGCTACACCAACATCTAATAGGGCAAATTTCTGCAGAGTATATACGGCAGGCCCCTACTTTCAAACATCCAACTTACAAACGACTCCTACTTGCAAACGGAAAGAGAAACAGGAAGAGAGAGGAAATCTACCCCTAGGAAGGGAAATTCTATCATGTTAGATTTAATTTGGGAAAAAGGTATCTCCTCTCTACTGATGCTTTATCACCAATCCTTGTTTCAATTAAAACCCCACTTTTCCAAAAACATTTGTCATTGGGACGGAAAGTGAGGTGACATGTTCTGAACAGATGTGCAAAGACAGCAAATGTTACAGGGGTGATAACCCCTCCCTATGTTCTCCAAAAAGCTTAAAAATAGATTTTTTGGGGATGGAGCTACACTTCATAATGTACCTGTTCAGATTCTACTTAAGAACAAACCTACAGTCCGTGTCTTGTTTGCACCACCTATATACTGCTGTTCAGAGTATATAGGGTTGTAGGTATAGGGTTTTATTTTGGGTGCGGGGTCCCCCTTAATATCCATACAAGACCCAAAGGGGCTGGGGTGGGGGGGGGGGGGGTGATGGGGTAGCCATGCCATTTTTCTCAAGGATTTTCAGCCATATGGCGGCCAGGACAAGACATGACATTAAAGCCGCAAGTGGTTTTAAATGGCTTCTTTTTTTCCTTTACAAATGTCATTTTGTGCAAGGACAGTTCTAAACATGGGAAACACATGCCACTTCACAGGCATACTTTAGACACCCCCCCAGGTACCATATTTAAAGGAAAATTTCACTTTTTTTTTTCACTTTATGCATCATTAAAATGACTGCTCCCGAAAAAACGTTAGTTTTTAAAAGTTCTTTTTGCATTGATATATGTCCCCTGGGGCAGGACCCGGGTCCCCAAACCTGTTTTATGACATTAACATGCATATTGGCCATTGTAATTAGCAATTTTGATTTCGAACGTTCGCGTCCATTATAACGGATAGGGTTCGAAAATTAGCGCAAACTTTCGGTCCGTTCGAAGGTTCTGGTGCGAACCGAACCCGGGGGTGTTCGGCTCATCCCTACTCAGTTCCTTTATTTGAGGGTTATGCCAGAGAGGCGTATGCCAGTGTACAAAGTCAGCACCGGTCATTTTGAGTGCAATTTCCCTAATGTGTCTGTGGTGCGTAAGCAATAGGTTACGGCCCTCCCCTCCCCCCCTACCCTCGCTGCCTCTGAGCAGTACTTGTAAGGGGGAATGTGTACAGCTGTTTGGCCTTTTGCATGTCAGGGCTTGGTACTTAGGTGCGTCCGTTTTATGCAGGTGGTAAAAATGGGATAGTTGAGCAGCTATATAATATGAGCGGATATCTGGAAGAGCCGCTCCCCCTGAGGAGGTCGGATTTTTAAGGGTATTCCATGCCAACTTATGCCTGCTGGGGCCCCATATAAAGGTGTTTAGAATATTATCGAGCGCTTTAAAAAAATGTATATGGATAAGTGTCGGTGACTGCCAAAGCTTGTACAGGAGCTTAAGCAGCTGGATAATTTTTACTAGATTGATCCTTCCCATTACGCCTAATGGGAGTCGGGCCCAGGACTGTGTTTTCGTTTTCAGATAGGAGAACAGTGGCTCTATGTTGTTAGCTACATACTCTAGTAGATCCCTAGTGACTTGGATTCCTAAATATTGTATGGAGGACACCCTGTGTTGGCGGAAACATGTCAAGGTGTAGAATCTGCGACTTTGTCCAATTTATGTAGACCTGAGTGTTGTCCAAAGTCTTCAATGGTCTGAAGGGCAGCCTGTAGGGATGGGCCCATGTCCTCCAGGTACAGGAGCATGTCATCTGCATACATGCTCACTGTTCTGAGGGATATGGCAAGTGGTTCTGCGGCTAAGGCGTACAGTAACGGGGACCCAATGGGAATGGATCAGATAGCCGTCCATTCACCGCCACATGGGCTTCCCGAGAGAAATATAGCAGCCTGACCCATTTGATAAAGTTAGGGCCAAATCAGTATCCCCTAAGGCATTCCCACAGGTACCCCCATTCCACAGAATCAAATGCCTTAGCAGCATCTAATGCTATCACTGCCCTTGTGCCCACTGTCTTATGGCACGCTAGGAGGTTCATGTGAAGTCTACGGATATTCATGGCTGTATTCTTGCGAGGCATAAACCCTGTTTGATCAGGGTGGGTTAAGGCTAAAATACTTGGATTGAGACAGGACACAACAATTTTGGCCAATATTTTAATATCTGCCTGGAGCAGAGAAATTGGGCCATATGAGTCGGGGTATTGGGAATCTTGCCTGGTTTAGGCAGTACTATAATTATCGCCTGTCAGAGAGAATCGGGGAGGGACTCAAATATGTAGTTATAAAGTTTTAAGAGTTCAGGGATCAACACCTTTGAGTATATTGCATAGAAGTCTAATGGTAAACCAGCTGCCAGGGACGATATCGCCAAAGTGACCTCATCTCCGGTAATAGGGGCCTCTAATTCCACTATTTGGGTTTCGGACAGTTGGGGGAAGCGTATGCGTTGTAGAAAGGCTCTAGTTTCCTGTATCGGAGCCTCCACTTGGGATGTGTAAAGATCCGCATAATAAGATCGAAATATCTCCGCCACTGACGCCGGGTCTGTGATAAGGGTGTTCTGTGTATCTAGTAAGGATACTACCACTGGTGGTCTGGCATCGTGGTGGGCCAGGTAGGCTAAAAGCCTGCCCGCCCGCCCGCTTCCCCTGTTCGAACACTCGTTGTCTTGAAAAATTTTTTACATTTGGCTTGCTCATAGTGTAAGTGATCTACTATACGTGTTTGCAACTTGAGTGTTAATGCGTTATTCGGTGTGGGGTCTGATGCACATTCATTGGTAATGGACACTAGTTTCTCAGAGGCCTGTTGGAGCTGTAGTGCGGAGGAAGCTTCCAACCTATTAATGCGCCTATATAGGATAGAACGGGCGTGCATTTTAAATGACTCCCATACCGCTCCCACTGACGCCTTGTCCCTATTTGTAGTATAGTAGAACCGCCACTCCCCAACTATGTCGTCATACTCCCTCAGGGCAGATATCCAGAAAGGATAAAGACGCCAAAGGCACTGTCCTGTCTGGGGGGCAAGTCGAATAGAGGCCCAGCATGGAGCATGGTCTGACAGTGATCTGGCGTAGTATCCTGCATCCTCTAATAGGGGGAGCAGCACATCCAAAACCATAATATAATCTATTTGGGACATGGTGGAGTGTGATGCTGAAAAGCATGAGAAGGTCTGGTCATCAGGGTGCTTATGGCGCCATGCATCTGTCAGGGAGAATTCCATAAAGGTGCGGCATAGTCGGGAAGCACTATGGGGTGTTGTGGTGGATTGTGGGTGCAGTCTATCCTTGGTTAGATTTAAAACCATGTTGAAATCCCCGAGCCAGTTGGCAGGGGTTGTGGGGTATTGTGCCATATATGACAATCCCGCATTTATCAGACTAGTATTATATGGTGGTACGTAGCAGGTCAAAAAATAAGATATCGCTTACCATATAAGGTGCAGTGCATAAAGATGAAACGGCCCCGGGGATCCGTTTGTATAGATATTAGACTAAATTGGGTCTTCTTGGCTATCAGGACAGACACACCACGAGAGTACGGGGTGTGTGTGGCATGATATGTCCATCCTATCCACGGGCCCGGCAGTGCCAGTTGAAGCTGGCCGGTGACGTGCATCTCAACTAAGACTATTATGTCCGCCCGATAGGATTTTAGGCAGCCGAAAATCACAGTACGTTTAAGCTTATCTCGGACCCCAAGTCAAAAATTTTATGGTGGCCATGTGTCATCGGGACTAATATTATCCATTTGGAGTATTAGAACGGTCCCCAGAGCAGGGTCATTCTCATAATTCACGAAAATGTATAGACTGGAGCGATGTATTAACAAACTCTGCCATGTATGCCATTGATTCATGTATCTTATCAACTTACAAACTATTAACCATACCTTATAACTTCCCCTCCCCACCCACCCAGCCCTCAGCTTCCCCAGCTGTGCTGTAGCATTCAACCCATAACTGTTACGAACTGGTCTAGACATCGTAGCAACGTTCCACGTAGACTATCTCTCGTCAACTTCACATTCACCCATGCCAGACATCCAAGAGGCATGGGTTATAGTCACTATGTCTAGCCATTCGGGAGGCGAACCTTCGCTGTGCGTGGACTCAGTTGTGAAGTTAATAGTCTGTATAGCCTGGAGTGTTCATAGTCCCACTCTCGGAAACTGATACAAATATATTGGAGGGGAAGAATACTGACAATTATCATTTGAGGGGCCAAGTCCCCCCTCCCAAAACAGCCATTCAGGAAAAAAACCTAATAAAGAAAGTTTTGGTGAAAAAAAAAAAGACGCTGCACTTCCTCGTGTGAGTGTTGAAGCGGGTACAGTACATCTTCTGCCTGGCTGATTCTAGTTTCTGTCTCTTTGACCATGTTCCGGATCTTGGTCATGTCCTGCCTGATGAGAGAAATATCCACCCTTATCTCTTCTATCTTTGTGGTCAGGGAGGATTGACACGCAGAGATGGCTTCCAGTACCTTGGTGGTGTCAGTCGCCGTGTGTTCAGAAGGCGAAGGCGGGGAGTCGCCATCTTGCTCCTCATGGTCCTTCTCCAGGTGCCTGTACTTATCCAGCGAGGAGATGGCGGCAGCGTTCCTCTTCGGCAGCGACATTGTAGGCACAGAATAGGGTTCCCA